>CANSNZ010000468.1:0-332500 GCA_947646795.1 Beta lomatogona | reverse complement strand
TACCATCCTTCAGGGGGGTACCTCCAAGCAATACCAATCTCCTCAGCCTTCCTTGCCTGCGAGTTTGAGACGAAGATTCCAAATCCACCTCTATACTCCTCCTCATCTCATTGTATCTTACATGAATAAAACCTCCAAGATCGTGAGGAACTTCATGACCCCTGCCAAAGACATAGGAATTCCTCCACCTCCAAACCCACTACACACGCCAAAAAGCATGGCCCAAATTGGATACCCTTCTTCAGTTTCTTTGTACCCCAGATTATGAGTGACCCAATCTCTAAGTGATTTTGAGAAATATTCAGGATCATCAGCTGACCCTCCCAACTTTACCCAAACCACCTTAGCAAGAGGACAATCACGAATTATATGCAGGGTGGATTCTCTTTAGCTCCGCAAATGAAACAACTTGCTGGATCATCCGTTAAGTGACGCTTGAACCTGGCTGAATTACCAAGCACTTTGTCATGCCCAACAATCCACAAAGAACGCTCTAATTCTTTGTTGGATCGGAGCATTCCAGATTAAGCTCCAACATTCATCATCAAGAACATCATGATCATTGCGCATAATACTCATAGCCGACCTTATAGAGAACTTACCTTTAGTGCCATCCCGCCAATACAATAAATCTCCTCTAGTTGCATCCTCTTTTAACTTGTGGGACTGAATTAATTTTAAGGTATCTTGCGTGAGATAGGGTGCGAAAACCTCCCATTTCCAGCCTTGAATTGGGTCCCACATCTCTTTAACTGTGGCACCTTCAATTTCTCCAGGAATGGGTTGAGTTACAACAGAACTAAGTGGGGTTTTAGTTGCCCCAACTATGATCCCAAAAAAGCGTGTTTTTCCCATTACTCACCGCAACTTACGTACCTTCACAAAGTTGCTTGGTGTTGTCCATAATTCCCCGCCAAACATTGGACATTCCTGTCTTGGGCTTAAACATATCCATATCACACCTTCCACTACAATATTTACTCCTTAGAACTCGAGCCCATAAAGCATTAGGCTCTACAAGCAATCTCCAACCAAGTTTGGTTAAGAAGGCATCATTGGCTTTTCTTGCAGAGGGTAAAGCTAAACCCCCTTGATTAATTGGTCTCTGTAAGGTATCCCAAGCAAGGATATGGATGCCTCTTTTATCCTCTGCCCTACCCCAAATAAACTTGCGAACTTTTTTGTCAACCTCATCGCAAATGGTTACGTTCTAGGAATCTTGGACGATTGCATAGAGTAATTCGCCATTGTAGAAACACTAGGGGAAAAAAAGGAAGGGCTGCGCAAGAAGGGTTGCGTTTTATTAAAAACGCAGCCCTTCTTGTATGAAGGGCTGCGGTAACCGCAGCCCTTTTATTGAAGGGTTGTGGTTAACAAGAAAGCGCAGCCCTTCATAAACGAAGGGCTGCGTTTTCTAGACTAACCGTAGCCCTTCTGATCCCATCCCATATCTCCAGTTTTGCGCGCACACACACAGTAGGTAGACATATTTTCTAAATTTCCCTCCCTTACACGCATTTGACGAGCGAAAAACCCCTCCCTCCCTCTCACTATCTTGCACATTAACCCTAACGCCCCATCATCGGAACCCTGACGCCGGAGCACCCACATTGCTTCACCACCACAACCCTTCTCTTTCTTCACCTCTCTTCTCTTCTCTTAACTTCTCTTCTCTTCTCCACCATTTGAGTGGGTTTAGGGTGTGGAGCTCCTCCACCACTACGCAGCGCCACCACCCACAAGCGGCAGCAACAACTACCACCACCACTGGCCTACTCTTTCTTCATTGCTAGCTCTTGGGTTTAGCTAATTTTTTGCTTAGTTAAGTATGAATTAATGTTTTTAAGTTAGTTTTGTTTTTCTTAATTGAATTAAATGATTAATGTGCAATGTGGGTTTTGTTAATTGTAGGAAGAAGAGGCTTAGGAAGGCAAATAAATTTCCAACTATCTCTACTCTCTTCATTGCTTATCATTGGTGTTAAGAGGTAACTAATTAATTTCGTTGTCTTTTTTGTTTGATTTAATTTGTTGACGAGACAAAGTTGTCATGTGATTCAATTTGATTAAGTTATGATAATTTATTGATATATATATGTATTTCTTATAATGTATGTATATTTCTTGATATGAGATTGTATGAAAACGCAATGTAATTTAGCTATGAAATCTACAAGTTGTTTGAATTGTCATCATATGCCTAGATACCCGTTCAAGACTTACTCATTAGGAGTAAGTCTTGAATAGTCCCCGTTTGGGATCGTTCTTGGACGTTTGATCTCACTTAGGTGGTGAATGTGTGTCTTCCTTTCAATTCTGAGGAAAATCTTGGCTCATCGTTTCTCTACATTGTTCTCTGGGTACATATGTAGATAAGCAATTATCTACATTGTGTACTTGGAGAACTGTAGGGAAATGCTGCCGGATTTTCCTTAGAATTGAAAATTTGGCACACATTCACTAGTGAGATTAGACGTCCAAGGATGGGTTAGGTTGGAGTGATAAGGACCTTCGGCTGCATGCATACAATTGAACATGTCACTATCTTAGATTGCTCTATACATGTGTGATATGATGATATGTGAGTGTATGTACTTAAATAATGATTGATGCATTATAATGAATGGTTGTGTTTAATTATTAGAGGTATTCTTGAATGAGATGGATCGTACTTGGATGTATGGTAGTCGTGAATCGATTGAGTTTGTGAAAGGGGTCTCGAAATTCGTACAACCGCATTACAATATCAAGCATCCTCTCGGAGCGATCGACTTTTATTGTCCTTGTTTCGATTGTAGAAATGTGAGCAAGGTTAGTAGTATACATGTGGTTAGGGAGCATGTCTTTCGTCGTGGGTTTAGGCCTCAATACCACGTATGGTTTGGCATGGTGAGCAGGGGAAGTATATAGGAAGCTCTAGAATAATGAACGATGTATGTGAAGAAAAGAAGGATGATGAGTTCGGGGATGAGAATTTGGATGATGAGTTTGCAGATGATGATAGGGATCGGGTAGACGAGATGATACACGAGGTTGAAGATCAGTCGTGTAAACGACCTCGTATTTTTGAGTCTATGTCTGAGGCTGCTGAAAAGCCGTTGTATCCAGGTTGTACAAAGTACACCAAACTTTCCGCGGTGATAACACTGTTCAACATTAAGTCGAAAGCTGGTTGGACGGACTCTAGTTTCACATCGTTGTTGGAAGTTTTAGGCGATATGCTCCCTGATGGAAATGAACTGCCAAAGTCGTACTATTATGCGAAGAAACTTATGTGTCCTTTCGGTTTAGAGTACGAGCGGATACATGCTTGTCCTAACGATTGTGTGCTTTATCGTAATGAGTATGAGCATTTACATGAGTGTCCACGTTGTGGATTGTCGAGGTTCAAGCGTGAAGGAGCTGGAGGTAGTGAAGGACCACCAACTAAGGTGTTGTGATATTTACCCATAATACCTAGATTTAAGCGCATGTTCTCAATTAAAGGAGATGCGAAGAATTTGAGGTGGCATGCAGATCGTAGGAAGAAAGACGGTATGATCAAGCATCCGGCTGATTCGCCTGAGTGGAAAAGTATCAACAGGGTGCATAAGGCATTTGGTAATGAGGATAGGAATATGAGGCTTGGATTATGTACGGATGGCATGAACCCTTTTGGCAATCTTAGTTCGCAGCATAGTACATGGCCAGTGGTCTTAGTGGTTTATAACTTGCCTCCTTGGTTGTGCATGAAACGCAAGTACATGATGTTGTCGCTTCTTATATCGGGGCCCAAACAACCTGGAAATGACATTGATGTATACCTCCAGCCGCTTGTTGAAGATTTACAGAAGATGTGGAACGAAGGAGTGTTAGTATTTGATGCGTATGCTAATGAGATGTTCACTCAGCGTGCCATGCTTTTTTGTACTATGAACGATTATCCAGCTTATGGGAACTTATCTGGGTATAAGACGAGAGGAAAACAACCCTGCCCAATTTGTGTAGATGACATGAAATCTACACACCCTAAGGGCTGCAAACATGTGTATATGCGCACACGAAGGCACCTCAGACGCGACCATCCCTATAGGTTTAAGAAGAAGTCATTCGATGGGACGGTTGAAGAAGATGTTGCTCATAGACCATTAACTGGTACTGAAGTTTATAATCAGGTGAAGGGCATTGAAACAATCTTTGGTAAACCTGCTAGTGAGGTTGATCGACCTACGGGATTATGGAAAAAGGAGTCCATTTTTTGGAAACTCCCATATTGGAAAGATCTAAAGGTCAGACATTGTTTGGATGTCATGCACATAGAGAAGAATGTTTGTGAAGCTATTCTTGCGACACTTATGAATATTCCGGGCAAGACAAAAGATGTTAAGGCGTCACGACTTTACTTGGAAAAACAGGGGCTTCGACCAGAGTTGTGGGCTCAGAAAAGGGACGGAAGGAAGAAGAAAGTAGTGGAGGAAAGGGTTGATGATGAAACTCAGAAAAGTAAAAAGAAGGTGGAGGATTCGGAGAAGAATTATTTGCCACCAGCTTGCTACACGATGTCACGTGCAGAGAAACGGATTTTTTGCGAGTCATTGTATGGCATTAAGGTCCCAACTGGCTACTCATCGAATATGAAGCGGTTTGTTACCTTAAATGGTGAATTGAAGTTATCGAGTATGAAATCTCACGATTGTCATGTCATGATGCAAGTATTCTTACCGATTGCAATTCGTGGGATACTTCCAAAGCATGTGAGGCACACCATTACCGAACTTTGTTCATTTTTCCATACAATATGCGGCAAAGTCCTAGAACCGTCGACCCTCGATTCCTTGCAGGCCAGAGTAGTTGAAACTCTATGCAAATTTGAGATGCTTTTCCCCCCCGCATTCTTTGACATTATGGTCCATCTCATTGTCCATCTAGTTCGAGAAATTAAGCTGTGTGGTCCATTGTTTTTGAGGTGGTGCTATCCTTTTGAGAGATATATGGGCACTTTGAAGGATAAAGTTCGGAATCCTGCACAACCAGAAGGTAGTATAATTCAAGGGGTTGTGGGTGAAGAGATCAGTAATTTTGTGGCTGAGTATTTTGCTAGTGTTGATCCTTTTGGACTTCCGACATCCCGACACGAGGGAAGACTTGAGGGCAAGGGCACAATTGGTTCAAAATTGATCACACCTTCCGTAGAAAAGCGTAAACAAGCTCACTTATTTGTATTGCATCACGTAGCAGCTGTCCATCCTTATTTAAATGAACATATGGAGGAATTACGTGTTAGCAATCCAGGAAAAGGAGTTAGGGCATTGACGCAAATGCATAACAAGACTTTCATTGATTGGTTTCATAACCGAGTAGTGAATAATTTGGATGAAAGTGTTCCTGAAACAGTCAAGTGGTTAGCATTTGGTCCTCGTGAAGCTGTACGCTCTTATGAGGGTTATGATATTAATGGGTATACGTTTTGGACTGAACGTCAAGATCTGAAGTCAACATCGCAACAAAATAGTGGTGTTTCACTTGTGGCGTCCGCTACACAATACGCAAGCTCGAACGATAAGTCGCCTGTACATGCTGAAAGCAATTATTATGGGCGAATAGAAGAAATATGGGAGCTGGACTACTGTACTTTTAATATTTGCCTCTTGTGTTGCAAGTGGGTTGACGATAATCGACGTTGCGTAAGAAAAGATGACCCTTGCGGATTCACTCTTGTTGACCTTAGTCGTCTACGTGAAACTGAGGAGCCATTTGTAATTGCATCACAAGTTAAGCAAGTTTTTTTTGTAACTGATCCTGCTGATAATAAGTGGTCAATTGTTGTACCTGGTAAAAGGAGTATCCTCGGTATTGGTGATGTTGATAATGAGGAAGAATAAGATGCATTTGAGGACCTCCCCCCTTTTACCTATCCTGAAAATAGTGTGGAAGATGATGTGAATATGTCGGAGAACTATATGCGTGTAGATCACACGGAAGGGATACATGTACTTGAGGATCCTAAGAAACGGCGGAAGGTCAATAAATCATGAGACATAAACTTAGGTCTCGTGTAATTTCTCCAATTTGTAATTCTTTTTTAACATGATTATATGAGGTATAATGTACCTATTGTGTAGAGTTTTAGGCTTGCATTTGTTGTTGGTTGCATTTCGGGAACGAAAAGGTCATTTTAGGCCTAGTTTTACATTTTTGCTTCCAAATCGTACTTATCGAGTCATTTAACCCCAAATGCATTTTGAACATGATAATATGAGGCATAATGTAACTATTGTGTAGATTTTTAGGTTTGCAATTGTTGTAGGTTGAATTTTGGGAACGAAAAGGGCATTTTAGCCCTATTTTTGCCTTTTCGCGTCCAATTCGTATTATCGCTTCATTTAACCCCAATTTCATTTTGAATATGATAATATGAGGTATAATGTAACTATTATGTAGATTCTTAGGCGTGCATTTGTTGTTGGTTGTATATCGGGAACATAAATGTGATTTTAGCCCTATTTTTGCCTTTTCGCCTCCAATTCATGTTTCTCGAGTCATTTAACTCCATTTTCTTTTTGAAAATGATAATATAAGGTATAATATAACTAGTGTATAGAGTTTTAGGCTTGCATTTGTTTTTGATTGAATTTCGGGAAGGTATATGTCATTTTTTAGAACTACTAACTACGGTAAATGATTGAATTCTTATATTATGTGTTTATTCCTTGGTTGTTTTGCAAGGTTTATATGAATAACACACCACGTTTGAGGGCCTTCACCACAGACGAATTACATGAAGTTCGGGATAAGTTGGCGTCCCATATTTGTGATGATTGCTTATGATACATCTACTAGTTTGTATCAATTCTATGTACACTTTTTACATTATTATTAAATATATACATATTTAAAGTTAATTATTACGTTCACAAAACTTGTCATATATATATTATTGCAATTTGATCGGTCTTTTTTTGTGTCGAAGGGAGGTTTTGGGTGGGGATGGGGTGGGGGGGGCCATGGGGTGGGGGTGCAGGGGGGGCAGCGGGGGTGGGGGTGGGGCTGGCGGGGGTGGGGCTGGGTCCGGGGGGGTGGGGGGGGTGGGGTGGGGGGGGGGTGGGGTGGTGGGCGGGTGGTGGGGTGGGGGGGGGCCGGGCAGGGGGGGGGGGGGGGTCAGCAGGGTGGGGGGGTCGGGCTGGTCCGGGGGTGGGGGTCAAAGGGGCGGGGGGTGGCAGGTGGGTTGGGCGGGGCGGGCGGGGGCTTGGGGCGGAAGTGGAGGGGCGGGCCGGGGTGGGCATGGGCGGGGGTGGGGGGTGGGTGGGGTGGTCCGGGTCGGGGGGGGGGTGGGGGTGGGGTGGGGTGGGCTGGCGGGGGTGGCGGGGGGTAGGAGGTCAGGGGTGGGGTGGGGTGGGGGGCGGGGGGTGGGGGTGCGGGGGTGGGGGGGGGGGGCGGGGGGGGGGGGGGGGGGTGCGGGGGTGGGAGTGTAGGGGTGGGGGGGTGGTGGGGGGGGGGGGGGGGTGCTTGGGGTGGTGTGGGTGGCGGGGGTCTTGGGGTGGGGGTGCGGGGGTGTTTGGGGTGGGGGTGTCTTTGGGGGCAATAAGGGATGGGGGGGCGATTTAATACTATTTTTTTAAAAAAAAAAAATTTAATTTGAAGGGCTGCGGTTTTAAGCTTAAACCGCAGCCCTTCACTTAAAAAGGGCTGCGGTTCATGCTTAAAACCACAGCCCTTAAGCTAAAGAAGGGTTGCGGTTTATGCCGAAAACGCAGCCCTTCAAACTTAGAAGGGCTACGTTTTTGGCCTTAACCGCAGCCCTTCGTTGTGAAGGGCTGCGGTTAAAAACCGCAGCCCTTCTTATCTAATGAAGGGCTGCTGGCCAAAAACGCAGCCCTTAGGGCTGTTTTGACCGCAGCCCTTCCTTATTTTTCCACTAGTGAAACTGTAGACATTGCCAAAGTAATTCGACCAGCAAGTGAAAGGTACTTTGTCTTCCAATCCACCAGTTTCCTATCAATATTTTCGCACAAGTGTTTGAAAGTATCTCTCGTAACACGACTAGTTAGGGTGGGCATCCCAAGATACATCCCTAGATCGTTTGTTTTCTCGATGTTCAGTTCTTCACAAATATTTTCTTTAGTATCATCCTAAACATTCCTCGAAAAGAAAATTTTCGACTTGGGCAAACTTATATTTTGACCCGAGGCTAAGCAGACATTGTTGCACTATTCGAGCCTAATCAATAGTTGCCTCCGCAAACAATACAATGTCGTCCGCAAAAAATAAGTTCGATAACTTCGGTCCATTCCTACTTGCATAAATAGGTCTCCATTGATTCTCCACTATAGCAGCCTCGATTGTTTGAAACAAGCGCTCCATACACATGACGAATATATAAAGGGACAAAGGGTCCCCTTGTCTAATGCCCCGGGTCGGCTTAAAACTCTCAGTAGGCTCCCCGTTCCACAAGACTTGTAAGGAGGTAGTGGTAATGCACTTCATGATGACATTTACCATGAGAATTGTTAGGTTCGTCTGATGAAGAGTGTCACGAATAAACTCCCAACGTAATCTATCATATGCTTTCTCAAAATCTAGTTTAATTGCCATGTAGCCTTTTGCACCTTGTTTACGACGCATTGTGTGGAGAACTTCCTGCATTATCACTATATTATCAGTTATTCGGCGTCCCGGGACGAAACTGGATTGAGTATTGGAGATAAGCCTTGGCAGAATAGGCTTTAACCGGTTCACAATAACCTTGGTAATGATTTTATAGGCGACATTGCACAATCCAATGGGCCTAAATTGAGCAGCAAATTTCGGGTGCTCGACCTTTGGAATCAAGGTGATAGAAGTTTGGTTAAGTTGGGTAGGCAGCCCCTTTCCTTCTAACACCTCCATCACCAACTTATGTACAACAGGCGCAAGTAAATCCCAATTCTTTTTGTAAAATAATGCTTGAAATCCGTCGGACCCCGGAGCCTTTAAGGCTTTCAGATGTGAAACCACCATGTCTATCTCCACTGTCTAATAGGGTTTAGAAAGAGCAGTCCAATCATTAGCTAAAAGTTATGGGAAAACGTCTTGAGGAACAGCAAACATATCGGCCTCCCCCTCTTCTTTGAACAAGTTGGTGAAATAATCCACGAAGTGAGCTTTTACCAGGTCCTTCTCGTGAATCCAATTTCCTTGATGGTCCTTAATGGCATTAACAAAAAATTTCCACCTACGAACAATTGTACTTAGGTGGAAAAACGTCGTATTTCGATCACCATTAGTAAGCAAGTCAATGCGAGATTTTGGGTATCCTCTCGTTCACGAATCTCATTCAACTCCAATCTAAGGCGAGCTTCAAGTTTAATAAGCCCTCTCTCTTTACTTAAAGCTAACTTATTTTGGACTCCTGCAATCCTAGCTAGGAGGGTCCTTTTTTGAGCAAAAATGTTGCCAAAAACCTCTTTATTCCAAGTTTGGAGATCCTCCGCCCGAGTATTAAGAGCAGCTACCAAATCCTCAGACCCCTTCCACTTCTCTTTGACGAACGATTGAAAATTTCATGGGTGAGCCAAGCCGCCTGAAACCTAAAGGGTTTATTTAAAGATTGCATAGGCACAAACCCATTAGGAGAAATAAACAACGAACAATGGTCAGGTTGGATTGTGGGAAGGTGTTTCATATGCGCGGAGAAAATCGCAAACTCCATTCGCTGTTACACAAAGCCCTATCAAGCCTTCCACTTTGGTGAGTCTCAATTGTTGACCCTCGAGCCCACGTATGGGCAGCACCAGTAGACGCAATCTCAATGAGTTAAAGCTCATCAATCCAATCATTGAAAAAGGTTGATCTTCTAGTCGTGGTTGCACAAGAAGTGCTACGTTCCGATGGGAATCTAGTCTTATTAAAATCTCCCGCCATCATCCATGGGTGATTATTTGAGTTAGCAAACTCTTTCAATTCGCGCCAAAGATCTTGACGTTTATTAAGGTCCGGACTAGCATCGACCGCTGTAAAATACCAAGGCACACCACCATTGCGAGTGATATTCATTGTTAAGAATTGATCATGTTTCAATATGGGCTCGGCTTTAACTATTTCCTCCTTCCAATACACCCATATCCCACCTGAGAATCCCACCGCATCTACTCTTGTATGTCCTTGAAAGCCAAGGATTTTAGCAACCTTGACAACATGTTCTCCCCCCATGTGGGTCTCAACAAGCACCAAAACATTCAGTTTATTACTACGCACCAATTCTTTAAGCGCAGAAAGGAGGGCTCGATTACCAGCACCTTGAACATTCCAAATCATGCAAGTGATTGGAATAAGATCAACAACAAGATTGGGAATATTATCCATAAAAGAAGAGTTAAAAGGGTGGGTGGCCATATAAGCTTGATTAATTAATCGTACAAGACGATTAATTTCACTAGGAATCGACATCATCACCACCAACTCTGGTGGTGTCGTCGAGGGTTCTCTCCAGGTTTGGAACACCACTTCTATAGTATATATGGATCAGGGGGTTTGTCTTCACTAGATAGGGGTTCTCCATGGGTTGACCCACAAACAACGTTTTCTCCGGAGGTAACTGGAGAGAGATTATATTCGGGTGATGAAGATGGAAGGGGAAGGTTGATTGGTGGATGATGCATTGGGTGTTGTCCTCCATGCTGAAGATCAGCTTGGAAAGGCTTAGGAAGGGCTGAGAACGTCAAAGGTGCGTTTTCCTTGCCTGGGAAATTTCTAATAGATGGATCCGGGGTTTAGTTTTTGGTAGACTTGATGCTGGCCTCAGTTAACACATTAGTTGCTATACGAGTTCTAGTGGAAGGAGGAATTCTGACCTTTTCTTGGGATATCTTTTTATTAGCTGTCAAATTAGATTTCTTTTGATCATTTTTTGAGCCCTTCCCTAAGTTAAAAGATTTATTGAGATTTCCTTTAACAGGTTGGGAATTATCTCCTAAATTAATTGTTTCAAAGGAAGATAACTCCTTACCAAGGATCTTGTCCCAAATCTTCACCCACAAAAATAGGGATAGCTTCCCCCGCTTGAAGCTGCTCATTCAAAAATGAAAATCTTGAACCACCTTCTTGAATTTTATTCTCTGAATTTTCAAAATTGGATGGGTTTTGAAACTTTGAGTTCCTGCCTTTTTCTACCCTGGGACCAGAAGCTCCACCTTTTTTAGTGGCGACCGGAGCTTTATCCACCTTGATTACTCTTTTCGGACCGGTTTTTTCACCAACATCCAAGCTAGACCCAAAATTCTCCAATTCTTCAGGAATCGCCTTGATGGGTTGTTAAGGAGAGGTAAAAATTCCCATGTGATCTTCATCGTTAGTGATTTCTTGATCGAGATCGGTTTGCTCATGTCTCTTACAATCGGCACTTTCATGACCCCAACAACCACAATTGAAATAAATCATCCTTAGACATTCGTATTGGATCTTCCAAATCTTCCCTTTAAGCCAAAATTTTGAAAGCTGTGGTTTCGATAGATCAATTTCGACACTAAGCCTAGTGAATTGGCCTCTTTCAGCTTGGATAGTAGTTTTATCAATCCTTAAGACTTTTTCAATTTTTGCACCAACTTTCTGCAAGAACCCACTATCAAAGTATTCAACCGATAGATTTGGGATTCTAACCCAAGCCGTAATAATCTTTATAGAAGAAGTCATCTGGGATAAAGTTAGGTACCCATTTGCGAATGGTGAGATAGACACTAACTTTAAGATAAACACCCCTTTTAGCTAAACCTAAACCTATTTTGAATATTTAAAAGCGTTACATTATATATAAGGGATTGTGTTGAGCAACTATGTTGATTAGTTTTGGTATAAAACATTGCTTACAAAAACTTGTGAATTCTATCTAGTTTACATGGTAAATTTTATCATCATTGTCTTGTCTAGCTCTCTATAAATCAGAAAAAGAAAATATCCAACAACTAAATCAACTTTATTTTTTGAAGTTTGAAGTAAATCAACAAGTAAATGAAGTTTGAGGCTAATCAATTTTGGGCCATATGCTAGTCAAATCCATTTTAGAATAGTTTCCTACTATAACGAGAAGATGTTGAGATGTTTTCCTAGTATTGTCATGTACTGATCATGTATTAGATGATTAGAATTAATTATAGTTTATTTCATTTCTAACAACCTACTTATTAAGTATACATTTCTAAGAAAAAAAGAAGGCAATTTTGTAAGTACTTCTTTTTATCTTTTTTTTAAGGTAAGATGAATATTCCTTGCACAAGGATGGGGAGGGGGGGAATTAGAGATCCCACTTTGTCAGGGGCAAGAATCGAACCCTTCCAACCTACTAGGCCAATCTTGATTCTTGTACTTCTTTTATCTATACATATATATATTACAAGGTGTTCCTAAGGAAGCCTATATGCCACGTACCACTCTCCTCAAACTTTTAATGCAAATGCTTTTATGTCCATGTGAACTCCTCAATTGAAAAATATAAATAGTGTGTAACTGCAAGGTATCGAACACGTGACTTTTGAAATGAACAGTGAGAGTTTAGCGTAACTTTATTGTCTAATGTTTCAAATATAATATAATAAAGTCTTATAATGATTATACTTAACTAAAAATACTTAAACAAGTATTTACATCTCTAACACTCTTATTACGGTACTAACAAGAGACTATATATTGCAATTCCTTTTAAGCTATTATTTTCAAACTCAACCCTTTAATTTTATTTTTTACTTATCACGTCATGACGTCAATTTTTCAGTTTCTCACTAGACAGAAAATACGAAAAGTAACAACATAAATTATGAAATTTATAAATAACAATATATTTATTTATTGTAATAGACTTGAGGCATCATCGCCCGATCCAAAATACCAGTTTCCAATAATAACTAGAAAAAGCAAACTGCTTTATTACTACTTGCAAGGAAGAAATAATTTACATAAGCAATACATTGTTAATGTTATAGAAGTATCTATAATACATAATATAACCGTACCGTACGTCTTAACAAATCAGATCCTTGTGGAAATCAAAGCAAACCCCCAAATACTTGTTAAGCTTAGTAATTAAACCCGAGATGTTTACGTTATTTATTACTTCCCTGTTACATATCCATTAATAAATCTTCATGAATCTTTTTTCTTTTTCGCTACACAAATTTAATCAACAATATCATCCATTCCTTCACCCTTGACAATAATATGATCTTCGTTATCCCTCATATCCTCCTCCTTCCTCCTAAGAAGCGTAAGAACTGCTTGAAGAGCTACATCGACATTATCTTCCGATCTCATCAACTCTTCCGCGACTTGAGCAGGAGTCACATTAACGATGTCGATCATCCTTTCGATCTCCTCAAAAAGCCGATGTTCGCCGTCGATTTCGAGATAGTTGGAAGCTAAGATCTTGAAACTTGGAAATGTTAAATACGACATGTGAATGTGCATGTCCATTCGTCCTGGACGTAGTAATGCAGGATCAAGCTTCTCCTTGTGGTTTGTTGTGAAGACTATGATTCTTTCATCACCGCAGCTTGACCATAAGCCATCTATGAAATTAAGTAACCCAGATAGTGTCAACTGCAACCATCCCACCAATTATTAATATTGGGGATGCAAAATTGCAAATTAATACAACTTCTATCATGTTACTAAGATTTGAATTTTATCTTCGTCTTTCCTTTTGTGTCTCTTCACTACTAATATCAAAGTGCAAAATTGAAGTTTTACAAAATGGATAAAACATTAATCACATTAAGATTAATAGTGCCACTTATCATCTGCTACGTAAAAATGAGGTAAAATCTCTATTCTCTAAGGGAAGAGGGGGTTGGGAAGGCATATACATGATATTTTTGCTTCCACCCAAAGATCTAACCCTTGCATTGGGATTTGGGAGAGAACCTATTACTAACTTTATATTCCTCCCCCTATCTTGCTTGGGGACTTGGACTTTGTTTCACTTACCCCATTATACTTATTTCAGAAATAAAAAACTCATAGTATAAGTCTCAATAAATTTTGATAAATTTAATAAGTTCAAATTAGAGGTGATCATGGGCCGGGCTAAGCCTTAAAAAAAATTGCCCATTGGTCGAGCCGGGCCGGCCCGGGCCAAATTTTGGACCGAAATTTTGTGCCCAAAGCCAGCTATTTGGGTCGGGCAAAAAAATAGACCAAAAAATCATTTTTGGCTTGCCCAAAGCCCGTCCCAAAGCAAAAAAAAATCGGACAGGGCCGGGCCCCGACCGCAAGCCAAAAAGTTATGCTCAAACCCGTCCAAAATTCGGGTCCGGCCGGGCTTTTTTGATCAGCTCTAGTTCAAATATATATATATACAGTATATATTATGCAACAAACCCAATTAATAATTGCAATAGTTACTATATCATTATTAGTAGTTGTTGTTATAACAACAATAATATAAATAAATGTTGACAATAATAAATGATATAAGTATTATTGATAATCATAAAAGAAAATTAGCATAGGTATAATTATTTTTCTAATGTTAATTTATTACTATTATTATTTTGTTTCTTTTACTTAATTATAATATTAATAACATTGTTACTTATATTTATTTTTCTATCAGTATAACAGTACAAAAGCTTCAGTAAATTATGATAAGTTATTGTTAGTATAAAAAGAGGTCACATAAGTAACAAGTGAAGAGAACGCACCATCCACCGAGCTAATAATTGAGTTATAGTATCCATGATCGTCCGCTAATATGAGCACAGAGACAAACATCGTCATAAAATAAATGAGGTGAGCTAGACCGTACGCTCGAGCATTCGATTTCATCACCAAAAAAATAATAGAAATCGATTTTGCATGGATTAAAAAAAGATAGAGACAGTCTTACATCACTAAAAGCGAAAACGCAAAGCACAGCTCATACCACATTGTTGCTCAATTATTTGACCATAGAAAACAAAAAAGAAACATTTTGTTTGCCGTTTTGTGATCCGACTCATCACCTTTTTTGTTTGCCGTGAACCAAGTTTTTTTAGTTAAAAATAGCAAAAGAAAAGGTGTTTTGACACATGAAAGTCTATTCAACATCATTACTCGATTAGATTAACAGCAGTTTAGCTAAAAGATGGAATCATCGTCAAATACATCAACCCAAGTAAGAGTGGAAAATCTTTGTGAAAACCAACGAATAAATAAACAATCATGTTCAAGGCCCTACCTATTATCATGATTCATGCATGAATGTCCAATATCTGATAGTACTTTTTCTTCTATCCTCTCTAGTTCACATAAATTACTTTTAGAATTTGAATACCTATACCTTTTGAAAAAGCTCTTAGTAACACTGAAATACTGAATTAAGTATATAATTTTAAGGTTTTTTTAACTAGAATAATACAAACTTTGAGCAGTTCGCTCGTAATAATACAACTTTTGGATTATTTTTTAATAATACAAACTTCACACCAAAATTCCTACAGCAGGTCAATTTGACCCGTGACCTTTAAAACAGGTAAACAAATTTTTTTAAAAGCTTCTTCTACTTCCCCTTCCTCCCCCACCCTTGCCCACCCCAAAAAAAAACCCTCACCAGTCCACCACCTCCCCCACCAGTCCACCCCCAGCCCGACCCCACCCCTGAAACAACCCCTCGCATGAGTCTCGTTCGATTGCAGTGTCGAAATCGGCGAAAGTGGCGGAGGTTTTGCCGAGGATTTCTTCTGAGACGATGTGGTGGTGGCGCGCTTCTTGTGGCGCCCCATTTTTAGAGCGGTGATGTGTAAGGCGGTAGTAAGCTGGAGAGAGAAAGTGAGGAGAATGATGGGGGAAGAGACGACGAAGGTTTTCGGGGGCGCGGGTGGCTTGATTTGGTTGCTTTTCAGGGTTGTGGTGCTGTGTTTGGTGGTTTTCGGTGGTTGGGGTGGGTGGGGGTGGTCGGTGGGGGTGGGGGTGGCCGGAGGGGGATGGGTGAAAGCTCATGGAGGAGAAGTGAGGAAGATAGAGAAAAAGATGAAAGAAAATTGTTTTTTTTTTTAAATTTTAACAAAATTTTAAAAACAACCAACGAGATGGTGACAAGTGTCTCTTTTAACCTGTTCACCAGGTTGCCTCCGGTTTTGTCTTGCTGTAGGAATTTTAGTGTCAAGTTTGTATTATTAAAAAATAATCCAAAGGTTGTATTATTACGAGCGAACCGCTTAAAATTTGTATTATTCTAGTTAAAAAATCCTAATTTTAAACCAAGAAAAAAGAATTACAGATTACCCAAATTAATTTCTTCTAACTCCATAAACAATAATGGACGTAACATATTACCTAAAACCTAGAGGAGAGACCCATGTTTGAATCTAGGGGAAGTAGTTTGTGGAAGGGCGGTGGCCTAAGGTGGGGGTAGGCCAGCAACTTAATTAGCTAGGCCTTTATCGAAGATAGGTGGTATGTCCAAAAATCATATCTAGCAAGCCCAATACAAAGATGTGTTTAACGCTCATACTCTTTTTTAGTTTAGAGACTTTGTCACATTAATTTTCCATTAACTTTTTAATTGTTCGGATTCATTCATTCATACAACACATTCCGATTTTGTGTTGTATCCGATCCCTTAGACTCTTTGCAAACTCCTAAAAAAGGATGGCACTAGGGATGATGATGTGGCACAATTTTATAGGGCAAGAAAAAGAATTATTAGAAGCTACAATGCATCCCATGTGAAGCAGAAAGTCTTGAATCATGATGATGAGAGTTATGTTTTTCAAGATTACTCTTAACACTCAACTAAAGTATGACCACACTTTAATCTAATTTAATGCATGAGACTTTCAAAATTTTAACAAAGTTTCTAACTAAGACTCTTTTTCATGACTTGCATTGCCGTACTCCATCTATGATCTATCACTATTTAGCTTATTCTGTTAGTTTATATCTTCAATCATATATGAATTAAAATTATAAATACTTCTATAATTTGAAAATAGATGTTGTGATGAATCTAACAAAATCTCATACAATATTTTTTCGTTCTAAAGAAGCATAATACACATGAAAGCAATACTTTGAGTCTAATTATATTTTTGAGTTCAAGTTCAATCGAATATTCTACATATAACATATATTTCCAAATAGGTTTATTCTTGGCAAGAAATTAAAGCTTGACGGCAATTCACGTGGAGTCCAAAAATAAGGCAAAATCAGAAAGAAGTAAAGATGTAACTAACCTGAGCTTCTGGAGGTTTATGAGGAGAAGATAGTCCAGTGTCATTAAAACTCTTATTACATCGGTTTTTAATGTCGATAGTACAATCAATATCTTCAATGACCAAAATAGAACGATTAGCCGTAGCAAGTAATAACCTTCTTAAATCAGAATCCTTAATCAAATTTCCCAGTTGTAAATCATAAATATCAAACCTTAAGTAATTAGCCATGGCAGCTATTAAACTGGATTTTCCTGTTCCTGGAGGTCCATACAACAAATACCCTCGTTTCCACGCTCGTCCAACTTTCCTATAGAACTCTCGACGCCTAAGAAAACGATCCAAATCCTCCATTATCGACGTTTTTGAACCCGGATCCATCGCCAACGTATCGAATGTCGATGGATGCTCCAAGTTAATGGTATCCCAATAAACGTTCACCCCATTAAACCTACTCGCAAGTGTACATAACTTTAAGGTTCTTTCTGTATCAATCATTGATTTTGACTTGGCCAACATGTAAGGT
Source organism: Beta lomatogona (assembly GCA_947646795.1). Lineage (NCBI taxonomy): Eukaryota > Viridiplantae > Streptophyta > Magnoliopsida > Caryophyllales > Amaranthaceae > Beta > Beta lomatogona. The sequence continues at coordinate 314,840 of CANSNZ010000468.1, read as the reverse complement.
ATGTAGGAGTTTATGACTTTCTCCTTGAATTTTTTGTCGAAGGAGAGCTCGAAAAACCGGGTTTCGGGTATCGAAGTAGGGAGGCCATCGTTGTCGGGTCCGCTCGAAGATGAGCGTAGGTTTTCTGGTTCTATCGAGAGGTAACACCATCGAAGGTGGACGTTGTCGAAGTAGTCGTCGATTTCTTCGCCCTTTTCGAAGCGAATAGTGAGGGACTTGTCTTGGGGGGATTTGCTTATCTTGAGGCGGTCAGTGGAGGGAGTGGTGACTTTGGAGGAGAGGTAGACTTCCGCGGCGTCGTAGACTTGGTTGCGGCCTATACCGGTGGAGTTAACTTCTTCGATAACGAGTGTGAGGTGGTTCGAACGACGGTTGAAGAGATGGTTGAGAAGGGAGAACATGTAAATGCGGATGGGGTTGGGTATGAGGTCATGGAAGATGGAGCGTAAGAGCATCAACAAGGCTGAAAGAGAGGCGTAAGCTGAGAATAAAGAGGTCGCTGTTGGCATTTGGGATTTGGAGAGATACATGGTTCGTTGATGCTTGAATTTTGTTTAGTTTTGTTTTAAGGTACAAGTTTTGGGGTTCAATTACGACTAAAAGATTGTCATATTTGGTAGGGTACTGGTTACTATTTATGGTGGATTTTTGGAGTATTTTGTGGTTTTTTTTTTAACTGATTTGTGGTAATTGAATCAAGAAGCATCTTTCTTCCAATTAGCTAAAAAGTAAGGGAAAGTTGTGAGGGAAAAGAAAAAAAAATTGATTAATACAATAGCACCACATCAGAGTCATCATCCATACAACTATACAAGTGATGCAAAACAAATTGAATAACAGGGCTAAAGTTTAATATTAAAAAAATAGAGGAACTAATACATAGTTTGTGATGTTAATACCCACAATTATGTCAAATTTAATTCCATAGTACTTTACATTGAGAAAGCATCGTCATACTACACATTATTGTACGTGTATCAACAACCACCTATCATTGTGTTAGTTGATTAACTTTTGACAAAATTTTACTTGGAGGACAAGGAATATAGAATTTAACAATATCTTATAAAGATATAGAAGTTTATTATAATTAAGCATATATAATAATACCTTGCAGAATAAGTCAAAGAAAATGACAAAGTCATTAGGTTATTATTTTATGCTTTTGAAGTCATTTTTTCACAAAATATATCAAAATATATACAAAAACATAAAATAAGGAATTTTCTGAAACTTGGAAGATAGTTAATTAGAAGACATACACTTCATAATTACATGTAGTTATTAAAAATAATACATCTAAGGCTTTATATAAACCAAGCTTGGTGGACAATGACATGGAATGATAATCATTATACCATAAGCCATACAAACTTATTATAGATTATTGGGAGAAAAGAAGAGAAAAGAAAAGCTAGGAATGAAATCTTAAGGTCCAAACTCCAAATGTTCACTTGTGCACCTACTCCCATTATTTTGTTAGTACATGTTCTTTTTTTAACTTGAAGAGATTGTTACTTATCATTTGGTACCATGTTTCTAAGCTTCCGAGAAACTGCCCAAATTATTGGCACGTTGTGATTCGTGAAGAAGTCGGAAAGTGTGGAGTTATGAGAAGAATAAAAGGGTAACTTTTGGAAAGCAGGGGATGGCGTGGAGTTGTGATACACCGGCCTAATACAATGGCTGGTAATTGACTAATTGGCCACTCAATTAACATAATGAAATTGTAGCTATGACTATATAAAATCATTATACACCACCCTATGTTAGCCGATTAAGTAGACGTACTCATTACCAAACTTGTTTGATATTGTTGGTTGGGTATTCACCTTTTAACCTTAATGTTATAAGGTCGAATTCTCCCAATTGCGATGCTTGAGAGTAGGGACTCCTTTTACCTTTCTCCCGTTACTCTCAAGTGTCTGGCCTGCAAATACTGGTTGAGGTATATATAGAATTGATGTATCGTATTTTTATATAGGTTTTAATTGCATTTAGGTTGCATTTTAGGAACATTTAGGTGCATTGTAGTTCATAATTGCATACTATTACTTAATTTGCGAAATATTACTCCTTTTTTGTGTTTTTGGTATTCTTTGATGAATTTCAGGTATTGAGAGCATAGATGGAGTATTATTGGACAAGCTTGAGTATTTAGGAGCAATTGGATGGAAACTACATTGATAAGGATCATTATGAATCTCTTCAGTGCAAATTGGAGCCAAAATGAAGTTGGAATTTGAAGAAAGAATTATGGAAATTAAGTCACATCTACTCTTTGGTCCATAACTTTTGCCTCGATTATGATAATTGATTAATTCCAGCGGCATTAGAAAGTAGACTTGAAGAGCTTTCCAACGATAGGTTACACGGCCCGAGGCGAATTATAATATGAGAGATATGGGTTTCGCAAGTTGGCTAGTTTTGCTGAGGCTTCCTACGCGAGCGGATTACTTAATTCCAGCCATTTAATGATTTATTTAGCCTTCCTTATCTTGTAACTTGGTTTCCTACTAGTATTAGGAGATATAACTTTATATTAGATATTTCTAATTAGGTTAGGTTATCTATTACTCATTATTCATTCATGTTTCACGTTATTTTGGTTTTCTAGGTTTTTTCTCTAGTTTCTCCACTTTTGCCCTAGTTTTCCTATTGCTATTTTGAAGGTTCAAGATTGGAGATTCATCTTTCATTCCAACATTGTATCAAGTTTCACTCTTTTCTCTTCTCTTTATTATAGCTTAATTATGTTTTTAAGTGAGTAGTTCTTTTTATCTAGGATTGAGTTGAACCCTAGTATGGATTGATTATATGATTTTTCTCTAATTTCCATGTTATTGAGTTATATGTTTAGGGTTTGATAAGATTGTTTTTATTGTTAATTTTGCATCTTGATTTAGCCCTAGTTTTATATTATCAACTAAAGTTGGAGTTGAGATTAGGAATATTTGTTTGATGTTAAATTGTCATTTTATTAATTGGGTTCATCAACGAAAGTTGGGTCTTAATTTAGATAATCTTGTCATTGATTTGAATTCTTCCATGAAAATAGGTGAGAACTATAATTGGAAATTATTTGACATTGGTTCTTAATGCTTCTAATTATGTGTGTAAGCCATGAAAATAAGGCCTGGCAAAAGCTGACCCAACCTGATGACCCAACCCGAACCCGACCTGAAAATAGCGGGTTTGGGTTGAGTTTTTCAACCCGATTAATTAAATGGGTCGACCTGAACCCGACCTGAAAGATAAATGGGTCAGGTTCAGGTCGAAATTTCTAACCATAAAATGACCCGCCTGACCAGATTTTGAAATGGGTCAAAATTAGGTTGGGTCAACCCGCATAACCCAATTGACCCAAATAATTACAGTTTATAAAAATCCAAAAATCTTTAAGCTTGTCCAACCCAAAATATTGTCCAGCCCAATAATTCTAACGGACACATTGTCGAAGCTTACCTTACCTTAAAATTCTAAGTTTCTAACGCAGTCACCTCTTCTTCTCACTCTCACTCACCTCTTCTTCTGCTTCTCACTTTCAATCTCTCTCTTCGCTGCTGAAGACTGAAGTTTCCTCAACAATTTCAAGCTTGCTGAGATTCTCTTTCCCAAAATCGCGTATTTCTTATTTTTCTTTGCTCTTTTTTACTTCGCTTCTTTGTTGTTCTTCACTCTTAATTTTGTATTTTCATCTTTTCTAATTTATTTGCTTCTCCTTTTCGTATTACTTCTCAATGCTTCATTCTCTTTGCTGCTGTAAGATTGAAGTTTCCTCAATGCTTCCTTCTCCTTTTCTTATTTTCTTTAATGAATTTTCTTTCTTTTTTTAGTTATGCTTTTATTTTTCTGTATTTTTTTTTTATAATTTCTAGTTTCAATGCATGCTTCTATTAATTTTCTCAAGTTATGCTTCTATTAATTTTCTCAAGTTGTACTTCTATTAATTTTTTTTTCAAGTTATGCTTTTATTTCTTCAAATTCTGCTTTATTTTCTATATGGTGTATTTTTACTTGACAAATTATGCATTCGCTATTCACTGATTTATTTGAAAATCAGGTTGAAGATCTGCATATTAGGATGAACTTGAGAGTCATCAGCAATAGTCCTTGGAATCATGTTGAAGATTGCAGTTTTTGGTTGTTTTGAAGAACAATTAAACTTATTTCAACTTTGATTTGTAATCAATCTGTGCACTTTGTGTTTGGTGTAAATTAAAGTATGAACTTGGTGTTTCTTATTTAGGAAACTTTGTTTGTAATCAGTTTGTGCTTGATTTTCTGGTTGTATGAATACTGTTAACAGGTTGATTTTTGAGCTGTTGTCATTTTAATGTAGGTCAATATTATCATGCTCTAAATCAGGTTATATGGGTTCGGGTCAACCTGAAAAGAGCAGATCAAACAGGTTCTGGATAACCCGTTAAAGAGCAAGTTAAAAAAATCAGGTTGATCATATGAGGTTAGGGTTGACCCGATAAGTTGCAGATCAGGTTAGAGTTCATATTCTTGACCTGATTATATAAACAGATCAGGTTCAGGTCAAGGGGTAGTCAACCTGATTATAGGTGACCCGAACACGAACCTGACCCAACCAGACATGATTGCTAGGCCTAATGAAAATAGGAGACATACATGTTAGTTAGGTCTTTTGCTATCACGAAATTAAAGTTAGCGCTAGGTATTGAGGAATGACCGATGATTTAGTTTCGGTTCGCAGCTGTGCTTTATTACTGAGTCATAAGTATGGGTAGGGTAAGGCTAGACCCTTACCCATACCCTAATTTTTGGATATAGAGCCATACCTTTCCTGTACCCATAGGGTGAAATTTTTAGGACGCTTACCCGTACCCTAAGGTCCGATAGGGTATAGGTAGGGCCTAAGGTCTAAAATGGGTCCAACACAAAATAAATTCTGCATACATTTGCACGTGTATATATAATTGTTAAGCACAATTTTATATATTAATTTTGCAATTAACATACATAATATCACATATTCACATTCCACAGTAATACGTAGTTTTTGCACATCCCAAAAGTCTCATACTTCAAAATATAAATAAAGAGAGTGACACTATGATAGTGAGAGACTGAGAGTAGAGAAAGAGAGTGAGAGTAGAGCGAGAGAGTGACACTGTGATAGTGAGAGACTGAGAGAGTGGGAGCAGAGCGAAAGATGAGACGTGATTGCGATTTGCGGCTTTGGTTGATGTTAATATATATATTTTGGTGCGGGTCCATGGGCGGGGTCTGGGTAGGGACTGGGTATTTGAGGAGTGAACCCTTACCCTACCCTTACCCTATAGTACCAGGACCCATACCCTACCCTTACCCATAGGATCCAAAAAAATAAGACCCATACCCTAATTTTAGGGTAGGATCTGGGCGGGTCTGGGTAGGGTCCCGCACCCATTGCCATCCCTAATCATAAGCGAATGTCAATGTCGTCTAAGCTATAATTGAATAACTGGGATGTGAGTTATGTTTTGATCAATTCATATTAGTGGTGATACTTAATCTTAGTGTTTTAATTATCATATTCATCGAGTTTGTGATATGTTGTTATTAGTTTAGTTATTAGTTTATAGATTTTCCTTGATATGTGGATAGTGTAGCTATTTCATAGTCTAAAATCAACTAGTGTTTAGTCTTGCACCTCTCTGAGTTCGACCCGTATGTGCTACGACACCGTTCATTTGCGGTATTAAAATAAAACCCTAACAAGAATCATTCTCCTTACCATAGGAAAAAAAAGTAGATATACTCATTTACGTGCTTCTTTTGATATTTGTCCTTGTAATAACTATTAGGTGCTTCTATCATAAAGAGGGTCTTTTAGTGCATATTTTGTTCACCTTATGCTTATTTTTGGAATAAGTAAGAAAAATTCATAAAAAAAACGAGAGAAAGTTTAGAAAAAATAAGAAAATTAAAGAAGAAAAGTTCAGAAGAAAAAAAAGTTCGAAAAAAAGAAAATTTCATAATATATTAGAAAAGTTAAGAAAAAATAAGAAAAGTTTGAAAAAAATAAGAAGTCCAAAAAGTTCAGAAAAATCCAAAAAAGTTCAAAAAATTTAAGAAAAAATTAGGTAAATAAAAAGATACCATTAATGTTTTCTCCTTAATTTTTTATAAGATAAAAAAAGTTGCACGTGCACTTCCAGAAGCTTATTGTATATTCCAAATTGCAAAAGCATTCCAGCTCACATAACTGTAACATTTATAATATTCCTCTATTCTGAAATAAGTAAAATGTTTCTCTCAAAAAACTCTTACATAAAAGAGATAAGCGTTTCATTTATTTTAGAACATATGAAATATAAGTGCCTTAGCTTTCTTTACCTCAACTTGGATTTTCATCTCTTTCCTATTCTATTCACCTATATATAAACACAACTTTCAACACCACTATTGCACCACCACCCGATCCCCTGCCTTGCTTGGCATGTACTTATAACCAACGTTGAACCTAGAGGTGATAAAAATGACACGATTTGCTAACTCGATATGAATTCGATCGGAGCTAATATTTTCAATGCATTTAAGCAAATAATGGGTTGACTCGACATGACCAATTTATTAAACAGGTTAAGTTAGGCTTGGCCTTTCTAACCCAAATCCGACATGATAACCAGTTAACACTAGTTGAATAAAAGCTAATTGCGGCGGTCATTAAGTGGGCTATTGCTGCGGTTTTAGGTGTGCCGCAATTAAGGTCGCAACAATATGTAATTACCTATTGCTGCGGGTTTTAACCGCATCAATAGAGCAACCTATTGCTACAGTTCTTACCTAAAACCGCAGTAACAACTTTGTTTTTTAATAAAAAAATGAAGCCTATTGCTGCAGTTTTGGGTAGGACCCGCAATAATAGGTAGGTAAAAAACAAAAAACAATTTTTTTTTGAAATTCTGGCAATTATAAATCAAATCCAATAACAAGAATATTATCGCATGATAATTTTTCAAATAAAGATGCCAAAATATATCTACAATCAAAATTATATCCACAATACAAAAACAAACTAATAACAAAAATTCAAACATACACCACTGAAAAACAAACTCACTGCATTATACAAACATAGCTACTGCCAAGATCTAAGAAAATTAAATGTAAGAAACTAAGAACAAACGAATCATAAAACTAAATCTAAGAACAAACGAAAACTAAAAAAATAAATCTAAGAAAAACAAACGAAAAAAAAATAAATCTAAGAAACTAAGAACAAACGAATCATAAAACTAAATCTAAGAACAAACGAAAATTAAAAACTAAATCTAAGAAAAACAAACGAAAAAAACATAAACCTAAGAAACTAAGAACAAACAAATCATAAAAGTAAATCTAAGAACAAACGAAAATTAAAAACTAAATCTAAGAAAAACAAACGAAAAAAAAATCTAAGAAAAACAAACTAGAAAACTAAGAAACTAAAAAAAAAAAAAATTAAGAAATAAAACCGAAAAATAAACGAGATTGATGATGAAGACCGGCTACCAACGCCGAGATCTGGGCGACGGCAACCAACGCCGACATCTGGAGACGAGCCGAGAAAGACCGGCTAGATCGATGAAGACCAGCGAGATGAGCGAGATCGATGCTGAGCGAGCCGATTTCGGTGATGATAAAGTTGGAACGATTTGCTGTTACGAGGATTTCTGTTCGGTGATGATAAAGAAAAGGTAAACGATTTGCTGTTCGGTGATGATCCCAACGAGATGAGAGATGAGAGGAGAGTGAGAGAATAGAAGGTGAGAGAGTGAGAAAAATGGCTGAGAGTAAAAAAAAATAAAAGGTGAGAGAACCCTAACTGCTTTTATACTTAGCCAAACGGCTGAGAGAATGGGCGTACGTGTTTTGTTAAATCCTAAAGTCTATTGCTGCGGTTTTTTGTAGGAACCGCAGCAATAGATTAAAATATTATTAAAAAAATAATATTTTAATCTATTGCTGCGGTTTCGGCTGGAAACCGCAGCAATAGAACTGGTCAAACAATCAACCAAATTTGAAAATTTTTCCCGTGGAAATCTATTGCTAAGGTTTTGGCTGGGAACCGCAGCGATAGGTGTATTTTCTATTTTACCTTTTTTTTTGACGTGGTTTATTATTGCATATGGGTAAAACCGCAGCAATAAGCAAAAATTCTACTAGTGTAAACTGCTATGCTACTATTAGTATTTTTAGTTTGGCTAGGTGTAGTTTGGATATTTTTCTTAACTATGTAATATTTATTCTTTGGTTGTTCGATTTGGTTTATCTTGGTAAGATATTAGTATATAATAAGTGGGATAAGATATATATGAAGTTAAATTGCTTGGTTTATGCATATATGCGTGCTTCTTAATAAACAAGTCGTGTTAGGGTTGAGGATTGCTCGCCCATTTAATAAACATATATGATTAGAGTTGATGTCGAGGTTCAACCAGTTTACTGATAGGCTAAAGTCGTATCACCTAATTAAAAATAACCTAAGGTCCACTAACTAGTAGTCAGGGAAGTCAGGATCGAATCCATAGGGAGATAGCTATACTGTTGTATCTGAACTCTAATATTATACTAACTAAATTAGATGAAAATGGTTGGTTTATGAAGTAAGCAAATAATGAAATCACGAATTTCAATTAAGGGAAAGACTAGGGAATGGTTCACCATGTATACAATTCAGGATATCAAGAATGATTGAAGAGATAGATCCCCAATCCCTAGATAGTAAACTACTCACACATAATTGGGGAAAACATAATAACAATAAAATAAGATAGCAACATGATGAAATAACAAAGAAAAATTGAAAAGGAAATAGTATGGGATGAGAAATAATAATACCAATTGAAGAACGAATATTGAAAACAATTACTCTATTGAATCTTGAATGAATTTGTAAAGTAGAATAAATTAGGGTTCTTGAGAGATAAAAGTACTTAGAAAACTAATGACAGAAATAATAATAAGAAAACGTGGTTTTTTCCCACTTAAAGAAGGACTATTTATATTAAAACAATAAATAGCGCAACACGCACTTCAAAATCGATTAAAATCGCCCTGCCCGGGCAGCCAGGGGGGATTTCGCCCGGTCGGGCGATTGTCAGGTCATTTTCCGTAGAAGTGAAATAGCGCCCCACCCGGTCGGTCGAGATCCCTCCCGGTCGGGCCGCAACAAAATATTTTGTTTTTCTTCCAAATCTTCTCCAAATGATCAAATTTGGCTAAGTAAAGGCGCCCGGGTAGCCGGGTGGTCATCAGCCTTCACAAATCTCTATCTTCAAAACGCCATAACTTCTTCGTTATTTGTCGGAATTAGGCAAGTGACTACTCGTTGAAAGCTCTCGAAGTGTAGAATCTAACCCAATTGAAATCACTGCATTTGGATTTGTAGAACTTGAGATATAATCAAAAGAGTGGACTGCAGTCATTTTTCTACTTCTTTCACTATTCGCTTTTCTTCAAAACTCTTCCAACTCAATGCTCGTGCTCTCAAAAGTACATCATCTCTTGTAGTGATATGAATGAGTAGATAATGCACCAAAATAAACATGCTAATTCCTACAATGTTCAACCTGAAACTACAAACACACTACAAGGAGCATATTAGGACTAAAAATAGCTCCAAAGAGCGCAATTTGACCAATAATCAATGAAGGACGGCGCTAAAAACTCTATATAAAATAGACATATCAAACTCCCCCAAGCTAGACTTTTGTTTGTCCCCAAGAAAAGCATAACATGAACATGAACATAATTGCATCACCCCTCAGATAAAAAATTCATGCTCAAACATTTTCAATACTCAAAACTTTTAAGCAAAATTCAAGTTCAGCTGTTCATATCACCCTGACCACCAATCACTCAAGCAAATAATCAATTGCGGTTGCCTTACGTAATATGCAAATCTTAAAAAGGTACTCACCGAAGTGTCACTCCTCTAATTTCTGTGGCAGGCATAATATGTTCCCGAACACTCACCAACCCAACCATGATATCCCTTCCTACTCACTCTCTCATGTGTTTAGAAAGGTATAATATCGCTCATCCTAATCAGGTCGACTCAAATAACAAGCTTATTCTTTAACTTTGGCAAATTGACTCAGTGTCGATCCAGCAAACAATCAAACACGTGCTCAAGAGGTCTTTCTCAGGGTTGTAATGGCGCTTGGGTAGTGGCAAGGAAATTATTTAGGGAATGTGGTGGAAAAGCCAAGAAAAGGGGAGTAAAAAACGCTAGTAACTGGACTAGGTGTGGCTGTAACAACTCCCATGACATCAACAACATGACCAAAACAATTACCAACTTTAAAGTCTCACGAACCATCCAATACTTGTCTCTTTCAGCATAATTTTCAACACTTTTTGAAATTTAATTAGTGAAGATCATAGAGATTTTTTATTTTTTTCACTATCATTTTTTTTTCTTTGCTACGAGGAACTAACACACAAGAATAGATCGGATATGGACGTAAATCCATAGGCAACAATGAATCCTCACAGTATAACCCGTTCAAGTACGCAGTTAAAGTATGCGCATTATCATCAAAATTCACTCAAGATCAAGGTAGTCAGAGATCTCATCACAACATCACAATCACAAATGCCCAACTATCCAGTATAGTGAGTTATATCATTTTTTTTCAAAGCACAGTATGGGGCACAGGGAAGCAATCAATTCACTCCATATTCAACTTGTATTTTTGGTATTTTTTCAGCAATTTTTCATTTTTTTGTGATTTTTCAATTTTTTGAAGGCAATTAAATTAACTAAACTAAGCTAGAAAGTAGTAAATGAGTAAAAAAAAAGCCGTACTTACAGAAATCCTCCCCCAAGCTGAACTTGGCAATGGCCTCATTGCAACAAGGGAAAGGAAAGGGACATGGACATCAGTTGTCCATCAACCTGCATCCAGCAGTTTCGTAGATTCTTGCTTTACCACCCCTTCTAACCTGTTTTGGACCCGAATGCTGGGGTGGTGGCCCTCATCAAGAAGAACTCGATGTGCATTAAAGTCGGGGCTTATTCCTGTCAAGTCATCAGTGCTATACCAAATTGCCTTTTTGTGAGTCGTCAAGACCGTTAGAAAATGTTCGTCACCTGCATTAGACTCTAAGACAAGAACATCATCTGAAGTATCACAAAAGGGGGAATGGGGCATGCAATAATGGGTCTGGTCATCAATAACATCAACTTTATAGCATGCTCCCTCTAACATTGGGCTTTTAGGGGAACTGGTCAGGCTAAAAATAACCTTATCATCCCCCACAGTCTATGTTAGTTTCCCACTTTTAACATCTATAACTGCTCCAGCAGTGTGGAGGAAAGGTCTCCCGAGGATAATGGGTGTTTGGGTATCTCTGCCATGTATAATATAACAAAGTCCACAGGGATCGGATAGTCAATCTGCTATTCATATTTCAAAGAATCCAGTTTTACATTATCGTACGAAGCATATTGATGTAGATTGTCATTTTATTCGAGATGAATTGACTTCTGGTAACTTATCTATCTCCTATGTTCCTACTGGACATCAATTAGCATATATCTTGACCAATGCTTTGGGACGGCGCCAGTTTGGTTTTCTACTCCGCAAGTTAGCCATTTGTGATCTTCATACTCCAACTTGAGGAGGAGTATTGGAGTATTATGTTTGGAGTATTATGTTTATTAGGAATCTTGTATTATATTCCTATCTGTCAAGTTGTTAGGATCTCTAGTTCAGTAAGGTTTCCTAATATTATGTTGTATATATATTCCTCTAAAGTTTAATGAGAAGTTTGATGAGTTTTCCTATATTGTAAATCTTAACACTAGTACTTTCTAACAAGAAAATGTTAGCAGTAGAAGGACTTTGATTTACCCTTTCTTATTTGCGTCAGGTTCTCATCATTGTTGGTTAGTTCATCCAAGAAATAATGGAAATTTCTGTTCTGCTGTTCTGATTTCCATTTGATGCTAAATTGTTCGTCTGCAAGATGAAATTTATTCTTTTGCTCGCAGTTGGCTGAACACTTCAACTTCAGCCACAAATGTCAAGAAATTGGTACATGTTCTGCTTGATCTAATATTAGATCATATCAGATTTTGTTACTTTGAGCTCTAATTTTTATCGTACATTATTCTGCTTCAGCCTATATGTGGCATATTTCCGAGTTCAGGATAATAAGCAGCGGTTCACTCACATGTTTCCTCTTTCTACACTTACTTGGGTCATATAGAGGAGGAAGCAATGTACATTGCACATAATGACAATCAGATGGTGTAATTAGAAATATGATAAACTGGGTGACTGGGAAACTAGTTTTGATTAGTAAAAATCAATGATTACATATGACAAAAACAATGGTGAAGCAACAAGTATCAATTTTGATCTATAAAATTCGTTCTTGATTAATAAAATACGGTTTCCTCGACGAAAATTAGTTCTCATGAACATCAACCAGCAAAAATTAGTTCACCTTAATTAGTCCAGGAAAAAGTAGGTGAACAGACAACGAATCAATATATTTGAGGCACCTAATGTTCAAGATAAGCAACAGATCTATACTCGTGGTTGAGAATATTGATTGTAGTGTTGGGTTGCGAGGCTGCAGAAAGTATGTGGACAACTCTAGTAGAAATGAAGACAAAAAAGGTGATGAGCATTAGATAATGTCAAAGATATGTACTGGTTTTAGTCGAAGGAACAAGGTTAGAAAGGTAGAGTAAAGGCGCTGATTTTTTAATTTTGAAGTATCACTTTGGTAGAATCAGGTAAAAGCATATGACAAAAAAAAATAGTGAATCAGCAAAAACAGTAGTATCTGATATATCACTTTTGATGAGACTTAGATTTTTTTTTTTTTTTTTTTTTAACAGAGATGAGACTTAAATTTTTTTTGAACAGAGATGAGACTTAGATTTTTTCTTGAACACAGATGAGACTTGATTTTTTTTTGAATAGAGATGAGACTTAGATTGATTTAAAAAATGAGTAAACTTTGTTTGATACTCCCTCCTCCCCTAAATAGAGTTCCAAATTCTTTTAGGCACAAATATTAAGGAGAAATCATAAGTGCGACCTTAGATATATTAAATTATAATTAAAATTTAATTAAAAATTGAAGTTGGTGTAGGAATTTGTGCCTTGAATCTGGTTGAATTGGTGTTGTCGCAGGCTCGCCCGGTCAAGTCGGGCAGTGCCGCCGGACCAGGCGAGGTCGAAAGTCTAAGCTGGAGCTTGGAAGCAGGGCGCCCGATGGCTTCGGGCGATGCGTTCGATCGGGCGTAGTTACCGAACTACGACAGGGCGATGATCGCCCGATCGGGCCCGAGTGCAATACATGTTTGGGAAAATAGGCCGCCCGATCGGGCGGTGGGCTTTTTGACGCGGAAACGCGTTTTCCGAATTTGCTTATAAATAGGTTTTAAACTAGTTTATTTATTAGACGAATTAGTCATTAATTACATCTGTAACTCTGGTTTTCCTCAAGAGCAATAAAACTTTTCTCTCTTTGCCCGTGGACGTAGCCAACACATTGTTGGTGAACCACGTTAAATCTGTGTGTTCTTTATTGTTTTCTTCATTCGATTATTTGTTCTTTCTCACATCCGTTATAACAAATTGGTATCAAGAGCTTTGGTTTTTCGATCTGGGTGAGAAAGATGTCTGGAATGAATGTGAAAATTGATAAATTCACTAGGAGAACACAGTTTCAGTCTGTGGCAAATCAAGATGCAGGCTTTACTTAAGCAACAGGGGTTGTGGGCACCGTTGGCAAAGAAGTCATCGGATTCAGTTATCGCTGAGATGGCCGTTCTGGAGGAGAAGGCACATTCAACGATCATGTTGTATCTTGCTGATGACATCATCACTGAAGTCGCGGAGGAGGAAACAACATATGGTCTGTGGTTGAAGTTGGAGAGTTTATATATGACAAAATCTCTAACCAACAAGTTGCTTCAAAAGCAACGTCAGTTCAGTCTGTGCATGAATGAAGGTACACCTCTTAGAGATCACCTAGATCAATTGAATGCAATTTTGTTAGAATTGCGTAATATTGATGTTAAGGTGGAGAATGAGGATGCTGCATTAATTCTGCTTGTTTCTTTACCATTATCATATGAGAATTTTGTGCAATCTTTTATTGTTGGTAAAGATTTTATGTCCTAAGAAGAAGTTAGATCATCTTTGCATACTAGGGAATTGCGCCATAAGGCATCTGGTAGTACAGGTACAGATAGTCCGGCCTCTGGATTAGTGGCCAGTATTAGTAAGGGACATGGGAATTCTGGGAAAAAGAATTTCAAAAAATCTGAAAATTCCAAAGGGGGTCCTAAACCTAATGATATCTGTAATTACTGTAAGGAAAAGGGGCATTGGAAAAAAGAATGTCCTAAAAAGAAGCATCAGGAAAATAAATCTGGGTCTGGTTCTGCTGCTGTTGCAGCAAAAAATTCGAGTTCTACTGATGATATTGCCCTAGTTACTGATGAACATATGCATCTTTCGGATGTATGGGTTCTTGATTCGGGGGCATCTTGTCATATGTGTTCGCGCAGGGAGTGGTTTATGAACTATAAACAGGTTGATGGAAGTATTACTATGGCTAACGGGGAAGTCTGCAAGACAGTTGGTATAGGGTCCATCAGAATTAGGACATGTGATGGCAAAGTCTGTATTTTGAACGATGTTAGGCATGTTCCACAGGTTACGAAGAATCTGATTTCACTTAGTCTGTTAGAAAGAAAAGGTTCAATTTCAAAGGTGAAGATGGAGTGTTGTATGTCTACAGGGGTTCAAAGATAATTCTGAAAGGTGTTAAACAGGAGACATTATATGTGTTGCAATGGTCTACGTTATTTGAGTTTGGGATTGCCACATTGGCTGTTTGTGGTAGTGTTGAGAAACAGGTGGAGTGCAGAGACACTATAGATTGGAGTGGTGGTTCACGTCAGGGAAAAGTCCGTCAACACTCACAATCTGAATCTGGAATTCCGTGTTCTTCATCGTCAAAATCAGGCCAGCCAAATTTGGCTCTTGGTCGGCATGTAATATTTGGGAACTTTCCCCAAAGGGACGGTTGTGAAGACACAGTGGGTTTTGCACTATCTGTCGGAGAGGTGGATATATCTGAGTCGTCCGAGCCTAGCTTTCAATCTAACAATCTCCCCATTTGGTTTAAATTTGATCTTGTACACCCACTTGCTGTCGATAGCACTCTTTCCTTCTGGTAAGTGAGTTAATTCTCCACCTTGAACTGAAAACCAAGAAGTGATGCTCACCATAAACATAGAACCTCCACCTTAAACAAAATCCATAAGCCTAATCACTTTAGGCAATCAAGAACGGACATCTTCTATAAATTGTGTACAAATGCGTCTTTGAACACAAAACTCCGTATACGAAACCATCACATGGCCTAGATTGAGAGTACAAGGTCACCAACGCCAAGCATGCTTATTCATATTGACCATAACTCTCTTCAAACACTTCTTCATCTCAACAACAAACTCAAGCAATTCTAGAAAAACAAATGACATCAATAATTACTAATTTGCAATTGTACTTAACAAAACACAAAAGTACCAAGATTTGAGATAAGAAATTGCATAACTAGAACAAAATCTAATGCATAACCAAGATTGCTACTTTATAATTACAAACTCAAAAGCAATCTATCATAGACTCCATAGCAAAAAATCCACACGGTTTCTCGTTTCACCAAGAGATCTCAAAAAGGGCACCAATCATGAAGAGATCGTAGAAACCGCAGCACCAAAACTTGTAACCCTAAAGTGCAACACCATCATCAAAGACATCGTTGGCAATATTTGCGGATTGGTCCTCATTGGACTTTTCCCATTCTTCTTCTTTAATTTCCAACACTCAGCTTTGACATGACCCTTCACGTGACAATAGTTAAAGATTTTATTCTTGCCAGAATTCTTTCCACCATGAGCAACCAAAGCATTTGTTTGAGCAGAATTATTAGATTTATTAACCAACTTATTTTCAATTAAATCTCTATGAGTTAAGGCATCCTTAACATCCTGCAAACTCAAATCATCTCTACCATACAATAAAGCATATCGAAAATGCTTATACGAAGGCGGTAAAGAACACAATAACCTAATAGCTATATCCTCTTCATGAATTTCAACATCGATGTTTTGCAAATCCATAATAATAGAGAAGAATTGATCTAGATGAGACTCAAGCGGTTTACCACTAGAGGAAAAAAAGCCAAGGGCTGCTATGCAAAGGCTGCAGTTATCTGAAAAACGGTTGCGGTTTGCCCAAAAAATACAGCCCTTAAATTAAGGGCTGCGGTTAATGCTAAAACCGCAGCCCCTAAAATTTTCCTTATCACACGCAAAAATTTCCTACACTTAGTCTTATACATACAAAACCCTAGCTTTTCTCTCCCCCCCCATTCACCCGATTTTCCCTCTCTCACCTCATCAAACCCCATTCATATCTCTCTTCGCAGCTCTTCTCACCCTCCGCCGTCGTTCTCTCGTCGGAGCTTTTCTCTCACATGTCGTCGCGCTCTTCCGTCGGTGCTCCTGTTCTGCAACGTGGACGTCGGAAGATCTGAAATTAAATACAGATGACATGTGGCTTCCCTTCCGCCGCATCTTCTCCCTCCTCGGTGCTGTAGCTGCTCACGAAGGCTTCCCGTTCCTTCGGTATCATGGATGGGGTCCGCTGTCCGGCTTCACTTTTCTCCTCCCTCCTCCAACATCGGTGTTTCTCTCTTTCTCCCTTATTCTTCTTCTTTAATTTGTTTGATTTTTTAGGGTTTTGATTCGGTAGATCGAATAGAAGTTTCAGCTACTGCTCGTGATAATGATTTTGATTAGCGAGATGTTGACTCTTACTTTGATTATGCAATAGATTTTACTTGTTCTCTTCTCCAACATGTCGAGTTATTATATGGTTTCTTATATTGGTTTTTTTGGAACTGATAATGTAATGGATCGTTTGAGAATTTTGATTCTTATTTTATGAATTCTGGGTTTAATCAAAATGGTCAATCAGATATTATGGACTTGGCTGTTATTCTAATTAGTGAGACGGCTGGTCACGCTCTTTGTCATATAAAGTGACTCCAACTTCAACCACAAACCCACAGCAGTCGTCTCCTTGGCAACCTCTCTCAAAACTTCATTAGATAGACATAAATGAATTACCGAGAGTGCCTTCAAATCGATCTCCTCCCACTGATCATCCGTCATATCGGAAGGCTTTTTGGATGCACCTTCAAGAGCCTTGTGACAACCACTTTGAACGAGGGTGGCTTTCATCTTCAATTGCCATAGGCCAAAATTTACTTGCCTATCAAATTTCTCAATGTTGAATTTCATTGACATAATTGAATCAAACTCGTTCTATGAACACCTAAGATCTTAAACAATCAAGCTCTTGATACCAGTTTGTTAGGAAACGGGTTGTTGTAGTTTGATTAATGCGGAATAAGTCAATGAAATAATAAGGATGAGAAAAGCAATAAAGCAAATTAACAGAAAGAACACAAGGATTTACGTGGTTCGGTCAAAATAGATCTACGTCCACAGATGGGAGAATCGAGCTTCTTCACTATGATGGAGAAAAACAGAGAGAAAAGTTACAAGGAGCTAGTCCTAAAATACTAGAGGCTAAAAGTGTTTCAGTTGTTGTCAAATAATGAACACCAAGATGTCCTTCGCACAAAAAACCTTAGAATATACTCCATACAAAACCCTAAAAAGAAAATCCGATACGGAAACGCATCTCGCAAACTACGAGGCGCGTTGGCTGCCGCGAGTCGCTGTATGCTCTCGGCAGTTCTTCGTAAAACAGCCATATCTTTCTCGTTTCTCAGCAGAATTGGGCATATGACCTGTCGTTGAAAAGCTCTTGGAATAAGTTATCACCTCCAATTTGAATCACATCAAAAAAAATTATAAATTGAGAGATATGTGCATTCAAAATCAGCCTTATGCCATTTACAAGATTTCAAGTCAGAAATAACATTTTCTTTATAAGGTTGGGGTCTGAATCCTATTATAACTAAATCTGTTTTTAAAGTATATCATCTCATGTATGACATGGTGTCATGTCATAAATGATATGATGTAATGTCAATGCTCCCCTACAGGTTTTAATAATATACTAGTGTGTGGGCCCAGATGATTGCCTGAGTTATTTTCTAAAATTGTGTTAACAAAAAGAAAATAAGTTATCTAACAGTTGTAACAGCTGAAAATATGATTTCAGATGTAGTTTAGTAGTAAGATAATGATATCATAAGAGGTCGGGAGTTTTTAAACCTCCTAAGCTAATTAGATGGAGAGAACACACACCCAATGAACACCTTATAAACTAAAATCACGGCAAGATTACATTTCAAATAAGTTTAGGGGAAAAAACCCATCTTTAAACTCACATGCCTTTTTTTGGGCTAAGGCTCACGTGCCTTTTACAGCTGTACACTACTACACATGTAGATGAAGAGGCTGGGTTATCAAAGTTTAATGATCAACTTTCAGGTCCACTGAAAGCAGTGGCGGAGCCAGGATTTCAAAATCGGGGGGTCACAAAATCAGACAAAAGATATTCAATATTAAAATTTTTACGACGCAACAAACATTGTCTAATATTCATACTTCTATAGAAACAAATAACCATATTTCGATAGGTAAAGGTCCATATTATAACTTTTTGGGGAAAAAAGCCATTAACTCCTATGTTCCAAATAATACACGACAAATATCCAAAATCCAATCATCCAATTTACTTGTCAACCTACATATAAAACAAAGGAAAATAAATCATTCAAAAGTACAAATAATTAAAAGAAGATAAAATGAAAAGCGAATAAAACCCCATAAATGAAATTCGATTAAAAACCCCATAAAATCATTTAATTCACAAAAAATTAGCAAACGAAAATGATTTTCGATAGATCCGATCTTAAATTTTATAAAACAGAGAAAAACGGAAGAAACAATCGAAGATCATAAAAATTAAGCGTATACTTAAATCTTGAAGCTTAAAAACAGCTCTACGAATCGAAAAAATACAGATGTGAAACTTTTCTAACTCAGATCTAGCAAGAATAGCAAGCATAAAGCAGATCTTCGATAAAAAAATAGATCCAAAAAAAGAAAAGATGAGATCTAAAATTAAAAGTTCAAGATCAAATATCTACAAATCAAAAAACCTCGGATCTGAAAACTCACCAAATGAATTGATCAAATCGTTTCCATATTCATCAATACGCAAGCGATTCACGTTTCCTCAATCATCACAACTCGGTTATTCACGTCCATGGAATAACAATCAGAACAAACCGAGCGTCATCCCCCCTGCAAAAAGCGTCATGAATCGGATTTGTGAAACCATCCATCGAAGAACACCAAAGAAATTGTACTCTAAACATAGATCGTCGAAAGATTTGTTCAATTTGAGAAAAAGAAATGAGCGGATTAAATCTCAATAGAATAGATTTGAGAAATCTTGAGTTTCATAATTTTTCAGAGAGAGAATAAAGATATGATGAGATAAGAAAGGGGTGAAGGAAACGAGATACAAGGGAAAGATAAATTTTCTTCTCTTTCTTTCTCTCTCCTCTCTGCTTTACTCGGCCTCTGGAGCAGGATTTTTTTTTTTTTTTTTACGAATATCATTCAAAATATTTTTTTTAATTCGAGGGGTCACGTGACCCATACTGGCTCCGCCACTGACTGAAAGAATACTCAAAGCACAAAGCCTAAAACGTCAACATTTATGACTTTATTGGGTCCTCGATGACCTTCAAACACACGCCTTAAAACCAAACATGTAAAAAGTCCAATTCACGTAAATTTTGGTCCACCAAAGTCCAAAAACCACGTCTTAACTATTCAAACATGTACATAGCGTCTTTATATGGAGTATAAAATCTTTTTTTTTTCCGGTTAAATAGTCCAAATCTTTTATCCCACTTTTTTTGTATTATTATATATGCTACTTAATATTATTGGTTGACATTAGATTTAAATAAATCTTTTGTGGAATTTTGCTTTCCTTTATGACATGATGAAACTTGTTCTTTTTGATTTATTTAGTTTGTCCCTTTGATGGGCTTCCTTAAAAGAGATTTTGAGTATAATATAATGTAATAATTTATCACAAGATCGAGTAGGTCGTAGTAATTGGGTGGAGATAGTTACCCTACTTATCAAACATGTAATGTAGATAGTTTCTTGAATCTATTTCCAACACGTAGATATGACTTCAAGAATTTTTTTTTTTTTAAAAGAACTGGAAATTGGTAATGATCATAAACAAACGTTTTTATACCTCACCAGCATATTCTAACTTTATCCAAATAAACTCGACCCGAACCTGACTTGAAAGTTGTTGACTTGAACTTCACCCAAATGCAGAGGGACCCCACTCGAACTCGAGTCAAAAACAAGGCATTACTAGATACGGTCCAACCAAACATGACCCAATTGCTAGCTTTAAATGGGAGGGAACGCTTGATAGACAACGTCAATGATTCTATGCATTGGCTTCCAAGTATAGGAAAAAAATCATACTCCCTCCCTTCCAGAAAGATCTGAAATTGCGTAGTTTAAAGTAATAAATTGTAGTGTGGTTATCAAGTGTTATTTTTGTTAAAAAGTAGATGTGATAGGAGTTGGTAGGGTATTTTTTATTGAATGAGGAACAAATTGTGGAATAGTACCTTTTGTAGCACTGATTTTGAAAACTAGTACCTTAAGTTTTTTTTTTGTCAACTAGTACCTTTAAGTCCACAAATCTTTTATTTTCAGTACCTTTACTACATTTTCCGGCCAAAATGGTCAACAATCCGATGTTGACTGCCATTCTCCCTCCAAATTTTGCGCGTGTGTTGCACCTTAGATCTTTTAACTCATCTCTCCCACTCGCCCAAAAAACTTCTCCCATTTAAATCCCTCCCTTCCCCAAAAAACTATTGAACTGGCCATCCTCACCAAAATCCTCCCTGCCAACCCTAAATTTCACCTTGTGAAAGACAATTCAACTGTTGGGAATTTCAGAGGTAAGTTATCTAAATCCCTTTTAGTTTTATTTTCAAAAAATTAGGGGTGTGCCCACGATTTTGAAGAAAGGGTTTGGGGATGATTTGGGGTGTAATAGGGGTAAACAAGGGTAAGGGATACTCGTATTGGAACCATTGGAGCAGAGGAAATTAGAGACGAGAAGGAGCAGAGAAAGAACAAAACAAAAGAGTATTGAACTGGAGAATAGGAAGAAAAAGAAGAAGAAGAAGAAGAAGAAGAAAGAAGAATGGGGTAATTTGTGTTGGGGGGGAATTCTTCCATACCACCAGATTCTCCACTATTCCCACTACATTTTCAAACTGCAAACTCTAAAATACTCAGGAAAATACGAAACAATTTCAAGCAAATAATCATCAGGCAAACCCAAATCAAATCTTAAATTATTAAGAAAATTAACAGGTGTCCTACAAACTCGAGTAAGCATTAACAACTGAACTAACCTAAGAGCAGCGGATTCTTTGTGCAACACTGAATCATAAATTTCTTGCTCTTCGTTATGACGTGTTAGACATTCAGGAGAGAGTTTGACAAGAGAAGGAGAGAGAATGTGAGAGGAGAGAGGATATTTACTGAAACTGAATGAGGTTGGTGAGAAAGTAAAGATGGAAGATGAAAGTGTGAAAAAATGGGGGGAAAAGGGAGTTAGAAGAGGAGAATGAGAGCACACTCCATTTGAAGCCAAAAAAAGGCAAAATGTGGAAGTCAACATCGGATTGTTGACCATTTTGACCGGAAAATGTAGTAAAGGTACCGAAAATAAAAGATTTGTGGACTTAAAGGTACTAGTTAACAAAAGAAAAACTTAAGGTACTAGTTTTCAAAATCAGTGCTACAAAAGGTACTATTTCACAATTTGTCCTTAAATGAGAGATAAAGCTAGGTATAAAGTTAGAATGTAGGCCACAATGTTAGTTGAAAGAAAAATAATATAATAGTAGTGGAGTCATGCCAAAAAATAAACGTGTTCAAACTAATTCAGGACAAACCTAAAACGAAAGTGTTTAGACTATTTTGTAACGGAAGAAGTAGTTTCATTTGGAGTGTCTTTTTTTAAAAAAATTCTACCTATTACGCGGCGTACCATTATTTCAAAACCTCATATTCGTAGAATGTTCATCATAAATATGCATGAATCTTCAAATACATGGGATAGGTACTATATATAGTGCTCAAACTCACACAATGAAATTCCCATCACCCACGATCAAACACTATAAAACACATAACTAAACATTTCATCACCCAATTCTTTCTATTTAAGGGGCACTAATCAGTAATCACCCTTCTAATAAAACTCACTCTATAGATCATTTAACTATGGCCATGCAGTCGCAGGAAATGGAGGCCGTAAAATCATTACTCTCGATAATGGGGTCGGTAGCGGCAGCAGCAATGGTGGCGCGCTCCATTGTGAACAACTTCCTCCCTCACGAAATTCACGACTTTATTTTCTCCTCCATACACTCCTCAAAGATCACCATGATCATCGAAGAGTTCAGCGGCCTCAAAACCAACTTAATCTTCGAAGTGGCCGAAATCTACATTGTGGCCCGCACCATCATCAGCTCCTCTATTGTGACTCTAAGTCAATGTTATTTTGATGATGATAAACGCTTTATGCTATAACATGTATGTATGTAACAGTGATCTAAGAAAGCTATCAAGATGGGATGTTCATGAAAGATCAATAACTTGAAGATATGGAAGCTTAGGTCTAGTTATGTTCTTAGTCATGTTTATGCAATGTAATTAACGTATTGGAACTTTGTGCTAAATTAGAAATATGAAATAAGGATGGTTAACTATTTTCTTAAAGTTAAGAAAATAGGTAATTACATTAATTTCATGTGCCTATATTTAAAGAATATAAAAAGGGGAGTTTTTAATTTCGAAAAGTAGTTTTGAAAGGAAAATATTTATTGTAAAGATTTTCGGATAAAAAGTTTTATAAAAAGAATAACTGATTTTTAAAGAAAACGATTTTGGTAAAGATTTTTGGATAAAAATTGATTTAAAATCTGATTAATAGTTGGCAAAAGGAAAATCAGTTTTTATAAAAGATAAATTTGGATTTTGAATAGGAAAAGAATTCTATCCCTTTATTTTAGGAATAAAAATTGTTCAAAAAGATAATACATCATGGAGAAGGATTCTTATTCAGTTGATTGAATTATATAAGGGATAGAAATCATTATAGCAAATCACGCTTTCAGATTTGGTGAGAATAAGATTTTGAGAGCTGAAAATGGACTCCCACAGCACAGTGTACGACACAGAGTTCTAGTAAGTTAAGGTTTCTAAACAACGATTGTAACGATTCTCTATTCGCTTGAATAAGAAGCACGCTTGTGATGAATCTTTCTTTCTATAATTCTTATATTATAAAGAGTAGCAACACTTAGGGTTAAGTGTTGGGGAGCACTACAAGAGTTAGTAGTGGGGGAATCGAATTGTATCAAGGGTTTGGCATTTTACGATTCTAATAATAAAAGAGTAGTTTGTGTGGACGTAGATCTCAAGGGTGAGATTGAACCACGTTAAATTCCTGTGTCTTATTATTTGATTTCATTGTTTTATTGTTTGATACAATATCGTTCGAGCAAAAACATCAATCGGAGAGTTTACGAGTGAATAACACATTGCACGGCACTGTGCTATAAGAGTGTTTTTGCGAAAATCGATTAGTTTTAGCCACTCAATTCAACCCCCCCTTTCTTGAGTGTCACCTTGTGTTCCAACATCCTCCTCTTCCAAGTCCACGTTACCCACCCGCCTCAAGTTCTATATGCCTATGCCCGAATCTGAAAAAAATCATGGTCAACGTTGACCAAAACGAATAGATGATTGACGATTCCAAAGGATACAATTCCGCTGGATGTTACACTGCGACCACGTGGAATCCGAGAACTGCGACAACCCTAGAGATATGAATGCCACCTTGAGGTCAGAGGTTCGATCTTTCTACTTAACATTTAACAAGAAATTTAAAGACATTGTAATATCAAAGTATCTACCACATATTATAAAAGAGATGGAGAATCTCAAACAAGAGAGAAAAACAATCAAGATTTTTTCAAAGGAGAGATATAATAGCTGGGACCCTCGGAGTCCGTTTGTCTGAACTTTTCTTATATTTTCAGAATTTTTCCAAACTTTTCTTACTTTTTCCTGAACTTTTCTTCTTTAAGTTTCTTATTTTTCTGAATTTTTCTTACTTATTCCAAAAATAAGCATAAGGTGAACAAAATATGCACTAAAAGACCCTATGTACGATAGAAGCACCTAATAGTTATTACAAGTAGGATAAATATCAAAAGAAGCACATAAATGAGTACATCTACACTTCTCCTTTTTTCAATGGTAAGGAGAATGATTCTATCTATAGGTCAATTAGTATTTGCACGTCAGACACTTGAAAGTAGTGGGGGGAAGGGTAATTAGAGGAATCCCTACCCTCGAGTATCGCAATTGGAAGGATAGAATCCCTAACCAACGATACCAAGCAAGTTTGGTACGGAGTAAATCTATTTAACCGACTAACATAGAGTGGTGTATAGTGATTTTATATAGTCATAGCTACGATTTCATTATGTTAATTGAGTGGCCAATTAGTCAATTACCACTCATTGTATTAGGCCAGTGTATCACAACTCCACGCCATCCCCTGCTTTCCAAAAGTTACCCCTTTTATTCTTCTTAAAACTCCACACTTTCCGACTTCTTCACGAATCACAACGTGCCGATAATTTGGGCAGTTTCTCGGAAGCTTAAGAACATGGTACCAAATGTTAAGTAACAATATCTTCAAGTTGAAAAAAAAACAACATATACTAAAAAAATAATGGGAGTAGGTACACAACTGAACATTTGGACCTTAAGATTTCATTTCCTAGCTCTTCTTTTCTCTTCTTTTCTCCCAATATGTTAAATATAATATAACAGAGTGTGAAGAAGCTGCAACAAGACCTTAGCAATGATAAAGCTCAACAGCCAGCTCAGCATAATTAGTTAGAATTAGGTTAGTTAGAGCTAAGAAATGTTTGTTTGTCAATTCTGTTAGTTAGCTTTTCATTTCCCTCTCTTCTATTCTGATTGTATATAAACTCTTCTGTAATCATTAGTTCATTCATTCAGAAAATTAGAGATTAGGTTGTTATTCTCTCTGAGAAACTTTTCTTCAATAATGAATTAGTTTTAGATCTGAGCCTAGAATTAAGAGCTGGGAAGGAAGAAATCTTCTGTGTTCTTGAGCTGAATTATTTTCAGCATTTCTTCATTACAATAATCTAATATTATAACATGGTATCAGAGCACAAGTTTTGATTCTGGAAATTTTCAATTCGATCTTCAATCAATCAGATCTGTGAAGGTATTTCTTTCACAAATTTTTCTCAAATTTTAGTAGAATCCGCTGCAAATTGTTGAAATTGTTGATTGCAGTTTTGTGCGTAAATTAGGTTAAGAATCAGTCATTAATCTCCTGACATTGATTCGTATTCTGCAAATATAGCTGAAAATACTGCGTTCATTCATTGATAATCCAGATTTCTTGTTTTTCATCCTATTTTCATCATGAGTTCAAATTTCTAGTTGATTTCTTCATCATTTTGATCATTGATTCAAATTCCTTGCTTCTTTTCATCATCAAATTCTTAATCTGATTCTTTAGAAACAATCTGAAATTCTAAAATGTCTTCTGATGATGAATGAAACACTGAAAATACACAAAATCCACAAAATCCTAGCTCACCATACTATATTCATCCTTCAGACAATCCTGGCATGAAACTGATAGATTTCTCTTCAGTTTAATGGAAGTTGTTATAGTGATTGGAAGCGTTTAATGTTGATTAGTTTGTCTGCGAAGAATAAAATAGGATTTGTGAATGGATCAATATCTAAACCAGCATCTACTAGTTCTCTCTTTAATGCATGGGAAAGGTGTAATAACATGATGATATCTTGGTTACTTGGAGTATTATATTGGACCAGAATATAGCATGAAGTGTGTTGTATTTTGGAACTGCATATGAGATTTGGACCAATCTTGAAGAAAGATATGGCCAATCATCTGGAACTCAGCTTTTTTCTTTGAAACAATCACTAAATGACATTAAGCAAGGGCAGGACAGCATTTCTAGCTACTATCACTACTACATTTGAACCAATTGCAATGGTCTAATGCAACAGTTGACCATAAAGTAACAGTCTATTGCAACGACATATGCTAATGCAACACCTTTTTGCAATGGACAATACTATTGCAACGACTATTGCAACAGGTAGTGCTATTGCAACGACTTATTGCAACGATTAAAGTGAACTGTTGCATTAGAGGGTTAAATGCAATATCATTTAAATTTATTGCAACAGTCGATCCAATAGCTAAAGTCTAAAAATTTTGGCCATACCCACAGTGACTAATGATTTCCCTCCCTATCCCTAATACTTTATTGTTTTTCCTCCCGTGTTTGACACAGGCACACAGCCACAGCACACACAATGACACAATCAAAGACGAAGGGGAATCCCTAATTCGGTCCTCAACTCCTCATACTCGTCGACTTCACTTATCCCTCGCCGGGATAACTGTGCGCGAAGGGGAATCCGGTGTACTACTCGTAGGCTTCTCCAAACCGTCGCCGGAACAATTGCGAAGAGGAAGGCGGTTTAATTGCTCGTCGGCTTCTTTTAAACTTCGTCGGAACAACTAAGAAGAGAGAGAAAGAGGTGGAGAAAAGAATGTGAGTTAGTTTCTTTTTCCATATTAGTTTAAATTTATTGTTAATTAGGTTATCTGAACCAATTTGAATTACAATAAATTGGCAATTTGTTTGATCATGTTCTTTATTTGACTAGGAATATTAGTTTAATGGTTAAGCCATTAAGATTGGTTCAAATTAATAGGTATAGATGTTTATGATTATTTTATAATTGGGTAAAATTAATAGGGTATAAGCCTATTAAAATTGAAGAAAGAGTAAGTAGTGAAAAATTAAGCGGGAGAGAAAAAGAAAAAGGAGCAGTAGTTTGTTCTTAATGCATGTTGTAATATATGATCATTGAATTTTAAAAACATAAATTGGCAACATATATCTTGTTGTGTGTACATGTCTTTTATTTAGATGGATCTAAGAAAACAATAGGGAAAACTTTTAAAAGTTTAAAGATTTAGCACTCATTGTTTTATGACATTAGAAAGGCAGGAGTGTTTTTGAACAATGCCCCTTTTTTAAGCTAAAGTATATATTAGCTGATTCTATTGCCAATGAATTGTTAAAAATTGAGAATATTATCTTTTCTTTTGGGTTTGGATAATGGAGTTAGGTTGCTGAGGAACTGAGGATGGATCCAAATGATTAATCTAAGTGGGTGTGTTCCATGTAATATCACTTGTAGTTTTGTAAAACAGATTGGCAAACGCTCATAGGTTAACTAAGTGGGCATGTTCCATGTAATATCACCTGTAGTTTGGAGGAGATCAGGAAAGAACTCAGCATCTTTCATTCGCTTGTTCCTGTGCTGCAGCTATTCAGCTTCAGATTCTCATAGAGCTGAAAATTGATTGAGCCATCAGGAGCTTTAGCAAGATATTCATTGTGATGTGTCCCTGTGTCTATGATAAAAAAGAAGTCATCTCTTGCAAGGTTTCATATGATGTGCTTTGCTGAAAGTATTTAAAGCATTTGCCTTCAGAGAAATCACAATGTTTTAACTGTATTTGTTTTAGAGTGTCTAGTAGAAGTAATGATTCTGTTAGAATGCTCTTTATTCAGTAGCTAGTGTTGCTTGGTGTTTGTATGTCTCATTGATACATGCTCTTATCTGTCTGCTCGATGATTTCAAACACCATTAGGCAACCTCAATATACTTCTCCAAGCGTTTGACGAACCCGTCGACTTAAGGGTCTCATGAGGGCGATTTATAGCTTTATAATCTCTTATATCTCACCAACAATACGAAAATCCACTCTTGAAAATATGTGTATCAGCAAAATGTTTGTTTAGATGTTCAGAAAACCATGCAGGCTACAACAGCAGTATCTAGGAGACTAGCAGTACATATATTTTATCAACCTTCGGTGTTCACTATAGAGTATAGACTAAGACAGTAGGGGGCATCACGGTTTGGAAAAAATCCAAAAAATGGATTCATAATTCAAATATATTGACTAGTTATTTTTACAATTATGTTCAGATCCTATAATTATCTTCTTTGCTAATTAAGTTGCAGGTTATTGCACTATATCATTACAAGTTAACCTATGAGTGTTTACCAATCTGTTTCTCTTGACAAGTTGTAATGTTTGCTTTAAAAAATGAGAGAAATCTGAAACCCATGTTGGTTAATATACTACAATATACAAGATCATCAGACATATTTCTATTCCTCGTTATTTTGTAGAGCACAATTATTAGACAAATGAGTAAAGGAAAGAGAAAAAGTACAAACATGTAAGACAAAAATCCTCAAACATCTGACTAACCAGACTCTCTACAAGTTTTGCATCTCTTTTTTCTTTTCACTTTCACATATGTTTGTTGTCTACTATCCTACTCAGCTATATATTATGATCTAATTGATATATGTTCTCCTTTTAGTATTTATCTTGGATCACATATGTTTAAAGCCTGCAACTAAATCATGTTCTAATTGATATTGTTGTTGTTGCTAGCTTGTGTGAATTCAGTAGATCAAATTCATTACACATACTATGGGTCCAAATTATATGCCATTTTACGTCATAATTTGGTAATTACCTTTAATAATTAGTTTTTTCTAGTATACTTCATGCGAAGTAAGAAAGTGTGATTACTGCACCAGTTTTTTATTAGACTAAAGAGCTTGAAATTGAGCATAATGGTGCAAGGGATGCAACTACTGAAGCCCTTGAGAAAAATGGTGAACAAGGCATATCTTCTGGGACACACTTGTTAAATCAGGTAAGATTTATGTACTATATCTTTTCGGGTCTTTTATATCCTGTGATAGTTTAGTCCCTTGTCTCTATGTCTATATTATTAGAACCATATGTTACGCTCTACTGAACCCAACACAAGCAGCACTACCGCCATTGCCATCTAAGCCCTTGCCTGCGATGCCTAACTACAACCAACCTTCTCCACTACCACCAGCATTTCTGCCACTTCTAACTGTCGGTTCTCTGCCAAAGCCCACAACTGTAGCACCACTTCTTGCTACCCCTCTGCCAATTGTCGCGCTACCAATCCTAGAATTGTAGGATGCACGAGATGATTATATATACAACTCATTCCTAACTAATAGAGACAAATAATAGGAAAGAATACTAGGAATTATGTACAGAGACACAAATAAATACAACAGAAATAAATTAAAGGTATATCTAAGAGAAATTTCTATATTCTTGTTTGATAGAGGTGTTCCATGTTTGTATTAGCAGATTATTGCTACTATTAATTGCAACTAATAGAAGTAATTTGCTCTTGCATCCTGTGATGATAAGTGTTTAGCACAATGCAAGTTGTAAACACATATTACTTTTTTGCCATTATATCATAACTCCGCTAATTTGTTGATTTACTCATGTAGGTAAAAACTAATTATTGTTGATAACTTTTGTATAATCTATAGGTACGTGAAGGAGAGGAAAATGTAGCACATGAAGAACAATTGCAATCGCACGAATGACAAGTTTTTGGTTGTGGATCTCGCTTAAAAGTGGAGCATGATTTCGAAACTAATTAGGCAACTAGCTAGCTAGTAATCTTATATTTTTGGTAATATATTTATGCTAGAAGTATATATTTTTTGGTGCATGTATTTTGAGTTAGAGGTAAATACGTTTTGGTGATCAAACTTCTCTTAGGATTTGATATATATACGATTGTATTATTTTAAGTACTTGGTGTTGTAGATCCTCGAACGATTGCATGATATTGAATATGTTTGTGGGTCTTTTTGGAAATCTAAATTTTTATCCTCATATTTATTAGGAAAATTTTGAATTATTTCAGCTTTGCATCAACATCAAATTAATAGGTCAATATATCCATATTTATAGATCCATTGCAGTAGACTCAATATGCAAAAAAAAAAAAAGGAAATTGCAACGGTTATGGTATACAATAAAGGTGTTGCATTAGACTTTGAAATGTGTTGCATCATATGTAATACGACGGTTCATGGGATACCATAGAGGCGTTGCATTAGACTCTGATATGTGTTGCATCATATGTAATGCAACGGTTCATGGGATACCATAGAGACGTTGCATTAGATAATAAACATGTGTTGCCTTAGATCTATTGCAACGGTTATTTGATGTTGCAAGTTGTTGTTGCATTAGGTGCACAAGATCGTTGCTTTAGATCTAATGCAAGGGCAGCAACAGCAACAGTTGCCTGACCGTTGCAATAGCCCTATTGCATCGGTTATCAAGTCTATTGCAACGGCTTTTAAGGGTTGCAATAGCTCATTTATGTAGTAGTGTATACTAAACTGAAAATGCGTTGGGATCAACTTGATTCCATAGATCCTATACCTCTATGTGAGTGTAAGAATTGTACATGTACACTCACAAGAAAGTTGTTAAAATCTCAACAAGACATAACATGAGGCTTATTGAATTCATGATGAAGCTGAATGAAGGCTATGAGGTTATTAGAGGTAGCATTCTTATGATGTCACCGCTTCCTACTATCTCTCAAGCCTATAGGTTATTAATGGAGGAAGAGAGGCACAAGCAGTTATCTCATGGACCATCTGGTGGAAATTCAGAAGAAAATATGGCTTTTGCTGTTTCTAAAAGGAGATTTACATATTATGGTGATAGGAGTAAAGGTTACAATAATTTTTCAGAGAGATAAAATCATATAAATGATTTCAGGAGTGGTAATGACACAAGAAGATGGAATATCAATCTGTATTGTGACCATTGTCATATGTCAGGGCACAGAAGTGTTTTAAGATGATTGGCTATCCAGCTAATTATTTCAAGAAGAAAGCTGTTGTAGCTCACATTGATGATAAGGAAGCTACCAAGGACAACATCTCATACACAGCTGATCAGTATAAGATGTTTGTTCAGATGAATCAACACAAATCTGTTGCTAATGCTAATCAACCTTCCTCTTCAGCACATGTAGCAGGTAAATATTGTTTCAATGCTTTTTCAAATTCCACTTGGATTGTTGATAGTGGAGCAAGTGACTATATGTGTCATGACTTATCTTTATTTGCATCATATAAAATTGTAAATACTGAACAGAACATTACCATTCCTAATGGGAAGCAAGTCAGAGTAACACACATAGGTAATATAAAACTGAAAAATGGACTTGAATTACAGCAAGTTTTATATGTGCCAGAGTTCAAGTTCAATCTTGTCTCTATACCTAAGATGTGTAAGGATTTTCAGTGCAATGCTATATTTGAACGTAATGCTTGTCATATACAAGGCCCTTCAATGAGGCCACAACTTCTTGGTAATCTGAGGCATGGTTTGTACTACTTGGAGATTTCCCTGGTTCCTTCTAGTCCAAGTTCATCAACAGGTTTGGTTAGTACTGTATATAATGGGAATAAAACAAAGCTTTGGCATCTCAGGATGGGACACTTACCTGTGTCACAACTCCATCATATTCTTCCTATGTTTGATAGTACATCTACATTAGATTGTGTTTGTCATATTTGTCCTGCTGCTAGACAAACAAGAACTTGTTTTCCTACTAGTTACATAAAAACTACAGCTGCTTTTCATTTGTTACATGTTGATGTGTGGGGAGCTTATAGAGTTCCTACATATAATGGCTGTAAATTTTTTCTCACTATTGTAGATGACTACACTAGAATGACCTGGGTGTTTTTACAACATAATAAATCAGCTGTGATTGTTGTTGTTCCTCAATTTGTGCAGTATTTGGAAACTCATTTCCAAGGTCTTGTGAAGTTCATTAGAACTGGTAGTGCCCCTGAGCTATGTGAAGGAGTTCTAAAGCAATTCTATTTGAGCAAAGGCATAGTCAATCAGAAAAGTTGTGTTGACACACCCCAACAAAATGGGGTGGCTAAAAGGAAGCATAGGCACATTTTGGAAATTTGTCGAGCCTTATTTTTCCAAGACAAGTTACCTGCTAAATATTGGGGTGAATGTGTTTTATGTGCAGTGCATTTAATCAATAGAATGCCATTGCAAGCTCTTCATAATATGAGTCCTTATGAGAAACTGTTTGGTGAAGCTCCTACTCTTGATTACCTAAGAGTATTTGGTTGTTTGTGCTTTGTCTCTACCCCTAAGCATAATAGATCTAAATTTCATCCTAAGGTTGTTCCACATGTTTTCCTTGGATACCCTACTAGTCAAAAGGCATACAAAGTGTTAAACCTGGAGACTTTTCAGATCACAATATCTAGGGATGTTGTCTTTTCTGAACAACATTTTCCCTTCCATTATCAAACTTCTACTCAGCCTTATTCTACTCCATTTCAATTTTTCTTACCTACCGCTACTGATCACACTCCTATACATTTTGAAGATATTCCAGACATTTTTCAATTCTCTCTCTCTTCTTCACAAAATACTTCTTCTCCTAACCCTTCTCATACATCTTCTGTCTCTTCTGAGTCCACAAATACTATTCATTCTCCAGTTTCTTCTCCTAACTCTTCTCATATATCTCCTGTCTCTTCTGAGTCCACAAATAGTATTCACTTTTCATCACCACCACTTTATCCCCACATTTCTTCTATTCCTACTCCTAATAATGTTGTTGACCTTAGCTCTACATTACCACTCAGAAGAAGTTCTAGGCCTGTCAATCCTCCCTCTCATCTCTCAGATTACATCTGTAATTCAGCCACTTCTACTTCTTGGTGTGCTTTAGTGTCTTATGATGAATTACCTACCAATCACATTGCCAACATTTCAATGACTGAAAATCTAGTTGAACCTAGCACTTACACTGAAGCAGCTTGTGATGACAGATGGCTTGAAGCTATGCATAAGGAAATTGTTGCTTTACAACATAATAATACTTGGGTTTTAATTGGTTGACCTTCCACCTAATAAGAAACCCATAGGTTGCACATGGGTCTATAAGATCAAGCATAAATCAGATGGAAGCATAGAAAGATTCAAAGCTAGATTGGTAGCTAAGGGTTATAATAAAAAATGGGGAATTGACTTTGATGAAACTTTTTCTCCTGTGATAAAACTAACTAATGTTAGATGTTTGATTGCCTTGGCAGCTAGTAAAGGATGGGATTTGTTCCAATTAGATGTCAATAATGCTTTTTTGCATGGTGATCTCAAGGAGGAGGTATATATGACAGTTCCTGAAGGCATGCCTAACCCTTCTGATAAGGTGTGCAAGCTTGTCAAATCCCTCTATGGATTGAAACAAGCAAGTAGATAGTGGTTTGCCAAGCTTGTGGGGGAGTTATTACTCAAGGGTTTTGTGCAGTCCAAGAATGATTATTCATTGTTTATCAAGCATACACAAGGGCATATCACTATCTTGGCTGTATATGTAGATGATATAATAATCACAGGGGATGATTTGAATGTTATACAAGATATTAAGGCTCACCTAGATCATGTCTTCAGTATCAAGGATCTAGGCAAGCTGAGCTTCTTTCTAGGCATAGAAATTGGTTATTTGCAGAATGGTATTTGTCTAACTCAAAAGAAGTTCACTAAGGAGTTACTTGCTATTGCTGGCCTTCAAACAACAAAGGCTGTAGCCACCCCTCTTCCTATTAATCTCAAACTTTCAGCTGAAGAAGGTGTACTTTATGAAGATCTTAGTAAGTATAGATGCTTGGTAGGGAAATTAAATTTCCTTACACACACCAGACCAGATCTGGCTTACACAGTGCAACATCTTAGCCAGTTTCTTCAGGCTCCCAGAGTACCTCACTATGAAGCTTTAATTCATGCTCTCAAGTATGTTGCTTCAACTATGGGTCAGGGAATTTTATTAAAGGCTACTGATCAGTTAACACTCCAAGCCTATTCAGATTCTGACTAGGGTGCTTGTATGATACAAGAAGATCCATATCTGGTTATGTGCTCCTTCTTGGCAACTTTCTTGTGAGTTAAAAATCAAAGAAACAAGGAATTGTTTCCAAAAGTTCATCTGAAGCTGAATATAGTGCCATGTCTACTGCAGCTAGTGAGGTCACATGGTTAGTTAGACTTCTTGAAGAACTTGGAATTACAAGTCTCAAGCCAGTGACTTTGCATTGTGATAACCAAAG
This sequence comes from Beta lomatogona, assembly GCA_947646795.1. Taxonomy (NCBI): domain Eukaryota; kingdom Viridiplantae; phylum Streptophyta; class Magnoliopsida; order Caryophyllales; family Amaranthaceae; genus Beta; species Beta lomatogona. Next base: position 280,546 of record CANSNZ010000468.1, on the reverse strand, counting down.
CTCAATTCACATAGCTAAAAACCCTGTGCACCATGAACGTACAAAGCACATAAAAATTGATGTGCATTTTACAAGGGACAAGGTCTTAGAGGGATTATTGCAAATCACGTAGTTACCTACTTCTTCCCATATTGCTGATGTTTTCACAAAAATTCTACCCTCTCAACAGTTCACTCATTTGTTGTCCAAACTTGGCATGGTTGATACCTTGCCTAGTTTGAGGGGGGGTTAAATATAATATCACAGAGTGTGAAGAAGCTGTAACAAGACCTCAGCAATGATACAGCTCAGCAGCCAGCTCAGCATAATTAGTTAGAGTTAGTTCAGTTAGTTAGAGCTAAGAAATGTTTGTTTGTCAATTCTGTTAGTTAGCTTTTCCTTTCCCTCTCTTCTATTCTGATTGTATATAAACTCTTCTGTAATCATTAGTTCATTCATTCAGAAAATTAGAGATTAGGTTGTAATTCTCTCTGAGAAACTTTTCTTCAATAATGAATTAGTTTTAGATCCTGAGCTCAGAATTGAGAGCTGTGAAGGAAGAAATCTTCCGTGTTCTTGAGCTGAATTATTTTCAGCATTTCTTCATTACAATAATCTGATATTATAACACAATAATCCATAATAAGTTTGTATGACTTGTGGTATGATTACATTCCATGTCATTGTCCACCAAGCTTGGTGTATATTAATCCTAAGATGTATTCTTTTTAAAAACTTCATGCAATTATAAAGTGTTTCCTAACCGTGTCTACCAAGTTTCATAAATTTCTTTATGTTTTTGTATTTTCATATATTTTGTGAAAAAGTGACTCCAAAAGCATGAAAACAACCTAATGACTTTGTCATTTTCTTTGACTTATCTGCAAGGTATGATTATATATACTTAATTAGAATAATCTTGTATATCTTTATAAGATATTGTTAAATTTATATTCCTTGTCCTCCAAGCAGTAATTTTTGTCAAAAGTTAATCAACTAACACAAGGATAGGTGGTTGTTGATACACGTATAATAATGTGTAGTATGACAATGCTTTCTCAATGTAAAGTGTGTAGTATGACAATGCTTTCTCAATGTAAAGTACTATGGAACTATATTTGATATAATTGGTGGCGTTAACATCACAAATTATGTACTAATTCTTCTATTTTTTAATATTAAACTTTGGCCCTATTAGTCAATTTGTTTTCCATCACTTGCATGGATGATGACTCTGATGTGGTGCTTTTGTATAAAGCATTTTTTTTCTTTTCCCTCAAAAGTTTCCTTTACTTTTTAGCTAATTGGAAGAAAGATGCTTCTTGATTCAATTAAAAAAAAAAAAAAAAACCCACAAAATACTCCAAAAATCAACCATAAATAGTAACCAGTACCCTACCAAATATGACAATCTTTTAGTCGTAATTGAACCCCAAAACTTGTACCTTAAAACAAAACTAAACAAAATTCAAGCATCAACGAACCATGTATTTCTCCAAATCCCAAATGCCAACAGCAACCTCTTTATTCTCAGCTTACGCCTCTCTTTCAGCCTTGTTGATGCTCTTACGCTCCATCTTCCATGACTTCATACCCAACCCCATCCGCATTTACATGTTCTCCCTTCTCCACCACCTCTTCAACCGTCGTTCAAACCACCTCACACTCGTTATCGAAGAAGTTAACTCCACCGGTATAGGTCGCAACCAAGTCTACGACGCCGCCGAAGTCTACCTCTCCTCCAAAGTCACCACTCCCTCCACTGACCGCCTCAAGATAAGCAAATCCGCCCAAGACAAGTCCCTCACTATTCGCTTCGAAAAGGGCGAAGAAATCGACGACTACTTCGACAACGTCCACCTTCGATGGTGTTATCTCTCGATAGAACCAGAAAACCTACGCTCATCTTCGAGCGGACCCGACAACGATGGCCTCCCTACTTCGATACCCGAAACCCGGTTTTTCGAGCTCTCCTTCGACAAAAAAATTCAAGGAGAAAGTCATAAATTCCTACATACCTTACATGTTGGCCAAGTCAATATCAATGATTGATAAAGAAAGAACCTTAAAGTTATGTACACTTGCGAATAGGTTTAATGGGGTGAACGTTTATGGGGATACCATAAACTTGGAGCATCCATCGACATTCGATAAGTTGGCGATGGATCCGGGTTCAAAAACTTCGATAATGGAGGATTTGGATCGTTTTCTTAGGCGTCGAGAGTTCTATAGGAAAGTTGGACGAGCGTGGAAACGAGGGTATTTGTTGTATGGACCTCCAGGAACAGGAAAATCCAGTTTAATAGCTGCCATGGCTAATTACTTAAGGTTTGATATTTATGATTTACAGCTGGGAAATTTGATTAAGGATTCTGATTTGAGAAGGTTATTACTTGCTACGGCTAATCGTTCTATTTTGGTCATTGAAGATATTGATTGTACTATCGACATTAAAAACCGATGTAATAAGAGTTTTAATGACTCTGGACTATCTTCTCCTCATAAACCTCCAGAAGCTCAGGTTAGTTACTCCTTTACTTCTTTCTGTTTTTGCCTTTTTTTTTTTTACTCCACGTGAATTGCCGGCCTGCTTTAATTTCTTGCCTAGAATAAACCTATTTGGAAATATATGTTATATATATATAGGTTTATATTTGACTGAACTTGAACTCAAAAATATAATTAGACTCAAAGTATTGCTTTCATGTGTATTTTGCTTCTTTAGAACGAAAAGTATTGTATGAGATTTTATTAGATTCATCACAACGTCTATTTTCAAATTAGTATTTATAATTTTAATTCATATATGATTGAAGATATAAACTGACAGAATAAGTTAAATAGTGATAGATGGAGTAGGGCAATGAAAAAGAGTCTTAGTTAGAAACTTTGTTAAAATTTTGAAAGTCTCATGCATTAAATTAAATTAATGTAGGGTCATACTTTAATCTTGAAAAACATAACTCTCATCATCAAGATTCAAGACTTTCTGCTTTACATGGGATGCATTGTACCTTCTAATAATTCTTTTTCTTGCCCTATAAAATTGTGCCACATCATCATCCCTAGTGCCATACTTTTTTAGGAGTTTGCAAAGAGTCTAAGGGATCGGATACAACACAAAATCGGAATGTGTTGTATGAATGAATGAATCCAAACAATAAAAAAGTTAATGAAAAACGCATGTGACAAAGTCTCTAAACTAAAAGAGAGTATATATAAGCGATAAACACATCTTTGTATTGGACTGGTAGATATGATTTTGGACATACCACCTATCTTAGATAAAGGCCTAGCTAATTAAGTTGCCGACCTACCCTCACCTTAGGCCACCGCCCTTCCACAAACTACTTCCCCTAGATTCAATCATGGGTCTCTCCTCTAGGTTTTAGGTAACATGTTACGCCCATCATTATTGTTTATAGAGTTAGAAGAAATTAATTTGGGTAATCTGTAATTCTTTTTTCTTGGTTTAAAATTATATACTTAATTCAGTTTGTTACTAAGACCTTTTTCAAAAGGTATAGGCATTCAAATTCTGAAAGTAATCTATGTAAACTAGAGAGGGTAGAAGAAAAGGTAATATCAGATCTAGATATTGTACATTCATGCATGAATAACATGATACTAGGTAGGGCCTTGAACATGATTGTTTATTTATTTGTTGGTTTTCACAAAGATTTTCCACTATTACTTGGGTTGATGTTTGACGATGATTCCATCTTTTAGCTAAACTGTTGTTAATCTAATCTAGTAATGATATTCCATGTGTCAGAACACCTTTTCTTTTGCTACTTTTAACTAAAAATACTTGGTTCACGGCAAACAAAAAAGGTGATGAGTCGGATCACAAAATGGCAAACAAAATGTTTCTTTTAGTGATGTAAGACTGTCTCTCTTTTTTTATGGTCAAATAATTGAGCAACAATGTGGGTATGAGCTGTGCTTTGCGTTTTGGCTTTTAGTGATGTAAGACTGTCTCTCTCTTCTTTTTAATCCATGCAAAATCGATCTCTATTTAATTTTTTGGGTGATGAAATCGAATGCTCGAGCGTACGGTCTAGCTCACTTCATGTATTTTATGACGATGTTTGTCTCTGTGCTTATATTAGCGGACGATCATGGATACTATTAACTCAATTATTAGCTCGGTGGATGGTGCGTTCTCTTCACTTGTTACTTATGTGACCTCTTTTCATACTAATAATAACTTGTCATAATTTATTGAAGCTTTTGTACTGTTATACTAATAGAACAAATACATATGAGTAACAATGTTATTAGTAATTATAATAAACTAAAATAAACAAAATAATAATAGTAATAAATTAACATTAGAAAATAATTATAACTATGCTAATTCTTTTTTATGATTATCAATAATACTTCTATCATTAATTATTGTCAACATTTATTTATATTATTGTTGTATGACAACTACTACTAATAATAATATATTAACTATTGCAATTATATTTGAACTTATTAAATTTATCAAAATTATTATTCAAATTTATTGAAACTTATACTACGAGTTTAATATTTCTGAAATAAATATAATGGGGTAAGTGAAACAAAGTCCAAGTCCCCAAGCAAGATAGGAGGAGGAATTTAAATTTAGTAGAGTAATTGGTTCTTTCTCAATGCAAGGGTTAGATCTTTGGGTGGAAGCAAAAATATCATGTATATGCGTTTCCAACCCCCTCTTCCCTTAGAGAATAGAGATTTTACCTTATTTTTACATAGCAGATGATAAGTGGGACTATAAGTGGTTGTTTGGTATACAGTAAATTATGTAGGCAATGGAAATTCCCATGATTTTCTTATTTGGTTAGTTGTTTGGTTGACAGGAAGTGGGGAATATGGGGGCAATGAAAATTCATGGGAATTTGAAATTCCCATAAAATGTAGGAATTTATTTACCTACTCTCCCTTTGGTCACTCACAATTCCTACATAAATTCCTATGAATTACAACTTCCCTTATGACTATCAAACAACTTAGACTAATTCCTAGGAATTTCATAAGGGAATTAAATTCCCACAAATTGTGAATTCCTATAGGAACATAATTCCCATTGCAACCAAACAAGCACTAATTCTTATTATGATGAATGTTTTTTCCTCTTTTTGAAACATTCAATTTTGCACTTCGATATTAGTGAAGAGACACAAAAGGAAAGACAGAGATAAAATTCAAATATAGTAACATGATAGAACTACATAAGTACGTATTAATTTGCATCCCCAATATTAATAATTGGTGGGATGGTTGCAGTTGACACTATCTGGGTTACTTAATTTCATAGATGGCTTATGGTCAAGCTGCGGTGATGAAACTTGAAAGAATCATAGTCTTCACAACAAACCACAAGGAGAAGCTAGATCCTGCATTACTACGTCCAGGACGAATGGACATGCACATTCACATGTCGTATTTAACATTTCCAAGTTTCAAGATCTTGGCTTCCAACTATCTCAAAATCGACGGCGACCATCTGCTTTTAGAGGAGATCGAAAGAATGATCGACATCGTTAATGTGATTCCTGCTCAAGTCGCGGAAGAGTTGATGAGATCGGAAGATAATGTCGATGAAGCTCTTCAAGCAGTTCTTACGCTTCTTAGGAGGAAGAAGTAGGATATGAGGGATAACGAAGATCATATTATTGTCAAGGGTGAAGGAATGGATGATATTGTTGCTTAAATTTGTGTAGCGAAAAAGAAAAAAGATTCATGAAGATTTGTTAACACGTACGGTACGTTTAATTTTTTTTATTTTTTTTTTTTATTTGGTAAGATTAACATTTGGGCTGCCCTCGCACAGAGCCCAACCCAGAGGCGCAGGAACTTGGAAGGAGGAGGAGTTGTAAGGGGAATTCTCCTCCAAGTGCCCCTCACTTGGTGGGATTCGAACCCCTAACCTTGAGGTCATGAGGTGGAATTCCTACCAAGTAAGCCAAGCTAAGCTTGGTACGTACGATACGGTTATGGACTTATGGTATGTATAGTATGTATAATGTGTTATAGATACTTCTATAACATTAACATTACCCCTCAAAAAAAAACATTGTCTTGCTTATGTAAATTACTTATTCCTTGCAAATGGTAATACAACAGTTTGCTTTTTCTAGTTATTATTGGAAACTAGTATCTTGGTCTGGACGATGCCTCAAGTCTATTACAATAAATAATTATATTATTTATAAATTTCATAATTCATTTTGTTACTTTTTGTATTTTTTGTCCAGCTAAATCAAACTGAAAAATTGACGTCATGACGTGATAAGTAAAAAAATATCCCTAAAGGTTTGAGTTTGAAAATAATAGCTTAAAAGGAATTGGAATAAGTAAATATGTTATCAATAGTCTCTTGTTAGTACCGTAAGTCCGTAGTAAGAGTGTTACAGATGTAAATACTTGTTTAAATCTTTTTAGTTAAGTATAATCATTATAAGACTTTATCATATTTTATTTGAAACATTCAACAATAATGTAACAGTGTATTGATGGCTAAACTCTTACTTTTCATTTCAAAAGTCACGTGTGCGATAGCATATAGGCTTCCTTAAGAACGCCTTGTAATATATTTGTACAGATTAAGTAAAAGGAGTACAAGAATCGAGGTTGGCCTAGTTGGTTGGAAGGGTTCGATTCTTACCCCTTGCAAAGTGGGATCTCCAATTCCCCCTTGTGCAAGGGATAATCATCTTACCTTAAATAAAGTAAAAGGAAACTTATAAATTGTCTTCTTTTTTTCTTAGAAATGTATAATTAATCAGTAGTAGGTTGTTAGAAATGAAATAAACTATGATTAATTGTAATCATCTAATGCATGAGTATATGACAATACCAGGGTAATATTTCAACATCTCGTTATAGTAGGAAACTATTCTAAAATGGATTTGACTAGCATATGGGCCCCAAAATTGATTAGCCTCAAACTTCGTTTACCGAACAAAAAATAAAGTTGGTTTACTTATTGGATATCTTCTTTTTCTTTAAGATAGTGATGATTAAATTCACCATGTAAGCTATATAGAATTCACAAGTTTTTGTAAGCAATGTTTTATACCAAAATTAATTAACATAGTTGCTCAACACAATCCCTTATATATAATGTAACGCTTTTAAATATTCAAAATAGGTTTAGGTTTAGCAAAAAGGGGTGTTTATCTTAAAAGTTAGTAGAAAGGGCCAATTTTCCATGGTACAACCACTAAATTTTAAACTTTCCTTTTGTAGTGCAGTATTGTTCACAAAAATCTAACTTTTCGAGTCATGGTCAATGCCTTTATATTATATGGGTCTAATCCCTTCATCATTACATTAGTTTGAGTTAAGTAGTAGGTAAGGATATTTAAAAGGCCTACAAATCTCAATTCTAACACCTTAATTTACTCAAAGTAAAGACAGTATATTCATGCCATTCATGGCAAACAAATGAACAATAACGGTGTCGATGAGTCGGATCACACAAAATTTTATTGATTGTAAGGGCAAATAATTGAGCAACAACTTGCGTGAGCTGTTAAGTGTGAGCCTAAAAACAAAAAAGAGCTGCAAGTGATTTGCCTCTTTCCTTTGTAGCTACATACGAATGGCTTATTCACCAAAAATCATTTTTTTTAAACAACCAAAAATCATATTTATTACTCCCTTTTTGTGGGGAGTACTTTTTAATTATTATTATTATTTTGAGATTGCTCATTTCAATGTGTATTTTCAATAATTAATTTAAAAAAAAAATAAATTTGTAAATATGTAATTAAAAATATTGATAGTTAAAGATGTGCGTCATACACTATAAAAATGCAAATAGAGTATTAAAAAGACGGAAGAAACTAAAGAGTACTATTATGTGGCACAAATACCTCATAAGTTTTTTGAGTTTATGAGAATTCAATTTCATAAATGCAACCTTGCCATTGAGCACTATTATTATGTGGCACAAGTTTGCATCAAAAAAAAAAAGTATGTGGCACAAATACCAAAATCTAAAGATACAAAAAAATATTAATTTATTACATTTTTATTAATCATGATGATATTAACCTTTTAGAGATCGAATCACAAAATTATAAGATATCAATTTTTGTCATGTTTGCTTGACTTTTTTTTATTACCAAAATTAACTTCCTTGATATTATGCATAAATAATATAAAAATATTGCATTCATTTTCTTTTATTTTTCCTATTTGAATCTTCTTAAGATAACAAACAGTCAAGCTAGAAATAATAAAAGAGAAAAAAAGGATATAGTAACTAAAAAAGAAAGTACGCGCTCCTATGCAATACTAAAGTGAATATAGTGATTTTATTACCAAATTGCATATTCAATAAGAAATTCCAACTACTTAATTTAACAATAAGACAAAAACAAATCAATAAAGTAATTGAGACTCTCTTATATGAGGGCCTATATTAATAATTAAATTCAGGTCCTGAAAAGACGTAATATGAAATATTTACATTTAGAAAGTATAATGTGTAGGGATGCAAGTGGGGCGGGTCAAGTAGGAGACCCGCCCCATCCCCACCCCAGTTTGGTGGATAGTGGGGCGGGGATGGGGATGAAAGTTATACCCGCCATGGGTGATGTGGCGGGGCTGGATTTTAAGTTGTACCCGCCCCATCCTCGCCCCGCTCCGCCCTATCACCTCCCCGCTCCGCCCCATCCCCACTCACCCTACATCTTATCCACTTAAAATATTAAATTTTCAACAAATTACAAATCTATAACACTCTTTAATAGTTTTTCTAGCTGTATATATTTTTTGTTATTAGTATTTGAAATTATATATGGTATATGAGTATTATTTAGTGAGTTATATAATTTTTCAAATGAGAATTAAGTGGATGGTGGGGCGGGGAAGGTGGGGATTTGGTGGAGATGGATACCCAAGTGGGTGATGGGGCGGGGATGGTTTTAATTGTGTACATGGCGGGGCAGGGATGGGGATGAGTTCCGGACCCACCGCGGGGATGGGGATGGGGATGAGGATGAAAAAGTGAGGTGGGGATGGGGATGAGAATGCCAAAATCCGCCCCCGCCCCGCCCGCCTTGCATCCCTAATAATGTGATAAGTTTCTTAACATAATAGTATTATAATTGTTCTTTTTGCAACTATTTTTTTACTAGATGGCACCCAAAGTTCTTTAACCTAGCATATTATTTTGTTAAACACATCCTAAATTAACTCTAAAATTTATATAACTAAAAAAGTCTAACCACCTATTGAAAAATAAGCCCCCCTAGAGAACCTGTTCCGTGGAACCACTTGAACTTGTAATTAGGGTATGTTTTCTTTGGCATAAAACAACTGAACTGAACTGAACTGAATTGAACTGAACTGAACTGAACTGAGCTGAGCTGAACTGATCTGAACTAAATTAAATTATAACTAATTAATAGTAATGAATAATAATTTAGGAATTGAACTGAACTGATCTGAATTGAACTGAACTAAATTGAATTGAACTGAACTGAACTGAACTGAAAATAAGTTGGGGAGAACAGGCCATTAGTCGGTCCTGTCTTATACATCAAACATGTTTGTGCTGAATCCACTTTATTGATATCTACTGGAAAATTCAGAGGCAAGGCTAGACAATATATATAAGGGGGGCCAATAATTAGTCAAGCATGAAACATTAGGCTAAGGATTATACTATAATGTATTTGGAAATCATTTACATTTAGGAACAATGCTTGAAATTTAGAAGCATTAGAATACAACTACTATGAGTTATTCCCTACTATTGCTTACTACTCTCTCCGTGTATTTTTAATTTACACACTTTTTACTGTGAAATTACTCTGTGCTCCATTTTGACCATTATTTGTGATTTATACTCAAGGAAAAAAAATAGTTATGGTAGATTTTATTAGATTCGCTTTACCATATAGTTTCAATATATGAACATTTTATAAATTTTTACTTATTCATAATCCAAGATATTAATGATTAAAGTTCTACATTAACAAATGTAAGATTTAGACATTGTAAATAGAAAAGAAATAGAGATACATGTGATAGTAAAATCTTTATGACTTTGTCCACCATATTAAGGGCATGTTCTCTTCGGCATAAAACAACTGAACTGAACTGAATTAAATTATAACTAATTAATAGTAATGATAATAATTTAGGAACTGAACTGAACTGAAAATAAGTTGGGGAAAACAGGATCTAACACGGTAACACCCCATACAAAATGATGACTATATTTCTTCGTCTTAATTCATATATCGAATGTAAGACACGAAATGATCAAGTATGATTGGACATCAATTTATTCTTTAAAAAGTAAACATATTACCAAAAAAAAAGTGTATCTCATGATTCAAGGAGCCACTTTATTTAATTTAAGAAAATTGTGTTAAAAAAAGCATATCCTTAATTCTCCCTTTGTTTCAAAATTTTTGTCCACCACCAACTTTTTTGGTTTTTTATTAACACGCCGTAAACCGCAATTTAATATGTTTTTTTAAAAAAAAATTTATATATTTTGATTTTTTTAAAATACACTTGACAAGGTAAAGAAGTTGGACACTTTTGATAAATTATTATCTATGTTTAATTATGAAGTCAACTTCATATTTATTTGGAATCTTTATATTTATTAACAAATTTTTTTTTACTCTTAGAATACAAAATTAGTGTTGCGGAAAAAATGGTTAAACCGCACAAAACTTTTTGGTGTTTTTTTTTTTGAGTTTTTGGGAAAAAGGTGTGGGGCGGTTTGAGGTTGGGAAAATGTCAAACCGTATATTTGCGGTTTGGGTTGGGTTACATCCCAAACCGCACCAACCCAAACCGCGAACACCCCTACTCTCAATTCATATTCATAAAATTTGTAAGAAAATAATTTTATTGTAATATTCCTCAAGAAGAATAATCTAATAGTATAATTTTTATTATTTTCATTTTTCATATTAGAAGAGATATTTATGGTCAAAATAAATTTTCGTAAATCGTGAATGCAGTGCATTTTAAAATGCAAGGGAGTATCTTTTTATTTGTTTAGCACGACTATACTAAGCAGAAATGTAATTAAAAAATATTTTTTGATGGCTAAGCTGTAGTGTAATTGTATTAAACAGGGCCTACATATAGCGTAGCCCACTTTAGTATAGCAAGTAGTTTGAATATTGTATTATTGTTGAACTCAACTTTTCTTTTCTGCCAAGCTCACTTAACATGAAATGATAATAGTACTACAAATCTACAAATAGTCAACTATGGCAGCCTTAAAGGCTTAAACACTACTGCCCAGTGCCCACTGGCCAGTGAGTTTCCATGAATTTGATGGTGGGCTTTCCCAGTCTTTCATATGCAACTTCTATGCACTCACACATACTATATTTACCATGTAAACTAGATAGAATTCACAAGCTTTTGTAAGCAATGTTTTATACCAAAATTAATCAACATAGTTGCTCAACACAATCCCTTATATATAATGTAACGCTTTTAAATATTCAAAATAGGTTTAGGTTTAGCAAAAGGGTGTTTATCTTAAAAGTTAGTTGTACGTTTAGTTGAAGGAACCAATAGAAGAACAAGAGATATGCAAGAAAAGGGCCAATTTTCCATAGTACGACCACTAAATTTTAAACTTTCCTTTTGTAGTGCAGTATTGGTGACAAAAATCTAACTTTCCGAGTCATGGTCGATGCCTTTATATGGGTCTAATCCCTTCATCATTACATTAGTTTGAGTTAATCTTATTAAGTAGTAGGTAATGATATTAAAAAGGCCTACAAATGTCAATTCTAACACCTTAATTTACTCAAAGTAAAGACAGTAGATTCATGCCATTCATGGCAAACAAATGAACAATAATGGTGTAGATGAGTCAGATCACACAAAATTTTATTGATTGTAAGAGCAAATAATTGAGCAACAACTTGTGTGAGCTGTTAAGTGTGAGCCTAAAAACAAAAAAGAGCTGCAAATGATTTGCCTCTTTCCTTTTTAGATACATACGAATGGCTTATTCACCAAAAAAATCATACTACTCCCTCTTTGTGGGGAGTACTTTTTAATTATTATTATTATTTTGAGACTGCTCATTTCAATGTGTATTTTCAATAATTAATTTTCAAAAAATTAAATTTGTAAATATATAATTAAAGATAGTTAAAGATGTTAAAGATGTGCATCATAGACTATAAAAATGCAAATAAAGTATTAAAAAGACGGAGGAAACTAGAGAGTATTATGTATAATTATCATTTTTATACATATACAACCTAATAGTATAATTTTTATTATTTTCATTTTTCATATTAGAAGAGATATTTGTGGTCAAAGCAAATTTTCATAAATCGTGAATGCCGTATACTTTAAAATGCGAGGGAGTATCTTTTTATTTGTTTAGCACGACTATACTAAGCAGAAAAGTAATTAAAAAATATTTTTGATGACTAAGCTGTAGTGTAATTGTAATTAAACAGGGCCTACATATAACATAGCCCAATTTAGTATTGCAAGTAGTTTGAATATTGTATTATTGTGTAACTCAACTTTACTTGTCTGCCAAGCTCACTTAACATGGAATAATAATAGTACTACAAATCTACAATAGTCAACTATGGCAGCCTAAAAGGCTTAAACACTACTGCCCAGTGCCCACTGCCCGGTGAGTTTCCATGAATTTATGGTGGGCTTTCCCCGTCTTTCACATGCAACTTCTATGCACTCACACATAGTATTACTTAGATGAAGCTTTTTCTTAGTTTGTTTTTTAAATCTATGGGACGCTTAATCTAATGTTTGCAATTATTCACAAAAATATAGTAAATGATTAACTTACTCACGCACAAAGGAATTAAATAATTGATTGACCATAACTCTAAACTAAAACGAATAGGTCGAAAGTAGTAAATGTGGGAGCTTATACAAATGGTTAAGGAAGCTAAGGAGAACTAATTGTTGGCCCCTGTGATGCCCCGAGCATTTAATTTGAAGTCTTGAATCAGATACTTGAGTGAAGTGGGAAAAAAGAGTTATAGGCATTGAATTGTACTCAGGAAATGACTTACCAGTTCCTTTTAAATTTTCTACATAGTAAATTATAATATGAATTATTCACCAATATAACTCTCAATTAAGATGATTTGTGTTCTAACTTAGTACAGCTTATGCCTTGAGGCCGGTGTTGCTGACACCGAATTTCAAGGCATCGCATGCGAAAAACAAACTTTTATATATGAACTTTATCTTTTGTGTAACGCCTCGTATGCTTAGTTAAGCATGTAACAATATTAATTAATAAACTGTCTTAATTAAGACATAATCGTAACTCTGCTAAAGTTTTATTAGCAAAATGCTTTAGCAATAACCCTATAAGAAACATGTGATGTGAAATGAAAAAAAAAGAATAATCCTATGGTTGTTATTGTTTGGATATGAAATTTACTAGCGTTGAACAGACACGGTCCTTGCAAGCTAATATTAAGAGATAAAGGAATCTCAACTCACAAGGATACTCACTGAAATCATTCATCAATCAACTAACGAATACTCTATTTTGTTAAAAAAAACTCACAAGGATACTCTATATATTTAGCCTTAAATCTAGGATCTTTACCCAAAGATATACACCACAACCCTCAACCTCATGACTAGAAGGTGGGAGCTCTCACCACTTAAATTCTCACTTGATTATCCTTATTTTTCCAGTTTAATTATTAAAGCAAAAAAAAAGGTAATGAAAGAAAACTTTGCTACAAGAAATTATACACCCCTAATATCATAAGAGCTTAGTGTTCGTCATCTTGTGTCCTAACACATTGTGCTTTGAACACACATCACTTTTTTTTTGAGGGAGAACATATAAGGAGAATAATAGAATATCACATTGAACTGAATCTCTTGCACGTCCACTTGACTTATTAAATTAAATAATACTCCCTCCGAAATTTATTAGTTTATTGGCGAATATGGCTATATATATATAAAAGGATGTAATAAAGATGATAGAAAGAAGATGACACACATCTGTTGGGTTACAATTCAAGAAACACACCAAACACTAATTAAAAGTCTTTTGAGTATGGAAATATTATGGAGCATGAAGTTTTTTGTGTTTTAGAAAGTTTAATATAATAACGAAATTATAGCTAGGATTTTAGGTAGGAAGGAAATTACTTATTCTCCAATTATATTGTTTCCTAATTGTTTAAGAATTCTAGTTATAGTTTATATATTCTAGAAGGAATAAGAGATCTTGTAAGTTCTATAAATATAGGATAGTAGGAAAGGTATTTTTTATGAAGTTAATGAAGGAATATGTCCTTAGACATCCCGGCAATTACTAAATATAAATAGGATTTATATTATGAAGATAATAAAGTTAATTATTTTAGTAATCGTATTTACTTGCTATAGAATATATATGATTAATAGGACAATATTGATTGGCCCTATAACTAAAATAGATTAATCCTATGAGGTCACACATTGTAGCACAAGTTGGACAAAGCAATCCAAATCCATTTAGGATTAGGATTAGGCCGGTCCAAAGGGGAATAGGAGGAGAATTAGTTCTCCTAACTAGCCTATGACTCTTCTATTATATATAGGATATAATATTAGGGTTTAGGTGATCAATTCATTAATCAGTTTCTATTCACAAGAGAGAGAGAATTGAAACCCAAATCTATTCTCCCTAACCGGCGCCTATACCACCTAAAAGCAAGAGATTTCTTCTCTTTCCGTTCTAGCAAACGTTGGTGTTCAACTGGTGCTCGTGGACTGATTAGAGGAGCAACACTTGAGGCTCTCGGATCTTCAAAAGCTTGCACACAACAGGAAAATCACGCTACAAAGGTTTGATGTTTAATCCCTATTGAATGATTCATATGTTTGATTATGTTTGCGATCCTATGATAGATGTTAGGAAATTGTTTCCTAAAATTCCGCTATATGCATCTATATATTCCAACAGTGGTATCAGTTTTGCCTAATTCATAATATTCATATGATCATGTAATTGTATGCAAAGTTATTATTTTTATTCAATTAAGGGAGGATTTATTTATGGCTTGAATTTGCATAATTGATATTTGATATTAATTTATTGGAAATTGTAAATAATTGATTTAATTGTGATTTACGCTCAAATAATTTTATAAAGTTCCGATTTTTTTATATTATGGACGAAATAAATTGGTTAATTCACTCCAAAATTTTCGGATTTTTATAAGTATATTTGTTAGATTTAAACTTATTTAATGTTTAATATGATTAATCATTGAAATAATTTGTTAACAATTAAAATATTTGATTTTTTACTTGTTAAATAAATCTAATATTCATCACCCACATAGATCTACAATAATATGATGGTTGAAAATAATTTGATTATTTTTCCCACTAATTTTCGAATTTTATCATATTATTTATGAATTTTGGTTAAATTTTATGTTTAATTTGATTATTCATAGAATTTAAGGATAACAATTAAAATATTTGATTTTATTTGTTATGATAATTCAGTAGATCATCCTAAAAATTATTTTCGATTTTTTCAGAATTTAATTGTTGATTTTCTGAATTTTTCGGATATTATTTGATTTTTGCCCTAATTTTGAATTCTTGGTAAGATTTATTGTTTAATATAGATTATACATTCAAATCTAATCTAAACAAACCTAAAAATTTGTTTAAGATTTGTTGATTGATTCAAAATTTCTGCCATAATTTTTCGGATTTTATAACCTAATTATCTCCTAAATCTTTAATTAATTGTTAAATAAAGATTACTTTAATTTAAATTGTAATTGTTACAAAAATTAAAGAGGAAGGCAACCATGGCTGGGTGGACCACCGAGGAGGGTGGTGCCACGGTGGTTGGCCGGGGAGGAACCGGAATCTGGACGGGCAAGGGCGGCGGCGCGGCAGCCAAGCGTGCGATGCACGTTCGACGTGCGCAGCACTGTGCTGCTGGCAGCCCGGACGTTGGCAGCCTTGCTGCCGGCGTATGCTGTCGGGATGGTTGGCCGGCGGAAGGAGTGCGGTGCACGACACGGCAGAAAGTCGGCGATGGTGGGTGTGTGTGAAGTGATGCGCTGGTGTTTTCCGGCGAAGCTCTCGTGAAATTTGTTTCACGGTGCTGCAGTATTTTTTGGGTTCTAGGTTGGCTGTTGACTGGCAGCCTTGTGCTGCTGGTCAATGGTCAACTAGTCAAAGTCAGCCTCATTAATAAATAAAAAAAAATTGTTTTTAAGGAAAATCTGATTTTCCATAATTGAGCATAAATCCAAAAGTTTCATATTTTGCAAATTTGTGAATAATAATGATTATTGCCATGTTTAAATAAGTAATTGAATTAAAATAATAAAGTTCTCTAAATAATTTATAGCTTAAATTTGTTAAGTTTTATAATTATTATGGAAAGTTTTTTTTTATTTGCTTATTAATTGTTAATAAGTAAATAATTTGTGTTTATTTTATTTTGATATTATAACTGCGTGGATGTTTAATGTAATATTTATGATATTATATTTTGCATGTTATGACTAGTATGACCCAAATTAGGATAGTAAATACGATCTGTGAATCGTTAAATTTAAATGTAAAATTAAATACGATCTGCGAATCATTTGTATTTTTGTAACTTTAAATTTTAGTTATTTATTTAATTCAAATTATGTAATCAAGCATGAGGATCCAAGGAGTTTCAAGGATGGTGATCCATGGAGATTCAAGAGAGGATTCATGAAGATTAGTTATTTTCCTAAGTATAGGAGTCATACTAGATCATTTAGTTATTGCTTATAATAATTCTCTTGCATTTATTTTGTTTAAATGCTTGCTTCTAAGTTTATTTGTGGTTAATTGATTCATGTGTTCACTATTAATTGACCATATTAGTAAACTTAGGTCCCCAAAAGTAATATTGAGTTCAATTGCTTTTCCAAACAACACCTATAAAGCCTTAGATCATGAGTAATAGGTTCTGCCAAAGCAGGGTGTTGCTCATAGTTCCGGGGATAGTAGGGTAGGTTTTTGAAACTTACATGTTAATGTTTGGTTTAACTCAACAAAATCATCAAAAGACAAAGTTTTGGGTTTTGAAGCTAAGAGATAGGAGTAAACAAGGAGTTGTTAACCTGTCTACCAAGAATTATAATTAGTTATAATTAGTAAAGTGTTTACTTACCTCAACTACTATAAATTGAAGGCAGGGCCAAAGTCCGTTTGATTGTAGTGGGAGGGGATCTTGGTTATTTCTTTATTCAATAGGGACTTTCATTTTGAATAAAGGGAAGTAGTAATTACAATTTGTTTAATTATTGCTTTTTTGATAAACATTGATTGAATCTTGCTTTATTATTTGTTGTAGTAATTATGTCTAGTAACAACAATATCAACACCAACAATTCTACTAGTAATTTGCGCTCCGTCCTTTCAAAGGACAAATTGAATGTTGAACGTTTCATTGCAAGTGAAACGGATATGGGAATCGTTACACCAAAACCAAAAGTTGCTGCTGAGCACTATTGTTACACCTGTAACAAGGTTGGTCATTGGAAAAGTAGTTGCCCCAAGTATCTGAAGGATCAAAAGAAAGGAGTTTCTAGTTCAGATATGTATGTTATAGAAGTTAACTTAGCAACTTCTGCTTCTTGGGTATTTGATACCGCTTGTGATTCGCACATTATTTGTAATATGCAAGGCCTCAAAAGAAGTAGAACATTGGGAAAGGGAGAAGTAGATCTTCGCGTTGGCAATGGAGCACGAGTTGCTACATTGGCAGTGGGAGTATATAGTCTACTTTTACCTTCAGGATTAGTTTTAGAACTTAAGAATTGTTATTATGTTCCTGCTATCACAAAGAACATTATTTCGATTCCTGTTTTGGATTCCGAAGGTTATTCATTTACAATAAAGAACAATTGTTGTTCTGCGTATTTGAATGATATGTTCTATGTCTCCGCTAAGTTATCAAATGGTTTATATGTGCTAGACTTAGAAACCCACATCTATAACATAGACAAAGAAGAAACATAAAGCAAATGATTCAAACCCTACATACCTATGGCATTGTCGATTAGGCCACATAAGCTCAAAGCGCATTGAGAAACTTCATAAAGATGGAATTCTCAAATCATTTGATTTTGAATCATTTGATACTTGTGAGTTTTGCTTGATGGGGAAAATGACAAAGTCTCCTTTCACAGGTTCAAGTGAAAGGGCCAATGACCTTTTATACGGATGTGTGTGGACCTATGAGTACGTTGGCTAGGGGAGGGTACAGTTACTTCATTACTTTTACCGATGATGTGAGCAGATTTGGATTTGTTTACCTCATGCGGCATAAGTCGGAATCCTTTGAAAAATTTAAGGAATTCCAGAATGAAGTACAAAACCAACTTGGGAAGAAAATTAAGGCATTACGATCCGATCGTGGTGGTGAATATTTATCTCAAGAATTTGATGATCATTTGAAGGATTGTGGAATACTTTCACAATGGACTCCACCAGGAACACCACAGTTAAATGGCGTTTCTGAAAGAAGGAATCGAACTCTACTTGATATGGCTCGATCCATGATGAGTCTTGCTGATCTTCCTATTTCATTCTGGGGATTTGCGCTTGAAACAGCGGCATTCACAGTTAACAGAGCACCATCCAAAGCAGTGGAAAAGACACCATATGAAATGTGGACAGGAAACGTTCCAAAATTGTCTTTTCTAAGGATATGGGGTTGTGAAGCTTATGTAAAATGTTTATTTTCTGATAAGCTTTCACCCAAATCCGATAAATGTATTTTTGTGGGTTACCCAAAAGAGACTAAGGGATACTACTTCTACAACCAAAGCGAAAACAAAGTGTTTGTTGCTCGTAATGGTGTCTTTCTGGAAAAGGAGTTTATTTCCAGAAAAACAAGTGGGATAAATGTATATCTCGAAGAAGTTCGAGATGAGCAACAAATGGATGAGGTTAACACCTCATCAGAGGCGGCCCGGCATGAAAATGCTCAGGAGGTGGTGCATTCAATTCACGTACCTCCTACCGTCCCACTTGGAGATACTCCATGCGAAGTCACTCAACCTAGTGAGGTAGAAACTTCTTCTGTTGTTCCCTAACGTAGGTCTAGCAGGACCATCATTCCGTCAAAGAGATATATTGATTTCCTTTTGACTGAAAGTTCTGAAATAACGATTTTAGAATCAGAAGAGCCTACTAGCTACAAAGGTGCTTTGGATAGTCAGGACTCCGAAAGATGGCTTGAGGCCATGAAATCTGAAATGATTCCATGTCTGAAAATCAAGTATGGGACTTGGTTGATTTGCCTGATGGGGTAAAACCCATTGGATGCAAATGGATTTTCAAGTTGAAAACAGACAAGGATGGAAACATTAGTGTTTTCAAAGCAAGGTTGGTGGCGAAAGGTTTCAAACAAATTCATGGTATTGACTATGATGAAACCTTCTCACCAAAGAGCCGTCTTGAAGTCCATTAGGATAATCCTTGCAATTGCTGCCTTTCATGACTATGAAATATGGCAGATGGATGTCAAAACCGCTTTCTTGAATGGGTTCTTGAAAGAGGATGTGTACATGACACAACCTCAAGGTTTTGAAGATCTAGAAAATCCAGGGAGGGTATGCAAGCTTAAGAAGTCCTTGTATAGACTAAAGCAAGCATCGAGTTGGAACCTCAGGTTTGATGAGGCAGTCAAGAAATTTGGCTTTCTCAGGAATGAAGAGGAATCTTGTGTATACAAAAAGTTAAGTGGGAGTAGTATTACTTTTCTGGTCTTGTATGTGGATGACATACTTCTCATAGGAAATGATAAGACCATGCTTGAGTCAGTCAAGGAATGGCTTAAAAATTGTTTCTCTATGAAAGACCTAGGAGAGGCTGAGTACATATTGGTAATAAAGATCTATAGAGATAGGTCGAAAAGGCTGATTGGACTTAGTCAAGAGACTTATATTGATAAGGTTCTTGCAAGGTTCAAGCTGGAAAACTCCAAGAGAGGTTTCGCAACATGGCATAACACTTGGCAAGACTCAGTGTCCTTCGAGTCCTGATGAGGTCAAGCGTATGAGTAATGTTCCCTATGCTTCTGCAGTAGGATCCATTATGTATGCCATGATATGCACTCGACCGGATGTTGCATATGCTTTGAGTATATGCAGCGAGATATCGATCAAATCCAGGGAGATGCGCCTTTGGATTGCGGCGAAAAAACATCCTTAAGTACTTGCGAAGGACTAAGGATAATTTTTTGGTTTATGGTGGAGATGATGCGTTGGTTGTTACTTGGATACACCGATGCAAGCTTCCGAGTGACAAAGATGATTTTCGATCGCAATCTGGTTTCATATTTTGTCTCAATGGAGGAGCCGTGAGCTGGAAGAGCTCTAAGCGAGTACCATCGCGGATTCTACAATAGAGGCCGAGTATATTGCGGCGGTGATGCGAAAGAAAGGAAGTCGTTTGGATCAAAAAGTTCATTGGTGAGCTTGGTGTAGTTCGTAGCATTGAGAATGGCATTGAGTTGTATTGTGACAACAATGGTGCCATTGCTCAGTCTAAGGAACCCAGATCGCATCAAAGGTCTAAACATGTGCTCATGAAATTCCATCTCATTCGAGAGATCATTGGGAGAGAGGATGTGAAAGTAAGCAAGGTTCATACTGAGGATAATATTGCAGATCCTCTGACTAAACCGCTTGCTCAACCTAAGCATGAGTGTCATACTAGGTCTATGGGGCTTAAGCATATGGGAGAATGGCTTTAGGTTGTTTACTTCATGTTTACAATTGTAAAGACATTTATTATGCTTTGAATGTTTATCAATAAAAATTATTTTCGTATTTAATTGTTTGGTTTAGTATTAAATAAAATGTCCAAATAATTTGTGTTTTCAAATAGGATTATCGAAAACGTTTTGATAGTGGAACCCTATAAAGTGAACGGAAATAACAATTTATTTAAAGTCCCTAGTCTAAATGATCACTAAATTGGACATAAGTGATTTATTTAAAAGGCTAGTATATAATTAATTGATAGCGCAGTTCCATGGGCTATGGAGACATAGAGATGTCTAATTGATTATATGGATGTATAGTTGATACATTGAGACTTGACCTAATTAGATTCTAAAAGTAGAATCAAACTACTATATTTAGTGGATTCCTTAGACATGAGTATGTCTTAATAACCACAATATAATTAGTTTAACTTTGACACTGTTAAACGCCGCGCCGTAAAAGGAGGTTATAAAGGCAGTGATCAGGTGGGCTAAGAATTGAGTGGGAGTTATGGGCATACAAGAGTGGATAAGTCCTCCTATTAAATAGGAATGGTGTATGGGCCTCTTGATGAGCGAGAACTGGAAAATTGCATGGCCATGCAGAATAGGATTAAGGAGTTGATCCTTATTTGAGTAGTTCGAACTCAGCGATCAAGGAACAAAATTTGAGAATAACATTGTGTTATCAAATTTGACATTAAGTGACTTAAGGAATTTAACATTGCGCTCTTGTCTTCGGACAAGTGAGAGATTGAAGGAATATGTCCTTTCCCGGCAATTACTAAATATAAATAGGATTTATATTATGAAGATAAGAAAGTTAATTATTTTAGTAATCGTATTTACTTGCTAGAGAATAAATATGATTAATAGGACAATATTGATTGGGCCTATAACTAAAATAGATTAATCCTATGAGGTCACACATTGTAGCACAAGTTGGACAAAGCAATCCAAATCCATTTAGGATTAGGAGTAGGCCGGTCCAAAGGGGAATAGGAGGATTTTAGTTCTCCTAACTAGCCTATGACTCTTCTATTATATATAGGATATAATATTAGGGTTTAGGTGATCAATTCATTAATCAGTTTCTTTTCACAAGAGAGAGAGAATTGAAACCCAAATCTATTCTCCCTAACCGGCACCTATACCACCTAAAAGCAAGAGATTTCTTCTCTTCCGTTCTAGCAAACGTTGGTGTTCAACTGGTGCTCGTGGACTGATTAGAGGAGCAACACTTGGGGCTCTCGGATCTTCAAAAGCTTGCATACAACAGGGAAATCACGCTACAAAGGTTTGATGTTTAATCCCTATTGAATGATTCATATGTTTGATTATGTTTGCGATCCTATGATAGATGTTAGGAAATTGTTTCCTGAAATTCCGCTATATGCATCTATATATTCCTACAGTTAAGAGGAAAAACACATATATAGTAGCCCACCGCTAAAAATTTCTTGTGTGTTGTTCTGAGATTGAGGATCTCCATAACTCCATAGAAAAAGGTGCTTATTTAAAAATAATTCATCAAAGTTACTCTTGCCATCATCATCATCATTCATAGGAGTAAGAGTTAGGAGGTAAGCAGGGGCGGATCCAGGATTCCGGACCAGGGGTAGCGTAACTTTACATTACTAGAAGCTCAAAAAAAAAAAAAAGTTCGTAATTACTAAATTCAAAATGTTACAAAATCCAAATACAACCTTGAAACTTTACATTACTAGAGACTGCATCGTAGATCTCTTAGGAGCTTGGTTTCGGAGGGCCTTGTGCTTTACTCACATACTCCTTGAAAGAGTCCGCAAAGCTACTAACGGCGTCCGCTTGTCGAACAAAGTAACTATATCGTCCCAATTTTCAATACACTTGTTCAAATATGCACAGGCATTAGGATTTTCCTGAATGTTAAAGGAACAAAATGAAGCATATAGTATCAGAAACTATTGCACCAAAGAAAATTAGAAACGCAAATTATGCTTGTAGATTCATCTGTGATACTTATGTGACCCATGAGTTTCATTTAACTATAAATTTCATGCCAAATTCACTTATAATGAACAGGAAACAGTCTTCGACTGTTCTCTTACCCGATCCTAATAAACACATATTTTTAGCAGATGGAAAGAGAAAGGCAACCAACAATAGCAACTCATCTCATCCAAATATTTTCTATGACAAACAGGACTTTTTGGGGGATTACTAACACAAAAGCACTAAATAGTGTTCAATCTAACCGTAGGTAATCTTGTTGCAAAGTACTTAATGTAATCTCTGCCAATATTCTTCACAATACTATCCAGTAGATAAAGTAAGGGAAGCTTCTGTTCAGTAGGAACCTGCAGAATGAATATTAGCATATTTAAAACCACAATTAAGATGTACAAATACAAGATGTCCAACAATACACATCAAAAGCTACTTCATACAAGGAAACATTCCCTGTTTCGCATTCCGTCTGAGTTCTCAAATTATCACCAAAAGAACCACAGTAAAAATGAGATCAAGTCCTGTACGCTTATACAGAGGGATAAACATCATCATTTAAAGTAGAACACTTTTATATCCTGTCAAACAAGATGGACAATCTATACAGACTACATATATAGCATATTTTGAATTCATTGTTCCAACATATCTGATCGGTAGAAATTTCATAACTACAATAAAAAATGACAACAATCAATCAAAGTTTCAACCCAACTAACAATCATACTTCACAACCATCACAACTAACAACCAAAATTCAGTCTAATATTCAAAATTCCAACTAAACCAGCACAATGGCAAATCTTCAATCGTTGGGCAAATAAGTTACCTGAACGACGAACGCTAACTTGAAGTCTTGAATAGTTGAACCTTGAACGGATTTTTGGTATGTCGGACACTCAGACTGACTTCAATCGTCGACCGATTTACATGACATAGTAAAACTGCCATTAGAGAGGAAAGAGGAAGAAAGTTAAGAGGGGACTAAGAAAATTCAGGAATCACGAAATTTAGGGCTAGATTTACCTTCTAACAATCAAAGTTAAGAGGAGACTCAAATTTAGGGCTAGATCTAGATTTATCTCAGATTACAATTTACAAATGAGGAATTAGAAACTCACCATTTTCTCCGAGACTCCGACGACCGACGCGGCGATGCACCACTAGTAGAACAGACCGACGGCGACGAGGCGACGACCAGTCAACTGAGAGGAGGCGAAGTGCGAACGTGCGATCTCCGAGAGAGTGACTAAGTTTGAGAGAGTGAGTTTGTCAAATGAAACGGCGCTCAAGAAGTTTTAGGTTTGGTTAATTTTTGCGATTTTTCCGATTTTTTTTTTTTTTTTTTTTTGAAAAAAACAGGGGTATCACGTGCTACCCCTTGTTATCACGTGGCTCTGCCACTGGAGGTAAGACTTAGGAGTAAAAACATTACTGAAACACAGCCTATCAATTGAGAGTAAGAAACAAAATTCAAGAGCATGAGTGGCCTTTGGTTGCCACGTTGACGTTAACATTGAGTTTTTATAGTCATCTAACTTTAACTTTTTTGTGAAGTAATTGTCAGTCTTTTTATTTTCGAATCTTTTGGTATGACAAAAAATTCACATCCCCTAGTCCCTACCTAATTTATCAAATATACACACTTATTAAATACTTGTCACCTCGTTATTTGATGACATCAAGTTCAAAAGCAATCGTCCAGTCTAAAAGAGATCCATAAAAATCATCCATATGCATTCTCTCTCTTCTACTTTTATATAACCAAACTTCTCCCTCTCTCGTTTTCCCAAACTAGTAGGACATCCAACACATGGTGATGAACTGAAGCCAATAACCAAACTGCTGAAGAGCGAGGCAAGTTTTCTATTTTTTTCAGATATGAACTTTAAGTTTTTTGTTGTTGTTGGGTTTTAATTATCCATGTTACATGTTACCTGATTCTTTCTCTTAATCATAATGATGTTGTACATCTAACTACTAGTTAAGATACATCATTGTGTTGTTTCTGGGTTGTCTCAATTCTTAACATGTTCTAGCTAGTGAATGTTTCCTTTCTTATTTAATTCCTTCGTTTCTAGTTATGTGCATTTCTCTTCTATTATCGGCGAAGTATGTTACGCGTATTTTAGGGACATGACTCGGGTTTTCTTTCCTTACACGAAAAGACATGAAGAGGAAATATATTGATTTTGTGAGTAGAGTACAAAAGTCTACTAATAAGAATTTCAAAAAAGTTTATCTTTTTCTTTGTTTTTAGTTGATTTATTTCCTCATTTTTGAGGTAGGTTGGACTTACATTAGGTACCTAACTCGCGTTTTGTTTCCTTATCAAAAATAAAAAGAAAACCAAGGAAGAAGAATAAATTTATTAAACTAGTGTGGTAATTAAAATCTCTAAAGAAGAGTGAGTTTCTCTTTCTCTTCTCATTTCGTTTGAAGTTACCTAATAATCTATCTTTCTATCATTTACAAGGTAGGATCGACCTATGTTAAGGATGTGACTCTAGTTTTCTTTCGTTATCATAAGAAAGGAAGGGAATCTATTGATATAGGAAGGAGATCCTTTAAAAATCTTTCTTTTGTTAACTCACAATGCATCTTATTTGTGGCTAGTAAGGATAAGGCTGGTGCCTGTTGACGTGTGTATATATATATATATATGTATATATATGAATGAACCCTTTCGGACATAGATATTTAACAATAGATAGATAAATGGTGTTCTTAGTAATTTCAGTTGTTGTGGGGGCCCAAAAGCTTTCGCCTCTTTTGTAAGATATCTAACTGGTACTCTGTAGTAGATAACAAAAGTTCTGCTAGCATACTTGATAATGGGGCTATTGCTGTTAGATCAAGTGTCACTTAATCTGATTTTTGATCCAAAAATTTGACAGTGATGATGAAGACCTTAGCAGGAGAAGGATTATCACTAGGAAGAATGTCAATGTTCTCTGCATCCTCATTGTTTTCCACCTACGCCTCATTAACTGCATTAGTCACATTAATCCAGCAATTCTACCATCAATTTATACCAAAACAAGTACGCCACTATATTAGCCTAAAAGTAGAAGAATGGTTCACCAGATCAAGCTCTTCCAACACTTTATTCACTTTAGTAATCGAGCAATTTGAAGATGGAGATTATGACTCATTCAACCAAGTTTATAACGCTTGTGAAGCATATCTTACTAGCAAGCTAAGATCAACTTCAACTCGTCTCAAGGTTAGTAGACCGAGCAAGAAGGATCACGTATCCTTCAAGTTAGCACAGGGTGAAAAGTATTTTGAAGTGTTCGAGGAGATTCAACTCCAATGGAGTTTCATTTGCAACAATAATGACTCTAACTATGATACACATCATGATGATGATAGTAGTAGGTCATACAAAGCGCGTCTAGGTAACAATCACTGCTTTGAGCTTTCATTTGATCCAGAACAGAAGGATAAAGTGTTTGATGCATACTTACCTTATATACTTAGATTTTATGATGATATGATGGAGAGGAAAAAAGAGTTGAAACTATACACGCTTGATTGTGGAGGTGGAAAACCGGGTGGTTGGAGATCAGTCAAGTTCAAACACCCTTTCACATTTGATGCACTTGCTATGGAACCAGAGGTGAAAAAGATGGTGATTGATGATTTAGACAGGTTTTTAGGAAGGAGAGAGTTTTATAGAAAAGTTGGGAGAGCTTGGAAAAGAGGATATTTGTTATACGGTCCTCCAGGAACAGGGAAATCTAGCTTAATAGCAGCTATGGCTAATCACCTCAAATTTGATATATATGATCTTCAGCTATCGTCTGTCCATAATGACTCGGTTTTGAGAAGATTGTTGCTTTCAACATCTAACAAATCTATACTTGTCATCGAGGACATCGATTGCAGCTTGGGGCTTGCAGATCGCCAATTGCAGCATGTTGGTGAAGCCAAGGACAAATACGTGAATGATAATGTTGACATGGATTCACAATCACAGGTTCGTAGTTTTCAGACTTTTTGTTGTCAGTTTTTCATTTCTCCAAAGTTTTTAAAACCAACTATTGCTTATGACTAATGTACAAATACAGATATCATTGTCAGGATTGCTGAACTTCATTGATGGTCTATGGTCTAGTTGTGGGGATGAACGAATATTTGTATTCACAACAAACCATAAGGAGAAACTTGATCCTGCGTTATTGAGGCCAGGACGGATGGACATGCACATTCACATGTCTTACTTAACCATGCCAGCTTTTAGAATCCTCGCGTTGAATTACCTCAGTATTTCCGGGGATCATAACCTTTTTAAGGAGATTGAACAACTCATTCAGGCTACAAAAGTTAGCCCAGCTCAAGTTGCAGAGGAGCTCATAAGAAGTGATGATGCTGATATTGCCCTTTCTAGTCTTGTAAAAATGCTTAAACAACATAAACTAGAGCAAATTGAGAAGAAGAAAATCAATTTTCCAAAGTGGGTAAACGGCAATTTAACCAATGGTACTATACATGATTTATCAGATGAAATTTCCAGTGACGATGCTTAGAATAAGTTCTAGTACTTCCTAACAAGAAAATGTTAGCAGTAGAAGGACTTTGATTTACCCTGCCTAATTTGCGTCAGGTTCTCATCATTGTTGGTTAGTTCATCCAAGAAAGAAATAATGGAAATTTCTGTTCTGTTTTTCTGATTTCTATTAAAAGCTATTGTTCGTCTGCAAGATGAAATTTATTTTTTCCGCTCGCAGTTGGCTGAACACTTCAACTTCAGCCATAAATGTCAAGAAATTGGTATATGTTCTGCTTGATCTGTTATTAGATCATATCAGATTTTGTTACTTTGAGCTCTAATTTTTATCGTAGATTATTCTGCTTCAGCCTATATGTGGCATTTTTCCGAGTTCAGGATATTAAGAAGCAGTTCGTTCACTTACATATAAACAAATATCCACTTCAAGCAGAAAGGGCTATATTTCCAAATGCTAGACTCACTTGGGTCATATAGAGGAAGAAGCAATGTACATAATGACAATCAGATGGTGTAATTAGAAATATGATAAACTGGGTGAGATGGGAAACTAGTTTTGATTAGTAAAAATCAATAATTACATATGACAAAAACAATGGTGAAGCAACAAGTATCAATTTTGATCTGTAAAATTCATTCTTGAGCAATAAAATACGGTTTCCTCGACGAAAATTAGTTCTCATGAATTTCAACCAGTAAAAAATTAGTTCACTATAGTCCAGGAAAAAGTAGCTGAATAGACAACGAATCAATATTGGACTGTTGGGTTGCCAGGCTGCAGAAAGTATGTGAACGATCTGTAGTAGAAATGAAGACAAAATAGGTGATGAACATTAGAATTTTGATAATGTCAATGATATGTACTGTTTTTAGTTGAAGGAACAAGGATTATTAGAAAGGTAGAGTAAAGGCGCTGATTTTTCAAATTTTAAGCATTACATTGGTAAAATCAGGTGTACTATCAATTAAAATCACTTTTAATTACTAAAATCAATGAAAGCATAGGACAAAATTACTAGTGAATCCTAACAAACAAACAAAAAAGAAAAAAATATAGTGAATCAGCAAAAAAAAATAGTATGAGATATCACTTTTGACGGGACTTAGATTTTTTTTGACAGAGATGAGACTTAAATTGATTTAAAAAATGAGTAAACTTTGCTTGATATTTACCCCAGCAAACAAGTCCACAAACCACTGTCTCAAACTCACTATTTACAAAAAAAATGTTACTCCATAGTGTCCATGTCCAAGGTTAAATTTTGCTCAAACTCACTATGAATCACAATAATGTTTTTCATTTAGGAAAAAAAAAACATATTACTCCGAACTTGTTAATAAGCCAGCAAGTTTTGCTACCAAACATGTTACATGACATGACATCTACTGACACACATGTTGTGCTCACAAATTCTGGGTAACTCATGATGTTAGGAATCTAGGTGTTGTAGTTTGATTAATGCGGAACAGAAAATCAATGAAATAATAAAGGTGAGAAAACAATAAAGATGAACAAACAAATAACACAAGGATTTACGTGGTTCAGTCAAATTTGACCTACGTCCACAGTTGGGGGATTAGAGCTTCTTCACTATAATGGAGAAAATCAAAGAGAATAATACAAGGAGTCCTAAATTCTAGAGGCTAAAAGTGTTTCATAAGTTGTGTTAATAATAATGAACACCAGAAGCCCTTTTATAACATAAGGAACCCCGTACAAACCCTAAAAAATAACTCAAAAACGAAAAATACCGAAAAAACGCGTGCAGCGCTCAAATCGGCGCACCGCCCGATCGGGCCCGAGACGAAACAGTTTCGTCAGTTCTTCGTAAAACAGTCATAACTTTCTCGTTTCTCAGCGGAATTGGGCATATGACCTATCGTTGGAAATCTCTTTGAACAAGCTTTCACCTGCAATTTGAATCACATCAAAACCATTTATAGATTGAAAGATATGTGCATTCAAAGTCACCTTATGCCATTCACAAGATTTCAAGTCATAATTAACACATGATATGAAGTATTTTGTAGCCCAATAAAAGTAAACTTCCCATAATAAAGGCAAGCTAACCAAAAACACAACTTACTAAAAACCCCTACAAAAATGAGAGCCAGTAAAAGTTAACACTATACAACATAAACCGGATAGGCAGATAAGAAAATATAATAAAGGATTAGTATTGAGAATTTCCAATGCATTTAGTTGAACAAGTCAACACGACACGACACATCTTACTAAATGAGTTGGGTTATTGTTGAAGTTTCCAACACGAAAATAATACGCTTGAACCTGTTTAACACAATTGCTACACAAATATAGGATATTAATATTGAAAATTGGTTTAATATTATCAAAAAGCAGCTTAACACGATATGAATCGTGCATAAAAAAAAGTGGGTTAATATTGAGATATCACAACACATTTAATTAAACAGGTCAAACATGACACAACACGTTTATTTTATAGGTTGGGTTAGTTTAATTAAACAGGTCAACACGACAAAACACATTTATTAAACGGATTGGTTTAATGTCAAGGTTTTCCAATCCATTTATATATACTCCCTCTATTTTTTAATTGCTACATTGTGTAATGCACAATTGTTTAGGCAATGTCACTTTTAAGATTTTTGGTCTGAAATGCTAAACATCTCCCCAAAATTACTTAAAATCGCTCCGGTTCCACCAAACATTTCCAACTTTACCCTTCTCTTTTTTTTTCTTTTCTTATCCCAAACCACCACCTCATACCACCACCACCTCCAGCCCACCGCCACAATCTCTCTCCCCAAATTGCAGATATGAGTTATACCCAAATCCCCCAACTCAACAACACCTACAGCCCACCGCCACAATTTTTGTAACATCCGATCCATCCGGAGTCGAGTCATTGTCACCAATGCGCATCCACGGCCAACAACTGCCCTCAATAACCAACACAAGTTCTTCCGGTGCATTTTGTCCTCACTCATGCGCACCCTGAGAAACTTCTCAGGAGGTCACCCATCCCTGGACTACTCCCAGCCAAGCACGCTTCATTGTGGAGTAATTAAGGAAATAAGCTCCCTACAAGAAAGATGCATCTTGTTGGAATGACTAGCCTGCTAAATCCCTTAAAAGCAATCATGAATGGTATTACATGCACCCTCACTTGAGGACAGCAACTCCATCGTTGTGCCTAAGGACTCCCCATATTCGACATACACCCCCACTATGTAATACCCCTCATGATTGCTTTAAAGGGATTTAGCAGGCTACTCATTCCAACAATATGCATCTTTCTTTTAGAGAGCTCATTTCCTTAGTTACTGCATAGTTAAGCGTGTTTGGCTAGGAGTAGTACTGGGATGGGTGACCTCCTGGGAAGTTTCTCAGGGTGCGCATGAGTGAAGAAAAAATGCGCCGAAAGAACTTGTGTTGGTTATTGAGGATAGTTGTTGGCCCTGGATGCGCACTGGTGAAGATAGACTCGGCTTCGGATGGGTCCGTGTTACAATTTCTCTCACCTGAAATTGCATATTTGAGTTATACCAGATCCAACTCAACGAAGTTACACCACCATCGAAGCTCACCACCATCGCCGATCGCTTCTTTGAAGTCCTCGTCTCTCACCCATGGCCAGATTGCTTCTTCTCTTCTTTGCGCAGGGATTATAGAACAAAAGACGGGACGTTCGCCCCCATGGTCCCCAAAAAAATTTTGATTTTTTTGCGAGGTGGGTGGGTGGTGAAGGAGGTGGCGGGTGACAGGGGGAGGGTAGGTGATGGAGGATGGTGGCGAGGGTGGTGGGTGGTGGAAAAAAGAGAAGGGGTAAAATAGTAAAATAAAAGTGGACCCGGGGCGATTTTAGGTAATTTTGGGGCTATGTTTAACAATCCCCTTTTTGGTGGGTACTTTTTGACCCATTTAATGTATTTTAATAGGGAAAGTGAAAAAACACTAGGGGAAAAAAAGGAAGGGTTGCGCTGGAAGGGCTGCGTTTTTTGGAAAACGCAGCCCTTCGTGTATGAAGGGCTGCGGTTTTCAAGGAAACCGCAACCCTTTTAGTGAAGGGTTGCGGTTAACCAGAAAACGCAACCCTTCGTACTGTATGAAGGGCTTCGGTTTAAAGGCTAACCGCAACCTTATTAGTGAAGGGCTGCGGTTAGCCCAGAAACCGCAGCCCTTCATACATGAAGGGCTGCGTTTTCTGGGCTAACCGCAGCCCTTCACACCCCAACATTTAGTTTTGCGCGCATACACACAGTAGAAATATATCCCAAATTTCCCTCCCTTACTTAGAAAAATTTGACGAGCGAAAAACCCCTCCCTCTCACTCACTCGCACAGCTAACCCTAACGCCCCATCACCGGAGCCCTGACACCGGAGCACCGACCCATCGCCGGAACCATCGCCTGAGAACCTACATTGCTTCATTCTCTGCTCCATTCTCTTTCTTCTCTTATCTTCTCTTCTCTTCTCTTCTCCACCATTTGAGTGGGATTAGAGTGTGGAGCTCCTCCACCACTACGCAGCGCCACCACCCACAAGCGGCAGCAACGACTACCACCACCACTGCCCTACTTTTTCTTCATTGCTCTTAGGTTTAGTCAATTTTTTGCTTAGTTAAGTATGAACTAATCTTGTTTCTATGTTAGTTTTGTTTTTCTTAGTTGAATTAAAAGATTAATGTGCAATGTGTGTTTTGTTAATTGTAGGAAGAAGAGGCTTAGGAAGGCAAATAAAGTTCCAACTATCTCTTCTCTCTTCATTGCTTATCATTGGTGTTAAGAGGTAACTAGTTTAATTTCGTTGCCTTTTTTGTTTGATTTGTTGATGAGACAAAGTTGTCATGTGATTCAATTTGATTAAGTTATGATAATTTATATATATATATATGTATATATGTATATATATATATATGTATATGTATATATATATATATGTATATATGTATATATATATATGTATATATATATATGTATTTCTTATAGTGTATGTATATTTCTTGATATGAGATTGTATGAAAACGCAATGTAATTTAGCTATGAAATCTACAAGTTGTTTGAATCGTCATCATATGCCTAGATACCCGTTTAAGACTTACTCATTAGGAGTAAGTCTTGAATAGTCCCCGGTTTGGGACTGTTCTTGGACGTTTGATCTCACTTAGGTGGTGAATGTGTGTCTTCTTTTCAATTATGAGGAAATTCTTGGCTTATCGTTTATCTACATTGTTCTCTGGGTACATATTTAGATAAGCAATTATCTACATTGTGTACTTGGAGAACTGTAGGGAAATGCTGCCGGATTTTCCTTAGAATTGAAAAGTTGGCATATATTCACTAGTGAGATTAAAGGTCCAACGATGGGCTAGGTTGGAGTGATAAGGACCTTCGGCTGCATGCATACATTTGAACATGTCACTATCTTAGCTTGCTCTATACGTGTGTGATTTGAATATGTGAGTGTATGTACTTAAATAATGATTGATGCATTATAATGAATGGTTGTGTTTAATTATTAGAGGTCTTCTTGAATGAGATGGATCGTACTTGGATGTAAGGTAGTCGTGAATCGATTGAGTTTGTGAAAGGGGTCTCGGAATTCTGTACATCTGCATTACAATATCAAGCATCCTCTGGAGCAGTCGACTTTTATTGTCCTTGTGTCGATTGTAGAAATGTGAGCAAGGTTAGTAGTATACATTTGGTTAAAGATTATGTCTTTCCCGTGGGTTTAGGCCTCAATGTATGTGAAGAAAAGAAGGATGATGAGTTCGGGGATGAGAATTGGAATGATGAGTTTGCAGATGATGATAGGGATCGGGTAGACGAGATGATACACGAGGTTGAAGATCAGTCGTGTAAACGACCTCATATTTTTGAGTCTATGTCTGAGGCTGCTGAAAAGCCGTTGTATCCAGGTTGTTCAAAGTACACCAAACTTTCCGCCGTGATAACACTGTTCAACATTAAGTCGAAAGCTGGTTGGACGGACTCTAGTTTCACATCGTTGTTGCAAGTTTTAGCTGATATGCTCCATGATGGAAATGAACTGCCAAAGTCGTACTATTATGCGAAGATACTGATGTGTCCTTTCGGTGTAGAGTACGAGCGGATACATGCTTGTCCTCACGATTGTGTGCTTTATCGTAATGAGTATGAGCATTTACATGAGTGTCCACGTTGTGGATTGTCGAGGTACAAGCGTGAAGGAGCTGGAGGTAGTGAAGGACCACCAGCTAAGGTGTTGTGGTATTGACCCATAATACCTAGATTTAAGCGCATGTTCTCGATTAAAAGAGATGCGAAGAATTTGAGGTGGCATGCAGATCGTAGGAAGAAAGACAATCTGCTCAAGCATCCGGTTGATTAGCCTGAGTGGAAAAGTATCAACAGGGTGCATAAGGCATCTGGTAATGAGGATAAGAATCTGAGGCTTGGATTATGTACGGATGGCATGAACCCTTTTGGCAATCTCAGTTCGCAGCATAGTACATGGCCAGTAGTTTTAGTGGTTTATAACTTGCCTCCTTGGTTGTGCATGAAACACAAGTACATGATGCTGTCGCTTCTTATATCGGGGCCCAACCAACCTGGAAATGACATAGATGTACACCTCCAACCGCTTGTTGAAGATTTACAGAAGATGTGGAACGAAGGAGTGTTAGTATTTGATGTGTATGCTAATGAGATGTTCACTCTGCGTGCCATGCTTTGTTGTACTATGAACGATTATCCAGCTTATGGGAACTTATCTGGGTATAAGACTAGAGGAAAACAACCCTTCCCGATTTGTGTAGATGACATGAAGTCTACACACCTCAAGGGCTGCAAACATGTGTATATGCGCACACGAAGGCTCCTTAGACGCGACCATCCCTATCGGTTTAAGAAGAAGGCATTCGATGGGACGGTTGAAGAAGAAGTTGCTCATAGACCATTAACTGGTACTGAAGTTTATAATCAGGTGAAGGGCATTGAAACAATCTTTGGTAAACCTGCTAGTGAGGTTGATCGACCTACAGGATTATGGAAAAAGGAGTCCATTTTTTGGAAACTCCCATATTGTAAAGATCTAAAGGTCAGACATTGTTTGGATGTCATGCACATAGAGAAGAATGTTTGTGAAGCTATTCTTGCGACACTTATGAATATTCCGGGCAAGACAAATGATGTTAAGGCGTCACGACTTTACTTGGAAAAACAGGGGCTTCGACCAGAGTTGTGGGCTCAGAAAAGGGACAGAAGGAAGAAGAAAGTAGTGGAGGAAAGGGTTGATGATGAAACTCAAAAAAGTAAAAAGAAGGTGGAGGATTCGGAGAAGAATTATTTGCCACCAGCTTACTACACGATGTCGCGTGCAGAGAAACGGATTTTTTGCGAGTCATTGTATGGCATTAAGGTCCCAACTGGCTACTCATCGAATATGAAGCGATTTGTTACCTTAAATGGTGAGTTGAAGTTATCGAGTATGAAATCTCACGATTGTCTTGTCATGATGCAAGTATTCTTACCGATTACAATTCGTGGGATACTTCCAAAGGATGTGAGGCACACCATTACATAACTTTGTTCATTTTTCCATACAATATGCAACAAAGTCTTAGAACCGTCGACCCTCGATTCCTTGCAGGCCAGAGTAGTTGAAACTCTATGCAAATTTGAGATGTTCCCCCCCCGCATTCTTTGACATTATGGTCCATCTCATTGTCCATCTAGTTCGAGAAATTAAGCTGTGTGGTCCAGTGTTTTGAGGTGATGCTATCCTTTTGAGATATATATGGGCACTTTGAAGGATAAAGTTCGGAATCCTGCACAACCAAAAGGTAGTATAATTCAAGGGATTGTGGGTGAAGAGTTCGGTAATTTTGTGGCTGAGTATTTTGCTAGTGTTGATCCTGTTGGACTTCCGACATCCCGACACGAGGGCAGACTTGAGGGCAAGGGTACAATTGGTTCAAAATTGATCACACCTTCCGTAGAAAAGCGTAAACAAGCTCACTTATTTGTATTGCATCACATACCAGCTGTCCATCCTTATTTAAATGAACATATGGGGGAATTACGTGTTAGCAATCTTGGAAAAGGAGTTAGGGCATTAACGCAAATGCATAACAAGACTTTCATTGATTGGTTTCATAAACGAGTAGTGAATGATTTGGATGAAAGTGTTCCTGAAACAGTCAAGTGGTTAGCATTTGGTCCTCGTGAAGCTGTACGCTCTTATGAGGGTTATGATATTAATGGGTATACGTTTTGGACTGAACGTCAAGATCTGAAGTCAACATCGCAACAAAATAGTGGAGTTTCACTTGTGACGTCATCTACACAATACGCAAGCTCGAAGGATAAGTCGCATGTACATGCTGAAAGCAATTATTATGGGCGAATACAAGAAATATGGGAGCTGGACTACTGTACTTTTAATATTTGCCTCTTGTGTTGCAAGTGGGTTGACGATAATCGACGTTGCGTAAGAAAATATGATCCTTGCGGATTCACTCTTGTTGACCTTAGTCGTCTACGTGAAACTGAGGAGCCATTTGTAATTGCATCACAAGTTAAGCAAGTATTTTTTGTAACTGATCCTGCTGATAATAAGTGGTCAATTGTTGTACCTGGTAAAAGGAGTATCCTCGGTATTGGTGATGTTGATAATGAGGAAGAATATGATGTATCTGAGGACCTCCCCCCTTTTTACTTATCTTGAAAATAGTGTGGAAGATGATGTGAATATGTCGGAGAACCATATGCGTGTAGATCACACGGAAGGGATACATGTACTTGAAGATCCTAAGAAACGGCGGAAGGTCAATAAATCATGAGACATAAACTCAGGTCTGTGTAATTTCTCCAATTCGTAACTATTGTGTAGATTTTTAGGCTTATTTTTGTTGTTGGTTGCATTTCGGGAACGAAAAGGTCATTTTATGCCTAGTTTTGCCTTTTCGCTTCCAAATCGTACTTATCGAGTCATTTAACCCCAAATTATTTTTGAACATGATTATATGAGGTATAATGTAACTATTGTGTAGATTTTTAGGCTTATTTTTGTTGTAGATTGAATTTCGGGAACAAAAATGTCATTTTAGGCCTATTTTTGCCTTTTCGCTTCCAAATCGTACTTATCGAGTCATTTAACCTCAAATTCTTTTTGAACATGATTATATGAGGTATAATGTAACTATTGTGTAGAGTTTTAGGCTTGCATTTGTTGTTGGTTGCATTTCGGGAACGAAAATGTCATTTTAGGCCTATTTTTGCCTTTTCGCTTCCAAATCGTACTTATCGAGTCATTTAACCCCAAACCTTTTTGAACATGATTATATGAGGTATAATGTAGCTATTGTGTAGAGTTTTAGGCTTGCATTTATTGTTGGTTGCATTTTGGGAACGAAAATGTCATTTTAGGCCTAGTTTTGCCTTTTCGCTTCCAAATCGTACTTATCGAGTCTTTTTTTTTTTTTTTTTTTTTTGTTGATCTAACTCCTAACTTTTGTTGCATATGCCAATATGAGGTTGTGCGGAGAGGCAGTAGTGAGGGTGTTTGTGCAGGGGGAGGGTGGGCCTGGGCACGGTGTGGGGAGGGGGTTCGGTGGGGGGGGAGGGAGGGGCGGCGGTAGGGGGAGGGGAGGGGAGGGGGCTGTGCGGGGGCTTGGGAGGGCTATTTTTGCCTTTTACGCTTCCAAATCGTACTTATCAAGTCATTTAACCCCAAATTCATTTTGAACATGATAATATGAGGTATAATGTAACTATTGTGTAGATTCTTAGGCTTGCATTTGTTGTTGGTTGGATTTCGGGAACGTAAATGTGATTTTAGGCCTATTTTTGCCTTTTCGCTTCCAAATCCTATTTCTCGAGTCATTTAACTCCATTTTCTTTTTGAATATGATAATATGAGGTATAATATAACTAGTGTGTAGAGTTTTAGGCTTGCATTTGTTATTGATTGAATTTCGGGAAGGTATATGTCATTTTTAGAACTACTAACTACGGTAAATGATTGAATTCTTATATCATGTGTTTATTCCTTGGTTGTTTTGCAAGGTTTATATGAATAACACACCAAGTTTGAGGGCCTTCACCATAGACGAATTACATGAAGTTCGGGATAAGTTGGCGTCCCACCTTTGTGATGATTGCTTATGATACATTTTGGTGGAATTCGTGATATAATTAGCTAGATCTACTAGTTGGTATCAATTCTATGTATACTTTTTACATTATTAAATATATATATTTAAAGTTAATTATTACGTACAAAAACTTGTCATATATTATTGCAATTTGATCGGGTTTTTTTTTTTGTGTCGAAGGGAGGTGTTGGGTGGGGGGTGGGGTGGGGGGCATGCCATGGTGGGTCTGGCCGGGCTAGGGGGCTGGGGTGGGTGGGTGGCAGGGTGGGGGGGTGGAGAGGGTGGGGGGGTGGGGTGAGGTGGGGGTGCGAGGGAGTGAAGGGGGTGGGCGGGGGTGGGGGGGCGGGGCGGGGGTGGGGGGGGGGGGGCAAGGGTGGGGTGGGGTGGGGGGGGGCGGGGCGGGGGTGGGCGTGCGGGGTTGGGGGGAATGCGGGGAGGGGGGGCGAGGGGCGCATTTATTTTTTTAAAAAAAACATTGCGAATACGAAGGGCCGCGGTTTAAGCCAAAAACGCAGCCCTTCCAGCTAAGAAGGGTTGTGTTTTTGGCCTGAACCGCAACCCTTCTTTTCTATTGAAGGGCTGCTGGCCAAAAACGCAGCCCTTCCTTATTTTTCCACTAGTGAAATAATACTTTTTGGTGGAAAAAGAGAGAAACAAATATAATAGTATTTGTTTTTGGTGGGCCAAGTGCCCCAATTAAGGAAAGTTTAAACAATATAGCAATTGAAAAGAAACAACCATTTAAGAAAAATATAACAATTAAAAAAAACGGAGGGAGTAATACGACTACGAGCACAGGTCTGTTTTGCAAAAATAGCGGTTATAGTAGCTGTTAGCTGTTGGTGTAGCTGTTAGCGGTTGGAGCTTTTACCTCCAGATCGATATTAGTTCGATCCATTTTGAGTATATCACATAGATTATCCTGGCATAACCAGTTGTCTAGCCGAAATAGAATTGATTGACCATTTTCGACCTTCCATCTAATGCCTTTCCTGAGAAGGTCACATTGTGCTAGAATCTTCTTCCAGATATGAGAATCTTTGGTTTTAAGTGTATACCCAAATAATGACTTATTTAAGAGCATGCCCAGCCATGAGGATTTACCATCCTCATGGCACTCTCTCTCCTCTATGAGGAGTTCCCCATGGATGGTGAAAATGTGATAAGGATCCCCATGAAAGGAGGATGGTGGGGAGAAGGAGGAGAGAAGGAGGAGGATCCTCTACTTTTAGAGGATTGTAATTTTCGGCCTCTGTGCCATATGTGGGGACAAATGGGGAATTTATTATTTTTTTTTTTTAAATTGAAAACACCCATTATGTGGACCCATGTGAAAAACAAGTGGAGAAAAAAGCATGTAAAGAGGATCCTCATGAATGGGAAAAAAAAGAATGAAAATCCTTAAACAAAGAGGATGGAAGTAGGAGAGAGAAAGAAAAAGTGAGGTGTAAGAAATATGGAAGGAGAGAGAAACACCATGAGGATTGGTAAATCCTCATGGTTGTGCTTGCTCTAAAAGATATTTTTCCTTGATTAGGGTTGTCCAAAAGCTTTGCTTTTGAGAGAGCAAATTCCAACCAAGCTTAGCTAAGAAAGCTTTATTGAGCGGTAAAGTTCGTCTAAGACCCAGTCCACCTTGAGACTTAGGAGAGCAGATGGTATGCCATGCTATAAGTGGGGTGCTCTTTTATCTTTGTTTTGGCGCCAGAAAAACTGACGATGCATTGAGTTTATAGTTTTGCAGATATCAGAGGGGATTAGAGATGAGGAGCAAGTATAAGCTGGAAGAGCTTCCAGATTGGATTGAATAAGGGTATGACGACAAGCTTTAGAGAGAAAGCCATATTCCCAACGTTGAATTCTCTAGAGAGAATTATCCAGGATATGACTATAGTTACTTTTTGTAGGATAATAGGAGCTAAAGAAAACTCCTAGGTACCTGATAAGTGCCTATTTATACATATTTTTACCCTCTAATATAATACTTTTAGTGTCGTCTGTTAAGTTATATGCGTTAAATATTATACTTTTAGGATATTTCGATTTAATTACTTGATAATTATTTTTAGTGTTTAAAAGATGAATTTGTGTCTACATTAATTATTTAGTGATAACCTATTTAACTAAGAGTTTGAAAAGATGTACTAAATTCGAGTATTACTAATTTTGCAGGGTTAATATAGTATTTTGGTCATATCTCACTCATACGGAGTCGAAATGAAACGATTCAAGTGGCTACGGAAAGCTGAGATCGAGACCTACAACTTCTTAGAAGAAAGCAAAAGCTAATTCAGCTGTTTACTGGGTCAAAGTTACATTATAGAGAAGCAGCCCATATTGATGCAATTGTATCAAGGAGTTGAATATTAATGTGTAGGCCCACTTGTACAAAGTACTAACAAGCAAGCAGCAATTTGATTCATTAGGCAAGGATTACCCAGCAAAAGAAAGAAGCATAAAAAGACAAGGAGAATCATGTAACTTGGGCCTTGATTAAAATAAACCCACGTGGGGTGTTGATAAAAGAAAGGATTGGTTTCTTTGGGCAAAGATACACACAGTAAGGGGTGGGATTAAAAAACCCTCATAAGACTACAGCAACAAGAAATGAGGCGCAGCAGAGCAGATGAAAAGTAGGAAATTACGGGGAGCCGAAGAAGTATACGGGAGTGAAGGAAGACGATATACAGTCCGAAATTTGTCCCCCTATGAGTTTTCTTTACTCTTTTCTATCTCTTTTCTTTGTATTTATGTCTAATTTAGAGTAGTTTTACACTAATAGGAATATGTAATTGACTATTTGATATATGGGTTTATGAGATTACGTTTTTGTTTGTGTTATAAGCGATTAGTTTCTTTTGGGTATTTATACAAGGTTTATTATCTGGCTTTTGATTCATGTTTATTGATTTAGTTTGATCACCTAAATTGTTTCATGTTCTTATTGTTAGATTGATAATAATTTAATTAGGTTGCAGCTTTCTGGTCTAATTATAATTGCTAGAATCTTGTGTAATGACTGAATTCTATTAGTTGCAGCTTACTGGTTAATTTGGGTTCAGTTGTTTGGTGTTTCTAATGCTGTCAAGTTTGATAATTTGATACATGTTTTCATGGTTGGATTAATTTAGCTTGATTAGGATTAAATTTGCGTGCTTTCACGGGATTTAACGAGTACGAAAGATAAAACTAGTAATCTACTTGCTTTCAATGGGTTATATAGTTAACCAATCTATCCTAGGCTAGTCGAATGAATCAATGATTATACCCATTATCTATACAAAGTTACATGTCTCCTATTAGCTTCTTTATTATATTTTAAAACCGAATTTATTTCCTGCAATTTATATTTATAATTTTAGTTTAATAGTTTTTAGGTATAGTTTTGATATTCGAAAACCCCCCATATTATATAGTAATAGCCTTATATATAATTAAATAATTAGTTTAAGATAATAACGCAGTCTATGTGGGTTCGACCCTTACTTTCCCTATCTATCTGTTAGAGTTAGTGAGTGATTTGTAAATTTAATTTTGTTGCGGAAGCGACACGCATCAAATTTTGGCGCCGTTGCCGGGGACTATATAATTTATTATTTTAGACTATTGTTTAAGTATTATTATTTATCTAGTTATTTACATTTATATTTTTTTGTGTGACTATTAGCTAGTGAAATGGCAGGAGAAGGTGAAAAGAGCTTGAAAGAATATATGTTCAATGCATATGAGACACACATGAGCGTTATTTTTCCCGCACTAGAGAAACCATTCAAACTTAATCCAGGTTTTATTGAAATTCTCCCTATATTTTATGGTCATGATAAGGAAGATGCTCATAGACATTTACAAGAATTTTCTCTTGCTTGCTCTACTTTATTGTTAAATGGTAAAGATGATGATGGTGTTAAAATTCGTGTTTTCCTTTTTACTTTACATGATCTAGCTAGAGATTGGTTACTTTATCTTCCCGTTGGATCTATTACTTCTTGGGATGGCCTTCGGAGAGCTTTTCTTGAAAAATACCAACCTGCTAATGTAACTAGATTAATAAGGAAACAAATATGTAGTATTGAGCAAGATAAAGATGAACAATTGCATGAGTATTGGAAAAGATTTAATAAACTTTGCATTTCATGCCCACATCATCAACTTAGTGAGCAATTCCTAATTGAATGTTTTTATGATGGTTTGTTAGATGATCAGAAACGTTTAATAGATATCGCTAGTGGTGAAACTTTAGTGAATAAAACTCCTGGTGAAGCAAGAGAGTTAATAACTATTATGGCCCTTAACAGTGAACAATATGGGACGAAAAATGATTCTGAAGTGAAAATTCAAAGGCAACTGAAGGAGCAAACTGAACAAATTGCTGAATTTAAAGTTGTAGTTGCTAATATTAGTAACCAAGTTTCCAGTTTTAGTACTCAACATGAGTCTGTGGAAAATTTAGTAAAACAACTAGCTCTCCAAATAGGAAAAGTTCACTCTCATGGATTTAATAATCAACAACAAACTGAAAATCACCTTCACCATTTAGATGACCAAATAAAACAAATATGTACTACTCTTAGCAACATAGAAAGTAAATTGGATGGACAAGTTTTTGAAAAACCTATACCTCACTTGATAGATGAAACTAAAGCCATAACTTTGAGAAGTGGTAAAGAACTTGAAAATCAAGGTAAAGTGGAAAAAGAAGTAGAGAAGGTGAGAAAAGAAAAAGAAAAACCTATTGTGAATAATCCTTCTTCAAGTAAACCTGATCCTAGGGAGATAGTGCCATTTCCCTCACGTTTTGCTAACTCTAGGAAAGAAGATTTAGACAATGAGATCTTAGGGACATTTAGGAAGGTTAAAATAAACATACCTCTCTTAGATGCAATCAAGCAAATGCCTAAATACGCTAAATTCTTAAAAGACTTATGCACTAACAAAAGGAAAATTCAGAGTGGTGAAAAAGTATGTGTGGGGGAGAACGTCTCTGCCGTTATTCAAAAGAAAATACCTCCTAAATGTAAGGATCCTGGGATGTTTTCTATATCTTGCAAGATAGGAAACCATGAGCTTAATAGGTGTATGTTTGACTTAGGAGTATCCATTAGCGTAATGCCTAGATCTATCTATAAATCTTTGAACTTAGGCCCCCTCTCTAAAACGAACGTAGTGATTCAGTTAGCCGATAGATCACAAGCATATCTCTTAGGAATCTTAGAGGACGTTTTAGTTCAAGTAAATGAGTTAGTGTTTCCTGTTGACTTCTATATTCTTGATATGGGTGATACGCTTGAATCTATTGATGTGCCATTGTTGTTAAGGAGGCCCTTTCTCAAAACTACTAAAGCAAAAATTGACGTGTTGGAGGGTACTCTTTCTTTTGAATTTGATGGTGAAATGATTAAACTTAACATTTATGATGCGATGAACTACCCTTCTAACATGCAGGATGTGAACTATGTGGATTGTGTAGATAAGATTGATTGCATTACACAAGAAAAATTTAACTCATTCCATGTTGAATATGTTGTTGAATCCCCTCTCAGTGCACATTCAGAAAATCCTGTTG
Source organism: Beta lomatogona (assembly GCA_947646795.1). Taxonomy (NCBI): domain Eukaryota; kingdom Viridiplantae; phylum Streptophyta; class Magnoliopsida; order Caryophyllales; family Amaranthaceae; genus Beta; species Beta lomatogona. Next base: position 237,599 of record CANSNZ010000468.1, on the reverse strand, counting down.
CTGCACATATTGATTTTGCATCTGGAAATGTTAATTATGAGTCGGAAAATACATGTGCTAATAATATGCAATCTGTTTCAAGGTGTGAATTGCCTGTCAATACCCCTAAGTTAATCCCATCTATTCAATCACCCCCTAAACTTGAATTAAAACCCTGTTTTTTTGGGTGAAAATGACACTTTGCCAGTCATCATTTCTAGTTCACTTTCTGAGTCACAAGAGGAAAAATTGTTAAATGTTCTTAAGAAATACAAAGAGGCAATAGGATGGACCATTGCTGACATTAAAGGGATTAGTCCTACTTTGCGTATGCATAAAATATTTTTAGAAAATGATGCCAAACCTGTTAGAGAAGCCCAAAGGAGACTTAATCCTTCAATGATGGATGTAGTAAAAAAGGAAATTCTTAAGTGGCGAGATGCATGTGTCATTTTTCCAATTTCAGATTCAAAGTGGGTAAGTCCTATTCATGTCATGCCTAAGAAAACGGGAATAACGGTTGTTGAGAATAATAAAGGAGAACTTGTTCTTACTAGAGTGTCCAATGGGTGGAGAGTGTGTATAGATTATAGGAAGCTTAATCAAGCCACTAGAAAAGACCACTTCCCCTTGCCATATATTGACCAAATGTTGGAAAAGCTTGCAGGACGTTCTTTTTTTTTTTTTTCTCGATGGATATTCATGATACATTCAAGTTCCCATAGCGCTTGAGGACCAAGAAAAGACTACCTTTACTTGCCCTTTTGGCACATTTGCATTTAGAAAAATGCCTTTTGGACTTTGTAATGCACCAGGTACATTTCAACGTTGTATGATGAGCATATTTTGTGATTTGCTTGATAATTCTATGGAAGTCTTTATGGATGATTTTACGGTTTTTGGTGATGATTTTGACTTATGCCTTCATAATTTATCTCTTGCTTTGAAAAGATGTGTCGAGACTAATCTTGTGTTAAATTTTGAAAAATGCCATTTTATGGTGGAAAAAGGAGTAGTCTTAGGTCATATTGTTAGTTCTAAAGGACTCGAAGTCGATAAAGCTAAAATTGATGTCATAATCCTTACCCCACTTGTGTGCGTGAAATTAGATCATTTTTAGGGCATGCTGGCTTTTATAAGCGTTTCATTCGGAACTTTTCTACTATTGCATCTCCATTATGTGCTTTACTTGCTAAAGATGCATCTTTTGTTTTTACTGATAAGTGCAAACTTGCTTTTGATACTTTGAAAGAGAAGCTCACTTGTGCTTCTATTATTAGACCACCTAATTGGTCTTTGCCTTTCAAGATAATGTGTGATGCTAGTGATAAGGCGGTAGGTGCAGTACTCGGACAAAAGGTGGATAAGGAACCATATGTCATTTATTATGCTTCTAAATCTCTTGATCCTGGCATCCTGCCCAATGTAATTACACCGTTACTGAAAAAGAAATGTATGGACCCTATTTGTTGGGGACTCATGTGATTGTGTATACTGATCATTCTGCTTTGAAATATCTTCTAACAAAGAAAGAGTCTAAACCTAGATTGCTGAGATGGATGCTTTTACTACAAGAATTTGACTTAGAAATTAGGGATAAAAAAGGAGCAGAAAACCTTGTTGCTGATCATTTAAGTAGAATCACCCATGATAAGGCATTAATAATTTCTTCATCTGATTTATTCCTTGACGAGTGTTTATATGCATTACATGGTACAACGCCTTGGTATGCTGATATTGTTAAATATTTAGTGTCAAAGGAGTTGCCTAATGATTTGTCTAGAGCCCAGAAAGATAAAATTAAACATGACTCAAAATTCTATATTTGGGATAAGCCTTATTTATATAACGTCAGTTCTGACGATATCGTTCGAAAATGTGTGCCTGATCATGAAATTAAATCTGTTCTTGAATTTTGTCATACATTTGAATGTGGTGGTCATTTTGGTCCAAAAAGAACTGCTTATAAAGTTTCAGAATGTGGATTCTTTTGGCCTTCTTTACATAAAGATGCTTATTTATTTGTGAAATCTTGTGATCGATGTCAAAGAACTGGAAATATTTCTAAGAAAGACCAAATGCCTCTTAATTCTATTTTTGTGTTTGATATCTTTGAAGTGTGGGCATTGATTTTATGGGACCATTTCCCGCTTCTTCAGGTAATCTTTATATTCTTTTAGCAATTGATTATGTTTCTAAATGGGTAGAGGCAAAAGCTACCAAAACTAATGATTCGAAAGTAGTGGCTGAATTTGTTCGAGATCGATTTTTAATAGATTCGGCGTCCCATGGGCTATTATTAGTGATAGAGGGACTCAATTTTGTAATCGTGTAATTGAGGCTTTGCTTAAGAAATACCATGTCACTCATAAGATTTCAACTGCTTATCACCCCCAAACTAATGGACAAGTTGAAGTTTCTAATAGGGAAATAAAATCTATTTTGGAGAAAGTTGTGAATCCTAATAGGAAATATTGGAGTAATCGCTTAGGTGACGCTTTATGGGCTTATAGAACTGCTTACAAAACTCCAATAGGAATGTCTCCTTATCGCTTAGTGTATGGAAAAGCTTGTCATTTACCCGTAGAGTTGGAACATAGAGCATTTTGGGCTATTAAAAAGTGTTATTTAGACTATGACAAGGCGACTGCCCATAGAAAATTGGAAATTCAAGAGTTAGAAGAAATAAGAAACGATGCTTATGAAAATTCTCGAATATATAAGGAGAAAACAAAGAAATATCATGATAAAATGTTATCTAGGAAAACTTTTTGTGTTGGTGACAAAGTTTTGCTTTACAACTCAAGGTTAAGACTTTTTCCTAGTAAATTGACCTTTTGAGGTTATTAAGATTTTTGAGCATGGCGCAGTTGAAATTATGAGTTATGATTCTGAACAGATATTTAAAGTGAATGGACATCGACTCAAAGCTTTCTAAAAAGGTTTTGACGCCAATTGGCTAGAAGTTATTCATTTGGAAGATCCCGTCTACTATGACTAAAGCTCAAGAGCAATGTCGAGCCAACGACAATAACAAAGGCGCTGCTTGGGAGGCAACCCAAGGATTTATTGTTTTCTATTTTATTTTTTTTTCTATTTTTATTTTTATTTTTCTTCAGTACAATAAACTACTCTAACTACTGTGTGCTGCTGACCCAGGATGTTGTTCTGCTTTCTGCCCATGTGCTGATATGATGTTGCTGCTGCTGTTAGCTACTACATATTGCGTCTGCACACCGCTGCTCATCTCCTTCCCCGTTTAATTGCAATTTTCAGGACACCAACTACTATATGGAGAATATTTCTGCAGTCTACATACACCAGGTTGCCTCCTTCCTTGATTCCCTTGTTTCTTTTCTTCTCCCCACTTCTATTTTTAGTTTGATTTTCTAAACATTGAGGACAATGTTGGTTTTTAAGTGTGGGGGGAATTTTGGAGTTATTTTGAGCTGAAGTATGAATTTGAGTTCGTTTGCTGGATATTTGATGGAGAAATATGTTGAATACAGGTGCCTTGATTGAAAAAAAATTATGGATTGTCACATTTTAGGGGATGTGTTGCCAAGATTTACGCAGAAATTTATAAGTTTTATGTCTGATTTGAAGGCAAATTCCGTTAGCTTAGTTTGACTGAAAAGAAAAAATAGTTTTTAAAATTTTAATTTAGTTTTGTTGCAAGTTAATGGGTTTTTATGCTGATTGATTCAGAAAATTGCATAGCATCATTGTACAAGTGTTTGGCAAGTGGTAAGAATGGTTATTTATGATTTGATTGTAATTGACTTGGTGAACATCTATAACCATTGTGAGACTTTTGAGCCTTTTAATAGACTAAAACATCTATGTTAGTCTCTAGTTTTTCATGAGAGTGTGTGTTAGTTCCTGGTGAAGTATAGACTCTTGAATTTGCATTGGTTTCTTCGAGACTACATTGAAACATGAGCATACATAAAAATGATAAAGGCATTTGTTTTTCTTGAACTATTAGCCTAAGCCACCTACATTATTGTACTCCTTTTTTTAAAAAAAAGCCCTCTGAGCCTTGAGCCTATTTCTTTTGTTTAAACCACATTACAAGCTTATAATCCTAAACACGTGTCCTAACCAAAGTATTGAGTTAGTGGAATATAATTTGGTGTTTGGAGTATTATTTGTAAAGGGTATAAAAAAATTATTACAATGTAGGTGGTGTTCTCTATTTATATCAATGTTTATTACGAGATTGTGAAGCTGAAAAAAAATTTTATTATGTAATACGAGAAAAACAAGATTATGAAAAAAAAAAGTCAAATGTTATCATTCAAAGCAAGTGGTGCACAAAGAGATATATGGGTTGTAAATTATTAGAGTTGGAGTTTATTTGTTGGCTTCTCTTCTATATGGCCAATGGGGTTATTGTTCTTATACTCCACTAGCTCTTAAGCTTTTGAGCACCAAATCCTAAATACTCCTTACCTTTACCTTAGCCTTAAATTACAACCTTATTAAGTCCTTTTGATTTTTGTATGTTCTATGTCTTACTAAGTAGTGGAGGATTGAACGATATGCAAAAAAGAAGAAATATTTCATTTCGAGTCGACTTTATAGAATTTGAGTGATAATTATTATGACCCCAAACACATGAGAGGGTATGAATTTATATTTATTTTTATTTGCACAACTAAAGTGAGGGTTCATCAAGTTAATTACTTACATTACTCAAATCTTGAATGTGGTTGTGGTAAGACTCAATGGAAACACTAATGCATGAAGTACTATGCTTTTTGAAGAGTTGGTTGGTCTTTGGCTCACTGCTTGTGATTTCTAAACAATGTTTTCGAGCTAAAATTGTTTCTACAAATCTTATTTTTGGTCTTTGTGAAAACTTTCAGTTGAGTTATGACTGCTTATATTAGAATTTGCTTGTAAAGTCAATCAGATGGGAAGTTAAAATTTATAATGACAAATAGATGCTAGTATTATAGTCCTAGTTTGATCGATGATGACCAAAAGCTAAGTGTGGGGAAATTTGATAAGTGCCTATTTATACATATTTTTACCCTATAATATAATACTTTTAGTGTCGTCTGTTAAGTTATATGCGTTAAATATTATACTTTTAGGATATTTCGGATTAATTTTGATAATTATTTTTAGTGTTTAAAAGATGAATTTATGTCTATATTAATTATTTAGTGATAACCTATTTAACTAAGAGTTTGAAAAGATGTACTAAATTCGAGTATTACTAATTCTGCAGGGCTAATATAGTATTTTGGTCATATCTCACTCATACGAAGTCGAAATGAAACAATTCAAGTGGCTACGGAAAGCTGAGATCGAGACCTACAACTTCTTAGAAGAAAGCAAGAGCTAATTCAGCTGTTTACTGGATCAAAGTTACATTATAGAGAAGCAGCCCATATTGATGCAATTGTATCAAGGAGTTGAATATTAATGTGTAGGCCCACTTGTACAAAGTACTAACAAGCAAGCAGCAATTTGATTCATTAGGCAAGGATTACCCAGCAAAAGAAAGAAACATAAAAAGACAAGGAGAATCATGTAACTTGGGCCTTGATTAAAATAAACCCACGTGGGGTGTTGATAAAAGAAAGGATTGGTTTCTTTGGGCAAAGATACACACAGTAAGGGGTGGGATTAAAAAACCCTCATAAGACTACAGCAACAAGAAAGGAGGCGCAGCAGAGCAGACGAAAAGTAGGAAATTACGGGGAGTCGAAGAAGAATACGGGAGTGAAGGAAGACGATATACAATCCGAAATTTGTCCCCCTATGAGTTTTCTTTACTCTTTTCTATCTCTTTTCTTTGTATTTATGTCTAATTTAGGGTAGTTTTACACTAATAGGAATATGTAATTGACTATTTGATATATGGGTTTATGAGATTACGTTTTTGTTTGTGTCATAAGCGATTAGTTTCTTTTGGGTATTTATACAAGGTTTATTATCTGGCTTTTGATTCATGTTTATTGATTTAGTTTGATCACCTAAATTGTTTCATGTTCTTATTGTTAGATTGATAGTAATTTAATTAGATTGCAGCTTTCTGGTCTAATTATAATTGCTAGAATCTTGTGTAATAACTGAATTCTATTAGTTGCAGCTTACTGGTTAATTTGGGTTCAGTTGTTTGGTGTTTCTAATGCTGTCAAGCTTGATAATTTGATACATGCTTTCATGGTTGGATTAATTTAGCTTGATTAGGATTAAATTTGCGTGCTTTCACGGGATTTAACGAGTACGAAAGATAAAACTAGTAATCTACTTGCTTTCAATGGGTTATATAGTTAACCAATCTATCCTAGGCTAGTCGAATGAGTCAATGATTATACCCATTATCTATAGAAAGTTACATGTCTCCTATTGGCTTCTTTATTATATTTTAAAACCGAATTCATTTCCTGCAATTTATATTTATAATTTTAGTTTAATAGTTTTAGGTATAGTTTTGATATTCGAAAACCCCCATATTATATAGTAATAGCCTTATATATAATTAAATAATTAGTTTAAGATAATAACGCGGTCTCTGTGGGTTCGACCACTTTCCCTATCTATCTGTTAGAGTTAGTGAGTGATTTATAAATTTAATTTTGTTGCGGAAGCGACACACATCAGTACCTATCAAGATAAGCCTTAGGGAGTCATATTGAAAAAGCTAGCAAGAGACGCTTTTCTAGCATTTGGGATTTTCTTTGAAAGGACCAAAGCTGATTTGTGAAAGTTAACCAGTTGACTTGACATGAGGCAGAAATTATCAAGGATATTTTTGAGATTGTTGCAAGCTGTAGATGTAGCTTCACAGAAAACAAGACTATCATCTGCAAACATTAAGCAAGGGATTTGGGAACCCCTCGGACAAATCTTAAAGCCCAACCCTGATTTTGGTTTGGCGCTCTCAGTAACTAACTTTTGTATGAGAACATCCATACAGATAATAAAAATATACGGAGAGAGAGGATCTCCTTGACGGAGACTTCTTGAAGGCTTGAACCAGTATGTGGTGCTACCATTAACTTTAAATGAGTAAGAAACTGTAGTAACACATTGTTTTACCCATTGAATCCATTTGGACGGAAAGCCCAATTTGTTTAACGTTTGCCATAAAAAATCTCATTCAATGCGATCATAAGCTTTTTCCATATCTTCAAAGCACACCATCCTATTCTGCGATAGTTATATGTATTACAAAAATTGACATATTCCACAAAAGGAGCAATACATATTTATTTTTTCTCAATGAAATTTATACAAACCTGACAATGTGAAGTATGGAAGAGGCGAGAAGATTGGAGTAGATCAAGATAAAGCTGGGTCTATGCTCTTGGTAGGATTTTTTATTTAGAAAAAAAGAAAAAGAAAAATAAACATCAACAATTGAATTGGATTTTGCACACCCCTAGTTTACACACTAGTAGAAAAATGCAAATTTGCGTCAGTCTATGTACGTCGCACGCTAGAAGCACTAACGCAAATAGCCTATTTGCGTCGCACATTAGAGAACGTGCGACGCACAAAATGACAACAGATGAGTGGTAGGGTCATTTGCGTCGGACCTCAGATCATGGTCCATCCGACGCAGATGATGAACATGATTTGCGTCAAACACAGCTATTGTGCGACGCACATGGCTGGATCCCATGATTTGCGTCGCATGCTTGGGCGATGCGACCCAAATTGTTTTCGTCTAAATGCTGATGCTTGGATGCCTTTTAAGTCATGTGCGTCGGATGCAGCTACAATGCGACTCAAATGAGTGGATCCCATGATTTTATCAAACGATGTGCGTCGGACGAGTGAGTTCATGCATCGCAGATAAGTAAAGGATTTGCGTCGGACCTTATGGCCCATCCGACGCAGATCCTCGGCCCACGAAATTAAAGCCCAACCAAACGCATTAACCTAAATAAACTCTTCTCCAGCGCCCCTTCTCCTCATTCTCTCAAACCATACTCTCTTCTCTCAAGCGACCCTTCTCACATTCTCTCACTCTCCATCACTTTCACTCCGTCGAGCCCCTTCTCACTTTCCGGCGAATCACTTCGGCTAGTCGGCGCACTTCGGCTTTCTTGGCGGCGGCTTCGCCGCGTTTCCGCTCTTCTTCTTCGCTTTTTTTTGCGGCTTTTGATTTGGAGCCTTCGGCTTCTTGCTGCGGCTTTTCGATCTCACGCTTTTACTCCCATCTTCTTCGTTTGCGAACAATAAGCTTGAGTTCGGAATTTCTTCTCGGAAATCTTCAGCGACGAATCTCGTTTTCACAGGTTCGAATTATTTACAATTTTTAAATCTGATCTGTTTGCCGTTTATCCTAGTCTAGAATTTCGTTTTTTCATTTTTAGATCTGATTTTCTATTTTAGTTTTCAAATCTGAAAATTCATTTTTTTCATTTTCAGATCTGAAAAATAAGCCAGTTCATGCAATTGAAAACGTTGGTTGATTTTCTATTTTAGTTTTCCTCATGGCCTTTCGTTTTTATTTTTTATATCTGAATTTTTTTGTTTACTTTTTTTTGGCATTTTTAGGGTTTATTTTCAGATCTAGAATATTCTTTTTAACTTTCAGTTATGAAATTCTTATTTTCATTTTCAGATCTGGAATTGGTTCTTCTCGAAGTCGTCTCCCTCGAGCTCATCGGAAAACGTCGGCTGCAATGTTCCTTTATTGTTCTAGATTCAGTTTTAATTTTACATTTTTTTTTACATATTTACAATGTAATTTGTTTGTATCTATGTACATATTTTTTTCTCTCATTCTAAATCGATTATAGTGGCGTGTAATACATATTTGACATTATTAACAGAAATACATGTTATGTGCAATTCGATTGTGATTTTAAATCATATTGTGAGAATTATTTGCTTTTGGAATCATGTCTTGATTTACCTAGATAAATAGTACGAACAATATGTGAGTTTGAGAGAAAATAAAAACTTACAAAAAAAAATAGCAACAGTCATCTGCGTCGCACCTAGTGCAACATGCGACGCAGATGAGCATCATTTGCGTCGCATGTGGCACTAGGTGCGACGCAAATGACTGTTGGGCTTGCTAACAGCTGCTGGTATTGGCGTGTCTCCTATCTGCGTCGCATGTTGAGCTACGTGCGACGCAGATGGGAGACGCAAATGGCTATGGTATGCAGGGGCGAGGTGTTATGTGCGTCGCACGTTGAGCGGTGTCCGACGCAAATAGCTCATCAACTGCGTCGTTTGCTAGTCCGACGCAGATCTTGTCTCTTCATCTGCTACGAGACTTGTGCCGTCGGACCCATGTCCGACGCAAATGGGCGTCTCGCATCCGACGCAAATCGTCGATTCTGTACTAGTGACATGATGAAACCTTAACTTGTGTAACATTTCACAAACTCTACAAAACCTCTACCCCAAACTCTACTCGCTACTATAATCGCAACCTTACCAAACACTCACAAAATTTTCAAGTAGTGTTTTGACCTTGTTCAACCTCTATCCGCTACTTAAAACGCTAATGCCAAACAGGGCAGATAGGAAGACGACTTTTTGCCAGCTGTAACGAAATTGGAAATAGAACCGTTAGTTTGCCACTGATAGAAGTATCTTCGCGCGGTATAATGTTTTGGGTAGTTGAGTACTCCCCAAATAAATTGCACAATTCTCTCTCTCTCTCTCTGTCTCCCCACAATATCTGTAACAATGGTGAGGAGAGGGGGAGCAAAGATTTCGTCAAATTTAATCTCTCTACGCCATTTTTGGACATTTATACTCTTCTCTCTTCTTTGCCTCCCAACTTTTGCAAAATTTAATCTTTTTGCCAGAGGTGACCCATTTTCTCTCTCCTCTTTCTCTATTATTCAACACCAAAATCTCCATGTTTTTATTATTGTATCTCCTATCATTTCCCCCTTTTTGTCCTTTCAAATTTCACCTAGATACTCAGAAGCCGTTCAATTTTTGTACATATAGCTAGTAATTATTCCATTTTCTCCCTTTATTCTGTTCAATAATTTAATTACGTTTTGTTTAATTTACGTTGTTTTTGTTTCATTTGATGGGTAAATTAATAATGTTAGAGAGTAATTTATTTGATTTTGGGGGTTCTATGATAGCCCAATAATGAAGAGCATAATAATAATGTTGCATTATTATTGTTAATGTTATGTAACTTGTCTATATTATAGGAATTTTGTAGCGGCTTCTCAATCTACCTAAATTTCATAGCACCTACGAAATTTCTTCCTCTTCTACTGTTCCTCCTGGATCATTCACCTTTTTAGCGCCATGGCTGATGCTCCGGCTGTCGACCGAGGTTAATTTCACCATTCCAATCATTTTCTTTCTTTTGTTTGATCATAATTTTTTTTTAGAATATTATGTCATGTTAATTCCAACTGCAATAGCCTTGTTGGATATCAATTTTGGGTCTAGTTAATTCCATGTTGATATCAACTTTTTAGCACTAGAGGATCTATATGGACGAACACCGAAGATAAATTCTTTATGCAGCCGACTCCATCCTATTGGGGTTGAGACTTTGGCATTCTTATTTGTTGTTGTTGTTGTTGTATTTCCAAATTGTCCACTTTATATGCAAATTTTAGTTCATATACTATATGAATTGGGGATTTTTGTATAAGTTGATATAATGTATTGTTGAGTATTGTTGTCGATTTGATTTAAGTTTTGGTATGGAGGTAAAATTTGGCAAGTTTTGAACAAATTAGTTTTGAGACCCAAAATTGCAATCCTGTTTAGCAACAAGCTCCTACTAGCAACTCTTTAAGAATTAGAAAGTTGAAAGCAAACTGTTCTTCCATACAGCTAATTGCCAAACATAAGTATTGAGGGTTTGATAAAGATATGTGACTCCAATCCTCTAATTTATAACCATGCTTCTTTGATGTGGCAACTTTTTCAATTGGCCTGTTTGATTGAGGAGGATGGTCATGGGAACGGGATTATTGCAGATTTTTAGAAAATTTGTCATTTTTTTTAATGGGACCAATCTCGAGTATAGGAATCAAGCCATTGATGTTAAATTGAATTGATTGCTCCCTTAAAGATTAGGAAGAAAGTGCTCAGTGGGTGACAAGTGATGCAATGCAAATAAGGTGAATGGATGTTTGCTGATATAGTTTTTCATGTTTATGAAGCTGTTGACGTGGACAATTTAGATGATGAGAAGAAAAACGCCGTGGGGTCTTTTAAAAAGAAGGCAATGAGTGCTTCAAACAAGTTCAAGAGCTCATTTTCAAGGAGGAGGAGGAGCAGTAAGGTCATGTCTGTTGAATTTGTAGATATTCATGATGCTGAGGAGGCCCAAGCTGTTGATACTCTCCGCCAAACACTTAAGTCAGAAGATCTATTGCCTCCAAAGTTTGATGATTATCATATAATGCTCAGGTACATTTTCTTTCCTCTCCAATAACCGCTACATGCCAGTTATATGTTTCCCCATTGTTTGAACATTTAGCTGTATCATGAGTCATGACACTATATATTACATTCTTCACAACCATGGTTCTAGATATTTGAAGTATAGAGTATTTTATAATCATTAATTACCTATGTTAATGTTAGGACTTAGGAGGCTCTGTGGTGCTTATTATATGGCAGTAATTTATATATATATATATATATATATATATATATATATATATATATATATATATATATATATATATATACTTCCTCCGTTTCAAATTACTCGCTACACTTTCCATATAGGGAAGTTTCATATTACTTGCTACACTTCCTTTTTGGGCAATAAACTCTCTCTATCTCTCTCCTCTCACATGGGTCTCTTTTCTTTTTACTCTCTACCTCTCTCTTTTCCAAAAATTGCCTAGGAGTCCGTGAATTGAGAAGTGTAGCAAGTAAAATGAAACGGAGGAAGTATATATATATATATATATATATATATATATATATATATATATACTTCCTCTGTTTTTTTTACATGTTACACTTTCACTTTTCACGCATGCCAATGCAAAACTTTGAAAACATATATCTCTAATTTTGTATTTGTAAAAATTATAAAAAGTACATATTAAAAAAATACATATTAAGACGAATCTAACAAGATCTCACATGACTATATTTTTATTCATGTATAAATCACAAACGATGGTCAAAGTGAAATTTGTGAATAGTGTAAAATGTCAATGTGTAACATGTAAAAAAAACGGAGGAAGTATATATATATATATGGGCTTTTCGGTGTTTTCCAATGTATTATACACGTTTTTGCTTGCTTGATTTTGCATATTCACCAACCATACTACCTAGATGGAACCTCTATGGCTATTGAACTTCTTGCTTAAATTATGTTCTTTCCCTTAATTAAGCAACATGTTGGAAACTTAAGTCACTCCATATTTTTTGGAGCTAACTGCTCATGGTAATAATTAACAAAGGATTCTCTCATTGGATAGCAGGGCATGCTTACCCCTGTTGCATATTCTCTTCTTGGATAGCAGGGCATGCTTACTTCTGTTGCTAGTCTTTATACGAATTCCGATATGAATTTAGATATAGTTTTAGCATGATCTTATCTTCGTTGTACAGATTTCTAAGGGCAAGAAAATTTGATCCTGAGAAGACAAAGCAAATGTGGAGTGATATGCTGCAGTGGAGGAAGGAATTTGGTGCTGACACTATCATGGAGGTGCATTCTATAAACTTGAGTGGTGATGATAATATCTTATGTCTTCTGACACCATTATGAAATTTACCAATATTAAACATCATTTCTTGTTACTCTCCTTAAGGAATTTGATTTCAAGGAGGTCAATGAAGTCTTGGAGTATTATCCTCAAGGTCATCATGGAGTAGATAAGGATGGCCAACCTGTTTACATAGAGCTTCTCGGCAAAGTAGATGCTACCAAGCTGATGCAAGCCACAACCATAGATAGATATGTTAGCTATCACGTAATGGAGTTCGAGAGGACCTTTGCAGTTAAATTTCCAGCTTGTTCGATTGCTGCCAAGAAGCACATAGATCAAAGTACAACCATATTGGATGTATCTGGGGTGGTATGTAAATTAATTCCTTTTTTGAGAAAGAAACCTCCAATCATAATATACTGGGGATTTCTTACTTATGGATTGTGCTTGCCCCTTGTTCAATGATTCTGAATTATGAAGAATCTGTTTAAATTGGTTCTGACCTGAATCGTTATGTAGGGACTGAAACAATTCAACAAAGCTGCCAGGGACTTGATTGGCCGCCTACAGAAAATTGATGGTGACAATTATCCTGAGGTACAGACAGTCATCATGCCTCTTAGTTGATTGTCTTTAGAGTTTCTTCTAGTAGTATTAATTATGGCCAAATACTCAAATGGCGGACTTTTAATGCTTTAAGCAAATTTGTCATTGTTTTGCAGACTCTGAACCGTATGTTCATCATAAATGCTGGTTCCGGATTTAGACTTCTGTGGAATACTGTCAAGAGTTTCCTTGACCCGAAGACCACAGCAAAGATTACAGTTCTTGGTAACAAGTATCAGAGCAAGTTACTTGAAATAATAGATGCTAGGCAAGTCTTTGATGTCTGCTTAGCAATATTTTTAATTAACAACCAAGTCACATTTTTCTGTCTTCTAAAATGGTTCTTGTGGCATATCTATGTTGCTTTCACTTGGTTTTAAACCAGTGAGCTGCCTGAATTTCTTGGAGGCACCTGCACATGCGATGACAAAGGAGGTTGTATGCGTTCTGACAAGGGGCCGTGGAAAGACCCAGATATATTGAAGGTTCTAGAACTTAACTACACGCCTTTTGCGTTTTTGACCTGAATTGCCACTAAGCTTAATTCTTAGTAATCTGCAGAGGGTACAGAATGGTGGAGCAATATGTAAGCAACTTGGAAACAGCCATCAGTGTGATGAGAAGACGATAACTGAGGATGAGGCATCCAAGAAGGTCAGATTTAGTTGTTAAGCAAAATGCCCTTTTTGTTCACCGGTTTCATTGTGACCTAATTATCTGTTGATGTTGCAAAATAGGTGCAGAAGGATGAAGAGGCCCCAAAAACCAATGTTGAGCACCAACAACTTCCTTCCATCAGTGAAGAAGTATGTATCACCTGTTTCCATTAACTAACTGAAACAAACAATAGCTCTTGACATTTAAATGAAGTATCTGAGCATTCTGTTGAGAACTATGTTACTCAGTTTCAACTTTCAAGTACTCGTGTCAGACATGGGTAAGTATCTAAGTGTCCAACTCAGCTATTCTATTAAAATATTGGAGGAGTGTCAAAGTATATCAAAGAGTTAAGGATCCGACACGGGTACTTGAGGCAAAATGAAGAATCCGAGTAACATTGTTTGATAAGTCAAAGTGACTAGGAAATGTTTCGCTACTGGTGTTATAACAATGCTTATTCATCTTGTTTTTGATGAACATGGCAGGAGTCTAACAAGGCAGTGAGCCCTAACAGCTTAGTGCCTGTGGCTGCTAAACAGCCTGATAATTCTTGGCATAAGATGATGAATAGTGACAAATACGCCCTCGTGAAAGGTACATGATGTTACTACCTCCTAATTTTCCCAAATTTGATGTAGTACTGTCTTAGCACGTAACGTGAGATTTCTTAGAAACAAATAAATTGTCGTATGCTCAGAACATTAAGCGATTGTATTCTCTTAAGAGATTACTAGTTAGTTATAAATTTAAAGAGAAAGATACTTCTGTACTCACATATCATAGGTACCTGGGGATGACATGTACCTCAGTACCTCTCATCCAGTAGCAAACACATTAATAAGGTGTCAATCTTATTTTTATTTTTTTTGCATTGGAAAGCAGCTGACTGCTATAGCCTAAACAGTGGTTTCAAGCCACCAGAAGGGATCAGCAATCAGATTGTGGCTGGTTTGATGGCCTTTATTATGGGTATCGTCACAATGGTGAGGTTAACTCGTACAATGCCGAAGAAGATGACGGACGCTAATCTCTATTCTACACCAATGTACTGTTTTGACTCAATGGGCAAAGTTCAGGGTCAAGAGTTGGCGATCTCTAACGCTGAATTCATGACTGTCATGAAACGCATGGCAGCCATGGAAGAGAAACTACTGGCAATGGCTGTGAAACCCGATGCTATTACCGAGAAAGAGGAGATGATCCAAGTTGCCTCAAATCGGGTTGATGCCCTCGAGCATGAGCTTACAGCAACTAAGAAGGTAATTTAGTTCTTTTGAAGCATTACTATGAATTACTGAGTATCTTCGACATCTTTTTGTTATTTCGTGAAAAGGGACCGACATTTTGAATTTTTGAGGGAAAACAGGGGATCTTCAGAAAGAATGTTATTCCCTGCATTCCTCATTATAATCCAAAATATCATTGGAATATGCACTTTTGCGTACAGAGCGACAAATATGGGATTCGTTGTAACTCTGCTAATTTTTCTTTTCCTTCCCTGAATACACTCTAGGCCCTCGAAGATGCCTTGTCAAAGCAAGAGGAGCTCTTAGCCTTCATGGAGAAGAAAAAGAAGAAGAAGAAGCTATTTGCGTGGTGAAAAGAGGAGAGAAAGATGCTCAGAAAAGATTGATATTCTGTGCTCTCTACGCCAGACACCAAATGTTAATAGTATTACTTACCCCTAAAAAAGTATTCATCATTTCTTCTTCTGCATCCCATCTCTAAATAGCATCATCTTGGTGGAATTCTTAGGAGAAATATAATGTATGTTGTAAAAAGCTTGTCCCATATATTAGGAGCCTCAGATTTTTCTGTTTGACTGTGACTGGAAATACGGTCACAAAGGCTTCCCTTAGTAATTTTGCTAATTAGAGAGATTAGTAAACAAATTATTTCCTCCTTTTCCCACATCTTATTGGTTTGCCTTTGTTGGGCTCTTATTATATCTTGCACACATGGGAATACATTGTAAATTAACTAGTTAACCAGAAAGTCGCTTATGCTCTTATTTCCCAAAGAAGTATAAATGATCGAAAACAATTGTTGTGCATCCCTTCACATTGAATTATAATGTATACCTTGTGTTAATTTCATGTCTGATAGCTGATAGCCTTGTTTGACAATTAGCAAATAGCTCTTTTTTACTTATATAACTACTTTTTTTAGGTAGGTAAGATGAAGTGTCATACAAAGCTGAAACCTCTCACAGGTCAACCCGACCCTGGTTAACGGGCTAGACACGGGAGTAGGGGGAAAGCGTATGAGGATCCCCTCCCCCATAGCTCCCTAGTAGGAATTAAGCCTATACTGTTAGGAGGATCAATCCTTACAACTAGGCTTAGCTTGGTAGTTACTACATATAGCTTAGTTCTTGCTTAATACTCCCTCCATCCCATATTATAGTGTCTGATTCTATTTTTTCACGGTTATTAAGGTAAATATAATCTAAGAGAAATGTAAAGAGTGTTTGTGTATTGAAAATAAATGTTATGGGGAAAAAAGCTGATTTTAGGAAAGAGAATGACAATAAGTGGTGAAAGAGTATTAAATGCATGACTCATTCAACCCTCGAGTTGAATAAACAAAGTAAAAAACTATTTCCAAGAAGCAAATAAATAATGGTTGCACAAGTTTTCTAGGAAAATCATGAAAAGGTGTGAAATAAAAAATGGAAACAAGAATTATATTTTGGGACACCTTAAAAGGAAAAAAACACTATAATATGGGACGGGGGGAGTATTATTAAATCGACATATAAGGTATCAACATTGACTCCATATAATTTTGTTTTTCAAAACTATACTCAACAGTAACATGATTCTATTTCGTATACTTCTAAAGTAAAATCTCATGTTCTGTATAAACTAAAATTTTAAATCTCAATATTACAATTCTTTTTCAAGAAGCTAGTATTCCAATTTTTTAGGACTTTCAAGGATTAAAACCAACCAGCCTAATTTCCAATCAGCTAACTAATGCAACTTTTTTTATGTTTGGTCAAATCCCTCTTCACCGAACAGCGCAGTTCTTGAAACATCAAGCATCAGTCTATTTTTTATACACAAAGATTGAGCAAGCACCCAATAAAAACCAAATCTTAGACCATCAAAGTCCGAAAAATGATATCATTGCTGTAATTGTTCATGTAAATGGGAATATACATTTTAAGTACAAATAATTTTAACCATTAGTGATATACAAGCATGTAGCAATGTCAACGAAACGATACCACCATCACCAAGCTAGGAATGTTTACACTATACAATATACATTTATCCAGTTATACATTCTAATTTTTGTTGCGTAAATCTATCTAGTAATTTACAAATATTCACATTATTTTATTACAAATTAACACGCAAGTCCCCATAGGCAATAGAACTTGCTGATGAACCAGACAAGTTGAACCAGCTGCCACTTCAGGTACTTATATCCCTGCAAAGAACCGTTATGTACAATGCGGATCAATTTTTTTGAAGATCAATATGAGAAGTTGAGAACCAGAAATTGTCTATGCATGTGTTGAGCATGTATACAAATGGAAAGAGGGTGGGTTGGGGTTGGGGTGGAAAGGGAGGAGAAACTGACGTGAGACGAAGGTATCATGTCCACTTTTGTTGTTTGGACCTGAACTGCTTAAGCATATCCTTCCATTGAGCTGCATTGACAGGAAATTAGGTCCTGAAATATCGCATGTTCGAGACATAACTAAAGAAAGAGAAATGGATTGCATCCTCTCCCCCCCCCAAAAAAAAAAAAAAAAAAACCACACACACACACACACACATGAACAAAGAGCAAAAGTCTAGGACAAAATGCTTGGGATCAGAAGCAAGATATTGTCAGCTTCATGAATCATGCTTATATGCAAGATGCAAGTCAACCTTTTCATGATTTGTTCTGTTATCTATTGAAATGCCAAACGAAGCATTACCACTGTCAGGAGCATAAAAATCATGAAGAATTAAGGTTCTACACATAGTATGTCAGTCTTGCAACCTACTAGCTGCTTCAAACTTCCATTTGAAAACGGCTATTAAAAAACAAGAACATCCATTTAGAAAATTTACTAGCTTCGTTTGGTATATGGCTTTCACACTGTCTCTTTTAGCTTTTAGCTCACTAAATGTGGTCAAACTGTCAAACAGTGTTGCAGCCAATATGGAAATGTTGATTGAAGCAGCTCTTCCACGGGATTTTGGTGGTTTTTGGCCCAAAAGTTGGTTACACCAAGCATCTTATAAGTAGCTAAAACTGCTAGCTAACTAAAATAAGCCAGCAGTACCACCTCGACCTGGTCAAACAAGTCAAGTGAACAGTTTGTTTCCAACCAACGCCACTATGTAGCCATGATATTAGAAACTATGACAGTGGGTCTTTGCAAGTTCTGCAAGAGTGTTCCACTAAGAAAACCATCATCCAAATTCTTAGCAATTGTTCACTTGTTGCATATTTGTGCACGATAAAAAGACCCTGCTCTCATGATACCACACAACATCCTGAAGGATGAGACCTGGATACATCTTAGCAGAACACCATAGAGAAAGGGAGGATAATTGACACCATACAAGTTATCAGAGAGAGATATGAGACCTACCTGCATCATGATAACGTTCCTCAACAGCAGCAATCAACATGTTACGTAGGAGGACAAATTCTTCACTCTCAGGACAGGGCTGCCCATTCGGCCTGCATAAGATATTTGTTGCAATCAGAAAACAGAAACTTCTACAATGAATTGATAACCTCTTAGTACAAAGTTCATGACAGTCTCAGCAACTTACACCAACAGAAATGAAAAGAATAACACAGTAGGCTTAGAATCTAATTTTGCTTCATTTAGGAACCTCTAATAACATCATTCTACCTGTAAGAATAAATAACATTCTGAAACAGAAAATAGAGGTCCCCAACTGTAAAATGTGATATAATTGTCCCTGCTTATCTTGTGAAGCAAAGAGTAACCAAATATTATTCACATTACAAACACACTAAAAAAGTGATATGGCAGTATCTCCCCAAGCCCCCCTTCCTCACAATAAAATCACCACAATCATGCCCCCACCAAATTAGCAAAAATATAAAAGTTTCTCATATGTAATGAAAAATAAACCTTCATTTGTATAGAAGGTATCTCAGGTAGAAAGAAGTAAATAGCTGGGTAAGATTATTGACTAGAAAAATTAATGTAGAAACTTGTCTACTTACCTATCCATTTCCGACAGCAAAGATCCATCAGAGTGTGGAGGTCTGAAACCAGGGTGTGTAGGTTCAATAATCTTCAGTCCATCTTTGAGTGCTAAGGACTTATTGACTTGTACAGGGGCCTAACGGAAAGGAAAAATTGTAATTCAGATATTAAGCAGTGGAAAATAGCACAGCTAGAATACATCAACATACAGTTACCCTCTAGTCATACACATGTCATGACTCAAAAAGTCCAGCAAACAGGGTGCCAGGAAAACTGAAGCAGCAACTACAACTATTTCTATAGCATATACAAATTGCCAAGTTAGCCACAAAGAAAAAGATCCTGAAATTGCATCCTCCTCCTTTAAGAAGACAAACATAGATCGAGATTCCACCACTGGCAAGCATTAGCACCACCACTGCACCACATACAGGTCCAAGTTCCAGGTAGATATATTTTTACTAATAGACAATGCCAACATATAAATTGCACCATTTCTCACAGTAAATCTAAATGAAATTAAGTAAATACCTTGCATCTCACAGCGATGTTAATGGCATCGGAGGGCCGAAGATCAAAACAAAGAGACTCTGTTTCACAATCCATCTATGAGGCAATCAACAAAGTTTATCAGCCCAATAAGAATTGAAGAAAAATAAAAGTCGGGCTAAGAGAGGGAGGCTCAAGTATATTACTTTCATCACACAAAGTTCTGCAAAATAAGCTTCTTGCATCCTCTTCGTAACTCGAACATATTTCACCTTCAATAGATAACGAGATGAAGTTCAAAAAAAAAATTGTGGAAACAAATAAAACAACAAATATACAAAATCCCAAAAAACCTCAAATATAGCAAGCAACAGGAAGACAAATTACCGCGTATCCCATTCTTTCTATCATTTCCTTCACTATCTCATACACAGTTGGCCTAGCCTAGCAAGTTAATCCACCACAAGAAAACATGGACATAAAAGTTAATACATACAACATCTGCATAACCAATGTTTCATATCAAATTTAGAGGACAAAAGAAATGGACAACCAACTCATGAAACAAAGAGGTACAATGTACCATTTCAACATTGCGAAGTGCAGCCATCAACAAAGCACTTGGCATCTCCACTGAAAACAGAGTTTAGCAGGTTCAGTGTCACAAGAATTATCCAAGGGTAACATAGCTTCAACAAATTTACTTACAAACGATAATGGGGAGTAAGATATTGCTTCCATCTTCCAACTTCAACACAATAGCCGGGTGTGAAATATAGTCAGGTGGATATCCCCCTTTTGGATGATTATATACACATCTCAAGTACCTTCCATCCCGCATTTTAATCACAAAGCCCTCTGATCCATTCTTCACCTCAACTAATAACAAGAAACCGCATATCAGTTTATGACAAGTACCATAACCCTAAGCTAGGCTCTAGCCTCTAGATACAGTTGTGGCTAATGAGTAGCAAAAATATATGGGTGAAGCACAGCTTAAGAGATAGCAACTCAAGGGCCTAGTATACCTAGAACATGATAACTTTGAGATGCCCCCGGCACATCAACAAAGACACTTGATAGAAGCAGCAACATCACAACAACCAACCTACGAAGCACAGACTATGCTTCACAGAATAATCTTAACAGAGGACTTACGACGGCTAGCACATATCGATGACCAATATGAGTTAGGCATGATAGGCAAACTTCTAGACATAGGATAAATTAGCAGTGTCACAACTTTTTATTTTCTTTCTCAGAAAACAGAATTCCATTATAACTTACGATGCTGCGCCCAATTATACATTTTTACTACAAATAGTCCTCGTAAGAAACATCAACTAATAGGGATCAGATACAGTTCATTCGCAGGTCTGCTTACTTCTTAAGAACTATTCTATTTTACAAAGCTAGCTAGTTTAGAATTGAAACGAGACTGCTAAAAACATTGACTCACATTACGCATTTGGGTTGCCCTTCTAAGCAACGTACAAGAATGTCAATGTGCAATTGTGCATAACTCAACTAAAACAGAACTTTTAGAAAATGGATGTGTTGGGCATATGGTGTCATATGGGGCTCAATGTGTGTATGGTGTAGAGATTAGGTTGCGTGAAGCTCGTCCGGCGTTAAATCAGCTGTTTTGCATCCCGCCCGATCGTGTCGGGCAGTGCCGGCCGATCTGGCGGGGTCAATCGACTTGGCAGTGGCTTGGAAGCAAGGGCGCCCGATGGAATCGGGCGGTCTCGCTCGATCGGGCGAGGTACCGATCTACCGGGCGAAGGTCGCCCGATCGGGCAGAGGTTTATTTCACGCGGTGGGGCGATTTTTCGTGTTATGTTATAATTAGGTCTAACCTAATGCGATAATGAGACTATTATTCATCATTATTCACAGATTCAAGAGAGGAAAAGCTAGAGAGAGATCTTAGAGAGCTTTTATAACCTTCTTTTTGAACATTCATCGATTCCAAGTGCATATTCGTGGTTTTTCTCCCAGTTCTTAAGTTTCTACGCTAAAATCCTCTTGTGTCTTTTATTGCTTTTGTTCTCTCGTTGTTCTAGTATTGTTTGCTATTACTTGCTAGATTGCTATTCAATAGGACCTACAAGTGGTATCAGAGCCAGGTCAGATTATTGTCTAGATCTAAAAGTGATTAACAATGGAGGATGCGAAGATCAGAATTGAGAAGTTTGATGGCACAAATTTTGGATATTGGAAGATGCAAATTGAAGACTTCCTATATCAGAAGAATCTGTATCAACCCTTGTCTGAGACGAAGCCTACAGACATGGAAGACGCAAAGTGGAAGGTACTCGATAGGCAAGCACTAACGGTGGTGCGTTTAACATTGGCTTGGACCGTGGCCTTCAATGTCAAGGATATCAAAACAACGGCGGGATTAATCAAAGCTCTGTCAGATATGTATGAAAAGCCATCGGCTATGAATAAGGTATATCTGATGCGCCATTTATTTGATTTAGAGATGAATAATGGTAGTTCGCTGCTGAACATATTAATGAATTTAATTCGATAATAAGTCAGTTATCTTCTATAAATATTGTCTTTGATGATGAAGTGAAAGCCTTAATTTTGTTGTCCTCCTTACCTGTTGCTTGGGAAACTGTAGTAACTGCTGTTAGCAATTCTTCTGGTAAAGAAAAATTGGTGTATGATGTTGTCCGTGATCTGATTTTGAGTGAGAGTATTCGAAGGAAGGAGAGTGGAGAATCATCTAGAGCATACAGTACTGAGGTAGAGGGAGGGAAAACAAAAGGGAAAAGGAAAGAACTTTCAGGGTAGATCAAAGTCTAGGGGCCGGAGTAAGTCAAAAGGCAGGACTAGTATTACCTGTTGGAATTGTGGTGAGAAGGGTTATCCAAAGAGGGAGTGTCCACATCCCAAGAAGAAGGGTGGAAAGTCTGACCATAATGATAAACAGGAAGATAGTGATAACTCATCGATTTATTCTGCATCGAATGAGATTGAGGATGATTTGGTCCTAAGTGTTGATAGTCCCATAGAGTCGTGGATCCTAGATTCGGGGGCATCGTTTCACTCTTCACCTATGAGGGAGCTGTTTCATGACTTCAAAGCAAAGAAGTTGGGTAAGGTCTATCTTGCTGATGACAAGACCTTGGATATCATGGGGAAAGGAGATGTGATTGTCAGGACTGCGAACGGGGAAACTTTAAAACTGCATGATGTTAGGTACATTCCAGGCCTAGCAAAGAATCTGATTTCTGTGAGTCAACTGGACTCATGTGGCTACAAAACTGTGTTTTGTGAGGGGAAGTGGAAAATTTCCAAAGGTTCCATGATCTTGGCTAGAGGTACTAAGATGGAAACTCTATACACTATTGCAGGGTGTACAAACATGGTTGTTGCAGCTACAGTGGATGAGACTAAGTTATGGCATACTAGACTTGGTCACATGAGTGAGAAAAGGATGAAGATTTTAGCTTCAAGTGGCAAATTGTCAGGGTTGAAATCAGTTGACATGGAATTTTGTGAGAGTTGTGTCTATGGCAAGCAGAAAAAGTGACTTTCACAAAAGCCAAGAAAGAGTTGAAAAATGAGAAGCTATAGTTGGTGCACACTGATTTGTGGGGGCCTTCCCCAGTCAGATCCCTTGGAGGCTCACGTTACTTTGTTACTTTCATTGATGACTACAGCAAGAAGGTATGAGTCTATTTTATGAAGAGGAAATCTGAGCTTCATGAGACCTTCAAGAAGTGGAAGGCTGAGGTAAAGAATCAGACTGAAAAGAAAATTAAGTGCATTAAGTCTGATAATAGAGGTGAGTATAAATTGGCAGAGTACACAAAACTCTGTGAGGAGAATGGCATCATTCTGAAGAGGACTGTTCCAGGGAAACCTCGACAGAATGGAGTCGCAGAGAGGATGAACAGGACACTGACTGAGAGGGCTAGAAGTATGAGGTTGCATGCAGGGCTACCTAAAACATTCTGGGCAGATTTAGTTAGTACAGCAGCTTTCTTGATCAACAGGGGACCATCAGTTCCATTGGAGTTCAAGCTACCAGAGGAGGTTTGGAGTGGGAAGGAGGTAAATCTTTCTTTTCTGAAATTATTTGGTTGTCTTGCTTATGTTCAATCTGAGAAACGCGACATGTTAGACCCAAAGGCCGTTAAATGTTATTTTATTGGGTATGGTTCTGAGAAGTATGGGTATTGGTGTTGGGAACCTAAAAGTAGGAAGATTTTAAGACACTGTGATGTCACTTTTGATGAGACTAAGGTGTACAAGGATGTTTATGGTGATAAATCTGAGAATACTGAGGCCAGTGGGAGCGCAGGAGGAAGAGTTTGTGGAGACTGAAGGCATTGATGGAAGAAATGTCATTGTTTCAGAACGGGTTGAGCAACATGGAGATGAGGCTCATACTCCTGCAGGTCCGATCGAGATGAGTCGATAACTCACAAAGAAGGTAATTCGGATGGTGCTACTTGTCACACCACCAAGAAGCTCCAGGTTCTAGTACAGGGAGAATAGTATCTGAAGTTGACCTGAGAAAATCCGCAAGGGTGTCCAAAGCACCTAATCGATATTCCCCTTCTATGTTTTATTTGCTACTAACTGATGCAGGTGAACCAGAATCATATAAAGAAGCAATAAATTCAACTGACTCATCTAAGTGGGAGTTAGCCATGAAAGATGAGATGCAGTCCCTGGAAAAGAATCAGACACGGGAGTTGTCTGCACTGCCTGCAGGAATGAGAGCACTTAGCAACAAGTGGATCTTCAGATTGAAGAAAGAGTCTGATGGAAGTGTCAGGTATAAGGCGAGATTAGTAGTAAAGGGGTTCCTACAACAGGATGGCATTGACTACAACGAGATATTTGCTCCTGTTGTGAAGTTGACTACTATACGTATCTTGTTGGCTATTGTTGCTGCTGAAAATCTGTTTTTAGAACAGATGGATGTTAAGACCGCATTTCTACATGGTGATCTGGATGAGGAGATCTACATGAAGCAACCGGATGGCTTTAAAGTTTGAGGAAAGGAGAATTTGGTGTGCAAGCTCAAGAGGAGCTTATATGGATTGAAGCAGGCTCCGAGACAGTGGTACATAAAGTTTGACACTTTCATGTGTAGCAGCGGGTTCAAGAGAGCTGATAGCGATCATTGTTGCTATTTTCATAGGTATGTAAATGACTATGTTTACTTACTTCTGTATGTTGATGATATGTTGATTGCTGGTACGAGCATGGAGGTGATAAATAGTGTGAAGGGAAAACTGTCACAGAAATTTGAGATGAAGAATTTGGGTGAATCTACACAAATCTTAGGTATGAGGATTTTCAGGGACAAGTCTACTGGCATGTTGAGGCTGTCTCAGGAAGATTACATTCTAAAGGTACTTAAGAGGTTTAATGTGGGAGATGCAAAACCCAGAAATTCGCCGCTTCCTAGCGACCTCAAATTGACAAGGGAGCACCCACCAACTACAGAAGAAGAAAAGGAGCGGATGGCCACTGTTCCCTATGCTTTGGCGGTTGGTAGCTTGATGTATGCCATGGTTTGCACACGGCCAGACATTGCTTTTGCAGTGGGAGTTGTGAGTAGATTTGTTTCTTATCCAGGTGAGAAACATTGGGATGCTGTGAAGTGGTTACTAAGGTACTTGAAGGGCACTTCAAGTATGGGCTTTGTTTTTGGAAGAAAGGAGTGAAGCTTGAGGGTTATGTTGATGAGATCTCTCAGTGGAGATATCGATACTAGCAAAAGCATGTCAGGTAATGTCTCTACTGTTGGTTGTACTGCAGTGAGCTGGATGTCCAAGTTAGAGAAGTGTATCTCTCTGTCTAGGCAGGTAAGGAGATGGAATGGCTTATTAGTTTTCTTGAAGAGATTGGCATTAAACAGGAGAAAGTGGTACTTTACAGTGATAGTCAAAGTGCAGTGCATTTGGCTAAGAATCCTATGTATCATTGTAGGACTAAGCACATTCGTCGGCGCTTTCACTACATCAGAAGTTTAGTGGAAAAGGATGTGTTGTGTCTGGAGAAAGTGTTGGGTGCTAAGAACTCAGCGGATATGCTCACTAAGAGTGTGAGTTGTGACAAACTAAGGTTGTGCCGAACCTTAGTTGGCCTTCGGTATTTGTTGATGAAGGTGGTGCTTTAGGAATTGAGATGAATGAAAAGATGACGATGGTATAAGGTATTTTTCACTTACACCTATCTTCAAGTGGAAGATTGTTGGGCATATGGTGTCATATGAGGCTCAATGTGTGTATAGTGTGGAGATTAGGTTACGTGAAGCTCGTGAGCTCGTCCGGCGTTAAATCAGCTGTTTTGCAGGCCCGCCCGATCGGACGGGGTCAATCGACTTGGCAGTGGCTTGGAAGCAAGGGCGCCCGATGGAATCGGGCGGTCTCGCTCGATCGGGCGAGGTACCGATCTACCGGGCGATCGACCGGGCGAAGAGCAGAACTGGTTTGGCGTTATTGGCCGCCCGATCGGGCGGATGTCGCCCTACCCGATCGGGCGGAGGTTTCTTTCACGCGGAGGGGCGATTTTTCGTGTTATGTTATAATTAGGTCTAACCTAATGCGATAATGAGACTATTATTCATCATTATTCACAGATTCAAGAGAGGAAAAGCTAGAAAGAGATCTTAGAGAGCTTTTGTAACCTTCTTTTTGAACATTCATCGATTCGTAGTGCATATTCGTGGTTTTTCTCCCAGTTCTTGGGTTTTCACGTTAAAATCCTCTTGTGTCTTTTATTGCTTTTGTTCTTTCGTTGTTTTAGTATTGTTTGCTATTACTTGCTAGATTGCTATTCAATAGGACCTACAAGCTGGAGTTCGCTGGACACTAGTAAAAAAAAAAAGTTTGCGTTACAATGGTTGCTTCGAGGTCCATAACCCTTTGCATATAACCAATTAACAATTATGCTTAATTATCTAATACTCCTTAATATATGAGCATATTGAATATCTCAATCCTTCCACCATCCTTCAGGTCATCTACAGCATGAAAATCTTTATGAAGCTCAACTGTATAAGGCTATTCAGTTAACATAAAGATTCCCTCCAGCTATCAGCCTAAGAGTGTATACGGCTATACGCACATGTTTTAGTTTACATGAACACGAATGCGTTTCCCAAGTGTATTAGACCTAAACCTATATGCTCATTCCATGGCTTTGTCTATTGTCTCTCATTTATAAGGGACAATGTGTCCAACAAAACAAGGTAATAAATAGATGAATATATGCAAAATTTGAGATTGTTTTCGTTCACCACAAGCAGGTACTGTAGGAAACGAGTAATACATAACATATAAATCAACAAACACCAAACCCTAATCGGAACACGATTTCAAACCGAAAACATTAAACAAAACGCAACTAAACGAGCAACAAGATGAGCAATCCAGGATTCAAGATTGACACAGAATTTGATTAACGCAGTAGATATAACACGAGTACAAACTAATTCAAACAACACTAAGAAAGCACAATTTTAATTTCATCACTCCAAATCACAGAGAACCTAAACCAGAACATATCAATTGACGACAATTTCGCAATTACAAGCAGATAAAAGGTAGCTAACCGCCTAAATTTCAGCTCACAGTCAACAAAATTATCAATCGCGCGAAGATCACCAACTCAAAAGAAAAGACTGAAATAACATATGTAAGTAGCTTGTAAGTGAAAAATACCAGCTTCGATGACAGTAGTGTTGACGTAATCACCATCATCGCCTTCAAAATTACCGGTAATGCTGTCACCGTCATTAGGCGAGCTAAAACGACATCGAATTTTGGTTGATTTTCGACTACGAGGACAATTCCGAACCCTAACGGAAGCACCGCCACAATTACTGCTACTGACGCCGCTATTTCTTTTCAAAACCGACGAAATTTGAGTGTTGATGAACATCGCATTAGCACAGAGTTGTTTCGCCATGAAAGTGCTGAAAAATCCAGGTTGTCTCTGTCCGATGATTCTAGAGGAAATTGGCTGTTGCAGAATCGCCATTAAATTTTTTTAGCGATTGAGGAGAGAGAAAAAAGAGAGAGGAATTGGTCGGTGCGGTGGAGAGAAGTTGATAGGGATGGATGGAGAAGAAGAGAGAGAAGGAAAGAGAGAGAAGACTTGTAGGAGAGGGAAATGGAAGAGGAAAATGTCAGAAATAAATGGAAGAAGAGACTTTGAAGGGAAGCAAAAGGGGTGAGGAAAACCGGAGGGAAGTAACAGAACATATTGGAATGCCTTGGAAACAGAGAGTTGCGTTACGATATGCACCAGAAACATCACCCGAGTTAGCTAGCCGTAGACGGCTCGAGCTCTGACGAGTTCATTCATAGTACATGTACCCCCATTAGAGGCACTCTGAGTATGGGAATCTCTTACTTTTCTGCCTGTATAGTTGGGTCGAATTAACCTATGTGAGATGCCGGGTCCAGTAGGGCACTTCTCTTTACCAATCTAAAAAAAAAACATTCTTCTGGTATATTCAGGAGCAATTCTATAATATATCCTCGAAAGTCTAACTAAGCAAAATTCTACTCAATGCTAATCACTCGTCTCTCTTCTCTCCTCTTTTTCTTTTACTCCTCTTCTTTCTTTACTAATATTTGTACCATATTATTTAAAATAAATTACAAAAATCTGAATTTTGTTAGTTGTCTCTCTCCTCCATTATTTCTCTTACCTCCATATTTCTCTAACCTCCATCGTTTTTTACCTCTAAATTTCTCTCTTACATTGTTTCTATATCTCCTTATTGAAGTTAATCAATGGAGAAAACAAATATTGAAGCTTCAAGTTCCACCAATTGTGGAATTAGTTTCAGATTTGATAATCAAAATTAGAGTTTGAAAAATTCTTCAATGGCAGAATTAATGATTGATAAATAATGCAAAAGATTATTTAAGTTCCAACACTAGTTTAGATTTCTCTTTCATCTATCGTTTCTCTTACCTCAAATTTTTTCTCTCATCCACTTTCTCTCACCTCCAAATTTCTCTCTCCTTGTAGCCAATCAAACCAATGAGTTGTGAAATATGATTTGAGAAAATTGAGCTTCATCAATGGCAAAAACAAATATCGAAGTTTCGCATCAATAATGGACTTAGTTTCATATTTGAAAACACAATATTAGAGTTTCAAAATGACCAAATACTTATGCTCATTTGAGAAAATGAACAAAATAGTTTGCTCATTTTTTCAAATGAATAGAAGTGTTTGCTCATTTGAGAAAATGAGCAGAAAAGTCTGTTCATTTGGGGAAATGAGCAATCATAGGTATATTATTTGCAATCATAGAATTTTGCTCATTTGGAGAATTTCAAATGAATGATGAGCAAAAATAGTCTTTGGTGTACCATGCGCATGACACCCGGGTGTAAAATAAAATTTGTAAGCTTTGTCCGATTCATAAATGTTCTATACATTGGTTTGTGCATATCATCAACAAAAGTAGTAAATATAGTAAAAAAAAAAATGGTACATTTAATCAAAAAAGTTGTATATTAGAGCAAAAAAAATATCATTGTGATAATATACCTATAATCAGGTTATATATTATTGGGTTTTTATATAGTACTTTTTTATATAAAAAAATATACTACATTTATAATAAATATACTACAATTCTTTTTGCTAAATATACCACCAAAAATTATTCTAAACAAAAAATATAATCAGGTTATATATTATTGGGTTTTTTATGTCATGGAAGCTCCACTTACTAAGGAAGCTAGGTAGGTAAGCAATTCATCCAGCATTTTGTCCAAAGTAGAATTTTAACGAAGTGTAATTAACTTCATAAGTATAATTTTGTCAGTCGTCAAACAAAACCATACTCTCCATTTTCTAGAAATTTCTACTTCTCATTCTTTTTCCAATGTTGATGACATTTATAATGTCACTAAAACTGTGTTTCAATGAAACAGCAGCTCAACTTTCTTTCTCTCAAGTGTTTCTCTCATTTCATTCATGTTGTCTTAAACAAGAAGAAAGCATTACAGCCTTAA
Source organism: Beta lomatogona (assembly GCA_947646795.1). NCBI lineage: Eukaryota > Viridiplantae > Streptophyta > Magnoliopsida > Caryophyllales > Amaranthaceae > Beta > Beta lomatogona. The sequence goes on along the minus strand of CANSNZ010000468.1, from coordinate 208,002 downwards.
ATATGATGGCACAGTTGTCAATCCCTAGGTCATGAAATCAGTGTCCAATCACAAAGAGACACATACACAATCATAGGTAGGACAAATATTCACTAACAGACAAAACTGAAAAAGTAGTCACACAGGACCACAGAGAGAATCAGCCTAGGAATTATATTGGGCCTAAGAGAGAGTATTAGACTGCACACTACTGGACAACACACCACATTTCAACACTCCCCCTCAAGCTGAGAGTGAGGAGGCTTCTAAACTCCCAGCTTGGAGAGAAGATATTGGTGTTGCTGTGTAGACAAGTGCTTGGTGAACACATCTGCAAGCTGGAACCACGCACAACGCCTTCATTTGCCTTGTCTCTGATAAAGTGGCAGTCAATTTCAACATGATTGGTCTTCTCATGATGAACAAGGTTTGAAGCAATAGCAAGAGCAGCTTGGTTGTCACAAAAGAGAGGTGTTTTGGACTCGTAACTCACCCCCAAGATCCTTGAACAAATGCTTGAGCCATATAACTTCACAAATAGTCAAAAGCCATTGATCTATATTCTGCCTCAGCACTGCTTCTAGCAACCACTTGTTAACTTTTTGATTTCCATGATATAGGTGAATCACCAAGGAGGATACAAAATCCAGATGTTGATCTTCTAGTGCTAGGACAGCCTGCCCAGTCACTATCACAAAAGCTTTAAGGTGAGCTTGTGATTCATTAGCAAGAAGGATTCCTTTACCTATGGACCCAGCCAAGTACCTAAGCACCCTATTTGCTGCCTGCATACGAGCACTGGTAGGTTGGTGCATAAACCTGCTGAGGACATGGAATGTGAATGTCACATCAGGCCTAGTGAGTGAGAGGTAAATTAGCTTCCCCACAAGCCTTTGATATATATGGTTCTGTTTGAGGAAGAACATCTCCTGCTGCTGTGCTTAGCTTAACATGATTGTCCATAGGTAGTCTTAACATGTTTACATTTGGACATACCATATTCATTGAGCAAGTCTTGAATATACTTCTGTGACAGAAAGATGCCTTGCTTGCAATGATCAACCTCAATTCCCAGGAAGTACCTGAGGATTCCTAGATCCTTCATCGGAAAATGACCACTTAGCAGCTTTCTTTGTGGCTTGAATTGCACCCATATCATTGCTAGCAATGGTTAAATCATCCACATAGACAAGGATGATGAGATTTACTCCCTTCTCTTGCTTGTTGAACAAAGAATAGTCTGACTTGGCTTGCACAAACCCATGTTCCTTTAGAGCATTACTAAGCTTTGCAAACCACTGTCTGGGTGCTTGCTTGATCCCATACAGTGATTTTTGCAACTTACACACTTGAGTATTGCCATTATTCTTCTCATAGACCCCTTCTTCTTGTACTTCAAGTCTATTCCCCATCTTTACATATCCAGGAGGCATCTTCATGTATACATTCTCTTGAAGTTCACCATGTAGGAAGGCATTCTTGACATCCATGTGATGCAAGTGCCAACCTTGCATTGCAGCTATGGCCAGTAAAGACCTAACAATAGCCATCTTAGCTACTGGTACAAAGGTATCATCATAGTCAACACCATGTCTCTGTCTATTTCCCAAGATTACAAGTCTAGCTTTGTACTTTCTTATGCTCCCATCAGAGTTATATTTTATTTTATACAACCATTTGCTACCAATTGCATTTTTCCCAGGTGGTAGGTCAGGTATGGTCCAAGTTTGATTTTCTTCTAGAGCTTCAAGCTCATTATTCATGGCTTGCACCCACCTTCTATCTTTCAAGGCTTCTCTGAACCCAGTTGGTTCATGATGAGTGAGGGATTGAGACATGAAACAGGAAAAATGAGGGGTAGTTTGTGTTTGAATGACTTGGTCAATTTTGAGGGGTTTGAGGTTTTTTGTGGTGTTGTTGGCTGTTATGTAATCTTGGTGCCATGTGGGTGTTTTGTGGGTTCTGCCTGACCTTCTAACTTCTCTCACTTCTTGAATCTCACCAACATTGTTGTTTTCTTCCTCATCTACATCATCATTTTCCTCCTCTACATCATCTACACCACCACTTATCATGTCCACCCTGTCATTCTTCTTAGATGTGTCCTTGAACATCTTGTATAGGAACACACTTTCATAGAACTTGACATTTCTGCTCACAAATGTCACATTAGTGGCCAGGTTGAGCAGTTTGTACCCCTTATGAGTGTAGGGATACCCAAGAAACACACAAGGTACACCCCTTGCATTAAATTTATCTTTTGATCTACTTGGATTGCTGGCAACAACAAGACAACCCAAAGGCCTTAGATGATTGTATGATGGAACAATGTTGTACAACAATTCAAAAGGTGTTTTGTTGCTCAAAATTGCACTTGGCAATCTATTTGTTATGTGCACAGCACATAATACACAGTCTCCCCGGAACTGAAGTGGAAGACCACTTTGAAATCTAAGGGATCTAGCCATCTCTAGTATATTTCTATGCTTCCTCTCTGCTCTTCCATTTTGCTCAAGCCTGTCAACATAACTAGTTTGATGTATGATTCCCTTTTCAGCAAAGAAAGGTTTACATTGTTTGTCATCAAACTCAAGAGCATTATCACTTCTAATCACCTTTACCTGCTTTTCAAACTGTGTTTGTGCCATGTGAACAAAGGTTTTAATTGCTTCAAAGGCACTGGACTTGAGCTTCAACAAATGCACCCATGTCACTATACTGAAATCATCCATAATGGTGATGAAATATCTTTGATTATGTCTGGTGGCTACCCTATATGGGCCCCAGATATCTATATGAACCAACTCAAACAATTGAGAAGCTCTAGAGCTGCTGGTACTGAATGGAACTTTAGTGAACCTTGCTAAAGGGCAAGTGATGCATATCTCATTCTTCTCCTCCTTGAATCCCTTGGGGTTCTTGATTTTACTGATCCTCTGGAGTGGTGTATGACTAAGCTTCCAGTGCCATAGTGTTGTCCTTGACACACTAGGCACTTCAGTCACAGTGTTAGGCACAAATACATCAGCACTCATTGCATGACATTTCACCATTTCTTTCCCATCATGCTTCTCTACACCTTTTTTCTTCCATTATTGTACTATCTCACTCATAGGCTTGTCAATCAAGAAGTATAACCCCTGCATAGCTCTTCCGACCCCCATAAACTTCTTACTCTTCTTATCATGCATGATGCAAAAAACTGAATAGAAGTCTACTTTGTAATCTTCATCTCTTGCCAATTTCTGCACAGACAAGAGATTATGTTTGAAGGTTGGAATGTACAACACATTCTTGAGCTTAAGATCACATTTCAATTCTGCTTCACCTGTGTGAGATATCACATTAGTCTCACCTGTAGGAAGATTAATTCTCTGCTCTTTTTGCATCTGAGTAGAATTTTTTAGCATGCTCAAGGATCCAGTCATGTGATCCGAGGCACCTGAGTCAATTATCCACTCAGTTTTCAAACAATCTGCAAGATTACAGCTCACCATCCATGCATAGCTGTAGTCCATCTTTTCTTCTTTGTTAGATCCATTAGTCTTAAAGGGTGTAGGCAGAAGTTTCATCAACTGCTCAAGTTGTTGAGCAGTGATGGTGTTGCTACTTCCAGCATTTGAGCTACTATCCATAGTACTCTTCACATGTGCTGCACTCCTTCCTCCTCTATTACTTCTGCCTCCTATATTCCGTATTCCCCCTCTGTTGTTATACCATGGCTCCCTAGATTTCTCTTTTCCATCTCTCTGAGAACTAGAATGTTTACTAGGATATCCCACAATTCTCCAGCATTTATCTTTTGTGTGGCTTATCTTTCCACACTCTCCACAGCTTACTTCACTACTTTTGCTCAACATAGCTGTAGATTCAGCCTCTTCTTTCACTGGCTTCAACACTTCTCTTTGGCTCTCTTCTTGATGAAGATAACTACATGCAACATCAACTAAAGGTAAGAAAGTCATCATAAGCAGATGACTCCTCTGTACACTATACACATCATCAAGCCCATTCAACAGTTGAAATAACCTCTGCTCCTCTTGCTGTTCATTCATGGCTTTCACAAAAGCATTCACCTCACTTGTTATAGTGGTTATGGGAGGTAAACTGCTCAGTGATTCAAGTTCCTCCCATAGACCTCTCATTTCTGTATAGTAATCAATCATACTTTTTTCACCTTGCTTAGTCTGATACAGTTGCTTAGACAACTTGTACTTCTTGACCCATTAGTAACTTCATACCTTTTTTCAAGCTGTTTCCACGTCTCAGCAGAACTACTCAGGAACATTATAGACTTTTCTATGGACTCACTGACATTCCCAATGATCCAAGAGATTACCATATTATTACAAGTGTCCCAAGCTTTATGTTTGACTATTGATTGTGATTAATGGGTAGCGAAAAATACAGTCATGTGAGATCTTGTTTGATTTGTCTCAATATGTACTTTTGGAATATCAACTTTTTATAATTTTTAGAGATATCTATGTTTAAACATTTACGTAGGCATTAGGCAAGTGTGAAAAGGTAAGTTGTTGTGTTTTGAACTTTGAATATTTTGATGATGATAAACACCCTATGTTATAACATGAATATTTGTAACAGTGATCGAGCTATCAAGATTGGATGATTTAAAGACAAGGAAGCTTAGGTCTAGTTATATTAAATTCATGTGTATGCAATGTAATTAACATATTATAACTTTGTGCTAAAATTAGAAAGGGAGAGTTTTGATAAAACAAGATTTTCGAAATACAGTTTTAATAGAAAAGGATTTTTATTTCCGAAAATCAGGTTTAAAAAGAAAAGGATGTTTATTTTCGAAAAACGGTTTTAAAGAGAAAAAGAGTTTTCATTTTCGAAAATCAGTTTTTGATATAAAAGTTTTTTTGATTTTCGAAAAACATCATCATAAAAAACGGTTTTAAAGATTTTTAATAAAAAAGGAGAAAAACTGATTTTTAAATTGTGATAAAGTTTGGTTGATAAAAACTGATTCAAGATATGATTTAGAGTTGATATAAGATATGGAGAAATCCTTATCTTATAAGAAAAGAAGGAAATCAGTTTTTATAAAAGATAAAATTGGTTTTTGAATAGGAAAAAAATTCTATCCCTTTATTTTAGGAATAAAAATTGTTCAAAAAGATAATACATCTTGGAGAAGGATTCTTATTCAGTTGATTGAATTAGATAAGGGATAGAAATCATTATAGCAAACCACGTTTTCAGATTTGGCGAGATTAATATTTTGAGAGCTGAAAACGATCTCCAATAGCACAATGTACGACATAGAGTTCTAGTAAGTTAAGGTCTCTAAACAACGATTATAATGATCCTCTATTTGCTTGAATAAGAAGCACGCTTTTGAGGAATCATTCTTTCTGTAATTTTCATATTATAGAGAGTAGCAACACTTAGGGTTAAGTGTTAGGGAGCACTACTAGAGTTAGTAGTGGGGGAATCGAATTGTATCAAGAGTTTGGTATTTTACGATTCAAATAATAAAAGAGTAGTTTGTGTGGACGTAGATCTCAGAGGTGAGATTGAACCACGTTAAATACCCGTGTCTTATTATTTGATTTCATTGTTTTCTTGTTTGATACAATTTCGTTCGAGCAAAAATATCAATCGGTGAGTTTATGAGTGAATAACACAGTGCATGACACTGTGCTATAGCCTATAAGAGTGTTTTTGCGAAAATCGATTAGTTTTAGTCACTCAATTCAACCCCCCCTTCTTGAGTGTCACCTTGTACTCCAACAAAAGTGTAACTATTAAAAAGAAACAGAGGGGAGTACTACTTAATTAAAACCTTTTCGTGATAACTTCATTTTCTTTTGATCCTGTGGGCCTAATTGGCTCAAATAAGAAAGAACATTATTGTATTATTATGTTTTGGTATACAATACACTCAATGCATCTCAGTTTAAAATTTTTGTCCCATATTTTGTGTACCACTTGTATGCCATTAATTTCAATTAGTTGATTAAAATGTGATTTAAAAATTAATTATAAAGTTATGGGTCATAATAATAATAACAAGCAATAAGAAACAGAGGTACACAAAAAGTGCGACAAAGATTTTAATTCATTTTTCTGCTAAGCTCTCTTCTTTTTTTCTTCGAGAGATGTGTAGCAGATCATGAATACAGTTTTCACTACCTAGGTGTTCCAATGCAAAATAGATTTTGCAAATATAAACCAGGTAGTATATTGTTTTAAGCAATGTCTAAAGATATCTTTTCAAGATAAAATAACCCTAAAAATAAGTAGGATGATTAGATGCATCCATTTGGGTTGGCGGTATATATGATGTCCAAGAGTAAGGCACAAGGCACAATCCTCTTCTTCGAAGTTCTATTCGTTCTTCTTCCTTTCCGTCATCTTCACTTCCTATTCCCTGCAAATAAGATAAACGCAAGAAACGTATTACTTTTTGTGTCACTAAATCATTTTCTTTTGTAATAATTGGATCATAGTAACTTGTCTTACCCCAAGTATATATGATCATAAAGATGAACCTCAGAATCACCATATTACTATACTCATCTGATAATCCAACGCAATAAAAATTAGCCATTCGTACATTAACATATATATACTTTCGAATTTCAACCACGCAAATTTCTAAATGGATTTACCTGTTCCCATATAGATTTCCAGTTTTCTCCGATAGAAGAAAAAAGCAATTCAAGGAGGTCCAAATTTATGTAATCTTAGCCCTTAATTTCTAGTTTAAGAAAAGTGCGTCGTAAGCAATTGTTCACCAAACAAGGATAAAGATGCTCAATAATCTCATAATTTTACATATTTTCTGAATAAACAACGTAACATACCGGTAACGATATCAATAATTTTTGACGTAGACTCAATATATACACTGAAGTGCTATGTTTCCAATGCACAACATACCTAAGAAGACCAACAAAGACAACAAGAATAGCACAAGGTATATGGAGTACTATAGTTTCTTTTAATCTACACAGTTTGACTTTTACACTTCCCAACGCAGAGTTTTGACCTACCATTAATAACTTTAATTACGAACAAATAAAAATTATAAAAATTTGACATTTGGAAATTTTATGTTGAGGCAAATTTAACAAGTTTCTTCATGACTATATATGTTTTTCCTTAGGTATAAATATAGTCACAAATGATAGTTAAAGTGAGTATGTGATCAATAGTAATAAAATACAAAGTGGGTAGATTAATAAGAAATGGAGGTAGCACTATTTAAGAAGGTCCTTCAAAGTATTGGTTATTCAGAACAAACAAAAGATGGGAACGGATTCAAGCTTAATATAGCTTCAAAGAAAACTATTTTTTCTCCCTAAATTAATGGATAGGTGGCTACTTCCTACGATATTTTTTTCAAGATTTTCCTAGTACCTATAGCAATAGATCAAATAATACAAGGGTGAGAGAGTGTCAAACTGATGAGTTGTTTTTGTGCTTTTGAGATGGAAAGAATGTGTAGTGGTTAAGAGTGAGAATATGGATTTGCTAGATCCAACAGTTAGGGCAAGGGAATAGTTGAAAGGGGAAAGTTGTTTACCACATACTTTTTTTTTTTTGGTGAAATATGGATGCATTAAAGTTTTTTTTTTTTTTTTTTTTTTTTTTGACAGATGGATGCATTAAAGTTAAGAGTTTGTGGCTAAAAGCCTTAGTACATACTCCCTCTCTACATATCTTCTTATTTATAGTAGCAACGAAAACCAAGGCAAGGAGGAGAGAGTGTAAAGTGAGTCCTTTTTGTTTATTTAAATATAAGAGAAAATATAGCAAGTTCGTTGTGAGATAGTACAAACTACATGGGTCTAATAAGTGAGTAAAGTATGTGGAAAGGGAGCAACCTTTAAAAAGTAAGAAGATCTTTTGAAAACGGACTTAAACGTAAAGTAGAAAGATATTTAGGAAACAAATGGAGTAAAGAAAAACTTAGACGATAACACAAGATCATCATACTTCAGCTCATAACTCATAACTTATCGAGTTAATTTAATCACCATATCAAGTATCTTGATTCGATCACCTCATAAGTCGTAACTTATCAGACATATATCATATATGATTTATGAAATTAAACTATGTAATTAGTTACCATTTGGAAGGGTCTACAAGGCTTGCTACGGGAAGGCTTAGCATGAGGCATACAAAGTGTCTGCACAGAACAAAGAGCTGAATATCAGTCAATATAGAGGGGGAAAAAAAGGAAATAAGTGAGAATAATATTATAAACTCCTTTTTTGACATAAAATTTACGGTGTTATACTGTAATATCTAATGATGGAAGAAAATATAATGAAACTCACATGGATCTGATCTTGAAGAAATTGGATATATCCAATTGCCTCTGTCAACACAGAAGCTGTGTCCGTCTAAAAAGCAAGGGTATAAAATATAATTAAATAAGAAAATTCGTTACGTACTAAAGTATGGGCAGTCATTAGAGTAATCATAACATGATTATTGCATTAATTTGAAACAATTAACAAATTGGTATGAGTGCGTCGTGTCTCATTTTTTTTTGGAGGGAAAAGCATAAGTGGGAACTTGTACCTTGCCGAAAGGTGAAACCAATTGGTGTAGTGATGCTATCCTTTCTCCCAGTTTCTCCTTCCTAACCTAAATTTATAACAATAAATGAATTATTAACAATTAATTAGAAGAAAAGACAAAGATATTGAAGTATCTAACTTGAATCTAAACTTTAATCTATCTTAGAGAAAGAAGAATTTACTATTTACAAGAGGATCAATGTAGTACATTTTTTTTTATTGTGACTACCTACACTTCAAGTACTAAATCCCTAACAAAGTACTTTGATTTTTTATATGTCTAATTATCACGAGTATTTTCGATAATATTAATATCTACAAGGTGATTTTAAACCTTATTCAAATAATATATGATTTAAACAGGTAGTTTAGCTATCTTTGCCCATTCTAAAATAATTTCTATATCACTCCAAATTCACATAAGTAAAAATATGACATAGGAGTGAGCTAGTCTTGCGTGGACCTGATCCACACTAATATTATAGTGAACCAAAAGTCACCCATATAACATAGTGATCTTTTTTTATATAATAACCTTTTAAAATCTTAAGTTACACTAATCTATTATTATCTAACATAGTGACATTTTTTTGATATAATTACCCTTCTTACATTAGTTTATCATAATGAAATTTTCATTTTATAACATAATAACATTTGTTTTCTCACATAGTCACCCTTTACAATCTATACCAACTCCTCTTATATATATATATATACACATATATATAGAAGTGAGTTCATATGAGAATGCATACTTATATGAGAAATGAGAATGGATTTTACGCGCTATAACTCTAATGAACAAGTGATGTAACTCTAATGAACAAGTGATGTAACTCTAATGAAAAAGTGATGTAACTTCAAAAAAAGAATATTAGGAAAAAAAAAAATTTTTTGGGCTCAAAGTTTTTTTCGAGGGTATAACTCTAATAAAAAAGTGTTGTAACTCTAATCCAATCGTGTGGTTGAGATTCATTCTCATTTCTCATGTGAGGAGCATTCTTATGTGATCTTGCCCCTATATACATATATATACATATATACATATATGTATAGTGACTCTTTATTTATAAATCACATGTAATAGCATTAGATCATCCACACTAATTTAGTGTGGACCAGGTCCATATAAGTATTTTTACCATAAGAGTACTAATTTTGAATCAATAAAAACATAGTAAGTAATAGTTTTGTAATATCCACAATTTAATATTAGTTGTATCATTTTCACACGTACGCACTAGCATTAGATCCACATTAATGACGGGGTTTGTTAAACGTCGCCCCAAAATTACTTAAAATCGCCCCAAAACGTCCAGGCTAGACGTTCGCCCATCGGCCTAAAAAAATTTTGCCTGCTTCTAGGTGGGTGGTGGGTGGCTGTGGTGATGGGGTGGTGGTGGCAAGAGGTGGATGGTGGTGGAGTGAGGTGGGTGGTGGTGGGTGGTGGTGGTGGTTTAGGGAAAAAGAAGGAAAAGGTTAGAGATGTAATTTCAACTTTTTTTGGGGCTATTTAAAGTATTTTAGGGCGGTGAATAGTAAAGTTCAGTTTTGAAAAGTTCAATTATGAATTTCCGAGTAACTTTTTTTTTTTATATGAAAGACCCAAAATAGTATATATATATATATATATATATATATATATATATATATATATATATGTGACTGTAAATTGCAAGGTGAAGCTAAGGGAGTAGTGTTTATTGCATTAATATAGGAGTATTCATGTAGTAAAAATATGGACTTTACTAACTAAAGTCGCTGATATTCAACAAAAAGAAAGAAAGTGGTATATATTTACCTTAAACGGAGGGCAAGAAACCTTGAGTGGAGATTTCTTATTAGAAGCTACTGAATTGTTGGATGTTGATGATGCCTTTGACTGATCACTACTACAACTCCCAGCTGCTCTTTTTGTTCCCGTTAATGATCCATTCATCAAGGTTGAGGTCTTCAAAAGGTTATAAAAAGTTAAAAAGAGGGACTTTGTTAATCATCTTTCTTATTTATTAGCATGCACTGTAAAAAGCTGGAAAGGAAAATCATGGGTTTCAATCTCATGACCGTGCATGCATGCATGCAATACTTGAAGAGACAATCAGCCTTTATATATATATATATATAAATATTGAATTGTTAGAATGAAGAAGAATTTTGGACAATCTTACTATGTGAACAAACTCATCACAGGAAGGAGTACAAGAGGGGAGCGGGGGTTTTGAGCTTTTTCCTGGGCATTGGTCTTAGTGGGATCATACCAGCTCTTTTCGAAATCTAAAAAGTACTCTATTTGTTTCTTTTTTATGATTACACTTTACTTGTAATCTGTGGTAAGGTGACCGCTAATTAGCATTAATATAAATATCATAATGTTAGTATGTGAGATTTTATTAGATTCTTTCAATGTGAATTCTAAATAATCATTTTTTTACAATTTTACTAAAATGTAATTAAAGATTTAAATAGTCAAAGACTTATAATAACAACTATGAAAAAACAAGTGTAACTAATAGTCTAAAAAGAATTCACAAATTCTTTGGTGTAACTGTTATACCATAATTTATGGTGTAACAACCCATAACCACCACTTCTTTTAATTTGTAAAAAAAATCGAATGACATGAAATAAATGATAAAATGAGATGAGATTCATGTCATTATTTGTATAGCCCTAGTCACTCTTGTTGATGTGTATATCATTGTGTATGTTACACAATAAGTTATGGTGTAATATGTTACACCCACTGACCCAAGTCGCACTCAAAAGAATTAGCTAGGTGAGTAAATCTTTTTCTGAAACAGTCAAAGCTACTAGGTAGATTTAATCTGATGAGGACAATTGTATTGTATAAAAACCAGGCCAATTATAAGCAGTACTCAGTACACCTAAACAAATGAGTTTTATTGGCAAGCCTGAAATTGATGAAAGACGAAGCTTTAACATTGCACTTTTAATTGTTATAAGCAATCCTAACTTCTATTATTCACAAAAAAAATTGTATGAAATTAGTCTCACCATAACTATTGAGAGGTTGCTTTTTATTATTGAAAGTTTTAGGGGCTATTTTTTTAATTAATTAGGGTTGTATTTCTATATTGTTAACTGAGGGCTCATTTACTAGTTAGTAGTTACTGCAGGTCTCCTCTCCATGCGTTTGGATCCTCTAGTTCTAAAATAACTCTACAAGGTAGAGTTTCAGTTTTATCAACAATTGAATAAAAAATCAACCCCTCATATATTATCTTTTCAAAATTTTCCCCTATTTTTTCTCATCAAAATCCACCCTCTAATTTTCCCCTTCCCGCCAATATGAGCCCTTGATTTTAAAATGTATAGTTCAGATACAACTCTACCTTGTAAAGTTTTATTAAAATTCTAGACGATCCGGACTCCTTTCCATGGGCTGCGTGAGATGGTCTAACCCAAGCTTAGCTAATTATCTACTCCCTCTATCTTAAGATATATGCTCCATTTAATTACTTTTTTGAACAATCTTCATAAAATCTGACCCTATTATTATTCATTAATTAATTAATATACATATAAAAAATATACTTCGTGCAATCTTGTTTTATTCATTACAATATAATTTTCAAATACTAACTTTTTTTTTAATTTCCATAAATACATAATTATAGATATTAATAATTAAAAATCTATTTAAAGACCGTGATATAACAAACAAGACAAATAATTTGAGATGAAGGTAAGTATACGATGAGTGAACATAAATTAAAAGTGCCCCTTCATGCAGATTCATATGTATGTACTTCAGCCAGTAGAGTCCACATTAACCTAATGAATAATCTATTTGCTGATAAGATCACAGCAATTTACCAATAATGACACCATTAACCAGCGAATAATTAATTTATGTGCATCCATAACAAGCATAGGCGTGGAATACTGATATACACATACCTTGTTAGACATGATGATTCCATTGGGGCTAATATCTTCTTCTCCATCAAGAACATCATATGTCATAGGGCGAGTTTGAGTACTGAAACTCGAATTATTTCCTAGGAAATCCATAGCTTGCAAGTTTAGTCCCAAGCGAGGACTACTACTTGATACAGTAGATGCTGTTGAATTATTCGGCGAAGACACTAGTCCAAGCTGATTAAGGATACTTGTGTTATGAAAACCATGATTATTATGTCCCCAGCTGTTAACCTCTACGCCAGGAAGCTGCATTAATCCTGGCCTAGTACTGAAGGGTATCGCCGGAGCAGAAGAGATCAACCCATTAAACCAAGGATTAATATTTTCCAAAGGATTTGTAGTTGAAGGATTATGAATTAGACCACCAAAGCTAGGGAATGAACTTAGCATGTCGTCTTCGATCTTAGGGAGTGTGCTTGTTGTACTGCTCAAAAACTCGTTCTCGTATTGCTTATTGTCGAATGCGTTAGTGTTGCCTGATGAAGTAGTCCTGCAGTTTCATTTTCAACACACTTATTAGACAAGTTTGTAACCCAATAATGGTTTACTTCCCAAAGGAAATGAAAAGGTAAGGAAAAAGGTAGCTCAAATAAAGGTAATTAAAGTAGCTTGGAGGTCATATATCGTTAATATTTGCTTATCTCTATAGTTAAGAGTTAAGACTTCAAGAGTTTAGTCATTGAGCTTAAGATGAAAATCTTAGTTATTGCATGAATCATTCAACCTTATTCATATGACATTAGTAGTAGTAACTCATAGATTTTGTATATGTTACGCTATATTTTTTTTTATGATTTTCTTTTGTTATTAGTGAAAATAATATCGCGTTCTTTTATAGTTAGACAATTTTATTTGCATTGGTAGAGCTAATTTTTAATGTCTGAAAAGTTTTGAGAAGGAAAAAAATATTGTACTAAATTTTATGGTTTAATAGAAGATTAAAAAATAAAATTTGCAAGATGTATTTGTGAATTAAATCATGAAAATCCAAAACAATACTAGTATACAACTTAAAAAAAACATGTAGCAAATTGAAATTGATTATTCACTCTAGAAAGAATACTCAAGAATTTCAGTGTTTTTAAATTTGCCTCTTCCTTTGATCCGAAACATGCAATTTGTAGGAGATAATAACAAAAATTAAATTCAAAATTTGAGAAAATCAATAATAGTACCTAAATGAAATTCGAGATATTGAAGAACATATACATATTAAGAAAATCGTATATATATATATATATATATGGAAAAATCAAGATTAGAATGAAAAACAGCGAAAAAAAAATATCATGATAGCTAGCTAATATAGCTAGGTTATAAATATTTATAAAAGAGACTTACGTTGGCAAGATGGTAGAGTTCCACTCAAGAGACGTGGAAACTCCATAGCTTGAAGAAGGGGTGTTTAAAGGAGAGCATCCAACAAAGTGGTCTTGAAGATGCTGTTGTTGTTGCTGCTGCTCGTGGTGCTGAAAATTGGTGGAGTCCATAATAATATTTGGGTTTTAAATGGATCCTTTTTAGATCCCAAGATGGTGTAATTATACTTGTTAAAACTATATGGCTAGCTAGCTTCTTTTAAACTTTCTCTCTATTCAAGGAAACAACTCAGAAAACATACCCATAAAACCTCTTGCTTTTTTAGCTAGTGTACCACCTTTTTTCTTCTAGGTTTTGTTCTTTACTCTTTCATGGGTCGTCTCCCTCTAAAGTAGTCTTATAAAAAAAAAGATACAAGGATTGAGATGCCCCCTTTCTTTTTGTTTACCAAAGCTTTATACTAGCATTAAAACTTTGTTCATCATAGCTCCCTCACTTTTCACTATGTATGATCTTTTTGTTCATCAAATTATTGTTGCCTTAGCTTCTTGTTAGTTACCCCTCGCTCTTTCCAAATTACTATAATATCTGTTTTTTTATGGGCAAAGTTCATCAACGTTAGCAATATTATTTTTCTCGTAATTAAGACAACGACATAGTCATGTGAGATCTCTTATGTTTTGTTTTACATTATTTTTTTATATAGTTAGCTTTTATAATATTACTAAATATTGTTGGTCATTCATGATTCATGGAGATGATAGCAAAGCAAATGTGACCACTATTATGAGAAGGAGGAAGTATGTACTAATTATTCACATTAATTAGACAATTTTTGTGGGTATAAGATCCTGAAATGAGATATGATGAAAATATTGAGTTTTTTTGTTAAATGATAGTGCGGATATATCCATCTATCAAACTCATGAAATGGTAACATGTTATATGTATATCAATAAAGACGGAGGAACAAATAGATGACTTTGAAGATAGTGCAAATCCTGTGTCCCACTTATTTGTGTGTATATGTATATATATATGTATATGTGTTATATATATATATATATATATATATATATATATATATATATATATATATGGTCAACATCCTTATATTTAAACAAACTTCTTGTTTAAAAAATAAATAAATAAGGCAAAGAATAATTGACACTAAACAATAATATTGAGTGTCACAGGTAATGGTCCAAATAAATAGACATAAGATTTTTTTCCTATGAAGATACATTATTAATTATTATATCATAACACTTAAATTATAATTTACACACTCGATAGCATAATGAGTAATATCCTTTACTTTGTACATGTATTTTTATCAAATTATTATGGTCTTATACTCTATATTCTTTTGATATGAATAGAAGTCCCTTATGTAGGATCTAATGATTAATATGTGTTACTATGAGTATTGAGGTGGATATCCTACACAAAAAATTACTATTATTCTATAAATTTATGAACACATAGCAACTAAAGTAAGGTATATACTATTAGAGTAGATGTCATGAGGCATACCTTTTGATAGGTAGCCCTATATATATATATATATATATATATATATATATATATATATATATATATATATATATATAAAATAGGAATGAGATCTTGTGATCACAGTCATAAAGCTGAAAACTGAAAACAGAAGATCTAGACCATTGAAATTAGATCCCACGGCTAAGATCAAATTCACAAGATCTAGAAATTACAATATCTCCTCACGATCCCCATTCTCTCTCTCTTCACAACACAACCCCAACCCCAACCCCAAGTTCAACAATTCCCATTCTCATATCTGACTATGAATTCATCAGACAACAATTCAACAATGAAAATCGCGATTTCGATCTTCCGCACAACTCCTACGCCTTTGTCTCCCTGGATTCCTCGAATCTCGCTCCCAATAAAATGTTGACGTCTCCTTTCTTCATCCTATTCGCCGCGACGCCATTTCTAAGCTTGGTGTCGCTCGCCGTCGTTAACTTACTCTTGATTCTGATCGTTGCTTTTTCTGTTATTTGTACTTTCTTTTGAATGATGAAACTTGAAAAAATATGTTATTGTCTGATAATTTCAAGGAAACTTCATATTCTAGCACCGATGTTGATTGTTGATTAGAGAAACTATATGGCGCTAATTCTAGGCTTCTAGCTCAGTTTTGTTGATGATGATGATTCATCTTATTTAAGAGATTGGCTAAGTTATGGAGCTGCAATTTGAACTGATTAGATTTTTCACATTTATATGAAAGTTGACAGAGAAAGAGAAAAAGGAAGAAGATGAAGGTTGAAGAAGAAGGTGCGTAAAAATATCAAGGCTTAGAGTTACTCTAATTAATCAAAGTTACTGTTATAATACTCAAAGTTACCGTAAAAAAATAAAAGCTCATCTTAACATAATAAAGTTACCCTAAAAGTGGTAAAAGTTACTCTTATAATATATAAAATTGCCCTTAGAATATATAAAATTTTACTTAGTATAATTTAGTTACCCTAAAATAGGTAAAAGTTACCCTTAAAATATATAAAGTTACCCTTGGAATATATAAATTTATCCTTAAAATAATTTAGTTACCCTAAAACTGGTAATAGTTACCCTTAAAACATATAAAAGTTGCCCTAAAAGTGGTAAAAGTAACCCTATTTTCAGTTATCAGATTAAGAGTTGTTTTCAGCGGATCCTACCCCTATATATATATATATATATATATATATATATATATATATATATATATATAGGAATAGGATCTTGTGAAAACATCTCTTGATCTGGCCGAAAAACAGATGATCTAGACCGTCCATCTGTAATCGGACGAATGATAATAAATGCTGATAATGAATGGTGAGGATTCATTCTCTCGCCTACTCCCCTCCCACACAAAATTCTCTCTCTTCCTCCTCTCTCACACGAAATTGTCTCTCTTTCTCCTCTCTCACTGGTGTTTTTCTCTCTCATCCTACTATATCTGAAGCTCAATTCTCTCATAGTCTATTGCTTCTCTCTCAGCGGCGTTCCATCAATTGCTCGCAGCTAATTCTATCCCTTCCAATGTTTATTCGCTGCTTCAAAGATCTGAAATTTTGGTATGATTTCGTTTGTTTTTTCATGGTTTTGTTCATATTAATTTCGAAGTTCAATTACTCATTCTTTGACTTGAGAATCGCTAGATTCAAATCAATTTTAGCTTAATTTTGTTCTAGTTATTTGAAAATTATATGTGTTTCGAATATTTAGGCTTAATTTCTTGAATTAGGTCACATTTGGATTTTTTTAGGCAAATAAAGAAACCGTTTCACAAGATGGCTGGAAAGAAATGAAAGATGATGTCGAAATTGAACTATTAGTTGCGGTGTTTTTTGTGATTCCTAAAATGTTAGGGTTATATTAGGAATTGTGTGCATGTGTCTGTGTTCATTTATGAATCTGTTGAGTTTGTTAGAGTTTAGTTTATTTGTAATTATGTGTTGATTTTTGTGATTTTGTTGAATTTGCGTGTTTATGATATTTTATGGTTACATTACTTGGATGTTGTTGCTTTCTCTGATGTAAAACTGGTGATTTTTCCTTGCAATTTTAATTTTCATAATCTTTCGTTTCATGTAGTATTGTCTACTTTTTACTTTTGGTGTCCTCTTTGTTATTTTTATCTTGTTCATCATGGTGTAGCATACTCTGTTTTTATTAGTTTCCCAAGTATCGTTATTAGTTGCTGTTTTAAAGCTATTTGTTACCCCCTCTCTCTAACATATATTTGGCGAAATTCATACAATCTATTAGCTCAATTGGTAGAGCATTGTGTAATATACAACGATGTAGGTTCGAATCCTGCATAGGTTTAACTATAATCAAAGTTAAAATAAGTTACCCTTAAAATATATAAAGTTGCCCTAAAAGTGGTAAAAGTTACCCTTAAAATATAAAAAGTTGCCATAAAAATGGTAAAAGTTACCCTCTTTTCAGTTTTCAGATTAACAGTTGTTTTCAGCGGATCCTACCCCTATATATACTAGCATTTTTTGCACGCTATACGTGCGTGTCATATTAATATTTTTTTTCTCAATTAGTTATTCATTAATTAGTGTTACAACAAAATTGATTCGAACAAACATTTATAATTTTTTTTATTATTTTTTTCTTAAATCAATGTTCCGTTGGTTATTTTAATTATTTGTTCATCATTATTCTAATATAGTATTGAGAGAAGGAAATACAAAGCAGAAGAAAGTTTGTGCTCAAATAAAGTGGAAGAATTTGTGTATTAGGTTCAATCATTGAATAGTAATAAAGTGTAAGAGTTTGATTTATATAATGGAGATTATTGAATAATAATCAACATTTAGGTTTTAAAATATTATCAGTATAATTATTAATATGAAATTTAAGTTTTTTTTTTCTTCTGATTGTGACAATCAAGTTATATTGTCAATTTATTTTTTTATTATAGTTTTTCACACATATGTAAGAAGAGGAAATCATTCTCCTTAGTCTAATATTTGATTGAAATTTTAAATTTAATTCTATTGTTAACTTGTTCAAATATTTAATATATATGGCAAGTAGGAAGAATAAAAGATTATTTAATATATATGACAATTTAAAGTCATTAAGGGTATATTAGACTTTTTGTAAGGGGACACCATCTTCCTCCCCCCTTCACTTATATATATAGCCTCATATGCACGCGATGCGTACGTTAATTTCAAAACTTGTTATTCTATTATATACTACATCCGTACTATATTTATGATTAAACTTAAAATGTGAAAGATTAATAAATAGATGAATTTAGATATATTAATTCGCTAATGTAAAAAAACTAACAAAGGTTGTGAGTTATTTTTAATATTAATATTTTGTGAATGAATTTTGAGTAGAACAGAAATAATGAGTTGGTTTGACTGAATTAAAGAGTATCAAAGGTAGTTAGTGTTTTAGACTTTTCAGATGGACGTCATATATACCATCTTCCCTTTTTTTATTAAACAAAACAGATCAAGATATTTTGTCCATTTAATTTTTTGATTGAAGTATTTGATGCATATACCATTTTTAACTTGTTTAGAATGGCAAGTTGGAATGAGAAAGAGTTTAAAATTATTTTCTTTTGTAATTTTTTTCATTCCATTAATTAGATCATTAAGGGTAATTTAGTATTTTCAGATGAGGACACCATCTTCCTCCCCCCTTCCCTTATATATATATATATATATATATATATCAGATTAAAAGTTACCCTGAAAACAGGGTAACTTTTAGCAATTTTTGGGTAACTTTTAGCAATTTTAGTGTAACTTTATATATATACTTCAAGGGTAACTTTTAGCACTTTTAGGGTAACTTTTATATATATGTTCAAGGGTAACTTTTAGCACTTTTAGGGTAACTTTATATATTTTAAGGGTAACTTTTACCACTTTTAGGGCAACTTTATATATTTTAAGGGTAACTTCTTTTAGTGTAACTTTGAGTATAGTTAAACCTATGCAAGATTCGAACCTACATCGTTGTGTATTACACAATGATCTACCAATTGAGCTAATAGGTTGTATGAAATTCGCCAAAGATATGTGAGAGAGAGGAGGTAACAAATAGCTTTAAAACAACAACTAATAACAATATTTGGGAAACTAATAAAACACATATTATGCTATACCATAATGAACAAGATAAAAATAACAAAGAGGACGCCAAAAGCATAAAACTAGACATTACCACATGAAACGAAAGATTTTGAAAATTAAAATTGCAAGAAGATTGATTGCATATCAGTCAAAGTTACTGTTATAATACTCAAAGTTACCCTAAAAGTGGTAAAAGTTACTCTTATAATATATAAAGTTGCCCTTGGAATATACAAAGTCATCCTTAATATAATATAGTTACCCCAAACTGGTAAAAGTTACCCTTAAAATATATAAAGTTGCCCTTGAAATACATAAAATTATCCTTAATATAATCTAGTTACCCTAAAACTGGTAAAAGTTACCCTTAAAATATTTAAAGTTGCCCTAAAAGTGGTAATAGTTACCCTGTTTTCGCCAGATTAAGATGTTTTTCACAAGATCCTATTCCTATATATATATATATATATATATATATATATATATAATAATATAATTAACTTCCTCCATTTCTTTTTATTCGCTACACTTTGAAAATTCCACTATTCTATATATATATATATATATATAATAAAAGAAAATTGTCACACTATTTTTCAAGTATATTAACCATTGTAACAATGTAACACGAATATGTCCCCTCATAAAAAAATAACATGAAATTTTTTACTAATATACTTTTAAAATAATAACAGTTGTTCCTCCGATCCCACCCTTTCTCTTCCCTCATGTTACAGGTGATATCACAATACTTCTTTGAAAAACGGGACAACTTTTTCTAAATATTAAGAAGTTTGACAATTGTGTATGCTTTGTTAGCTTATTCAATAGTTGCAATAAAAAGATACAGAGATTTAGGGTTCAATTCTCAAAAATTTGTCATTTGTTTTTATTAGAGATAATTGATATTATGAAAATAGTACTCTATCCCTAATATTACCAATATCACTATTAATTTTTCTTTCAAAATATTATCTATCTTTTATTTCACCTTATTGTCATCAATATAATCAATCACCTTATTCGTAAAGTTTCGTTGAAAATCAACATGTTCTCAAATCTCATGTCTATATCGTATATGAGTAATGTTAATCTCTAATATATAAGCCAAGGGGGGAGCAATGGTGTCCCCCTTTGAATTTACATATTCACCCCTCCACAACATAAAAGTTAAAACCATTACACACATAAACTTACCAAAAAAATTCAACCAAATCTCTATTAAACCCAATCAACTCACATAATTGTCAATCACATAAACTTGCCAATAAAAAAGATTCGATCAAATTAAATTTAGATCCAATCAACAAAAAAAATTCGTAATCAAGAACTTACCAAAAATTAATACCATAGACAGTAAAAAAAATGGCATTCTCATTACAAGACAACTCATATACAAAATTAATTACAAATACAAACTCCAAAAAAAATTCAGCTTTTTCATTACTTGGATATGCAATTTTATCACTTATAGTTACTTTAAAAAAATGTTTTTAGATACTATTTGTAAGTATTTAAATACTTCTTACTCACTAAATGAAGGTGAACGTAGTTACGTACTTTCATAATTTTATTTTTCATTTCTTTTTATACAGAGTAATAGTTATGCCTAAAATGTTACCGTACGCATTGCGTGCAGGAAAAGCTATTGATAATTAAGGGGTTAAAAGCAGGTGACATTTATCCAATTCCCTAAGAATAATCTGATTTCACTTTCATCGCACAGAACACAATATAGATTACAGCATCACTATCAACAGCGTAAACTAACAATTAGTCAATTACTAGGAATTCGTAAAGTTTCGTTGAAAATCAAATCAATCACAATATGGAACTTCTTGTACCCGACCTCTACCTCATAATCTTGTCTGATGTCGCCGTTAAAAAGCAGTTAATTAGCTTGTTACTTAAGCTGGCTCATTGTGGTATATAGATCAACAATTCAACATCATACAGTAATAATAATTGGACGTTTGAGTTTTTTTTTTCTTTAGCTATTATTAAAATTACTTATTCTGCATCAAAAGCCTCCGGATATTCATCAAGATGTATGTGCATTATTGCACATGATTCGAATATGTTATGACAAAAGTAATCAAGCAATAAAACAATAAAAAATTAAAAACACTTGACACAAGAATTAATGTGGTTCACTAACAATGTGTTAGCTACGTACACAGACAAAAGATAAACAGTTTTATTATCTTGAGGGCATAAGTTAATTTGAAAGTTTATATAGTACCGTTTTAATTAACCTAAACAGACTGACCCTAAAACCAAAACCAAAATCAAAACAGAAACGCTTTACGAAACTACATACACCAAAAGCATATTTCAATAGAATATTTGCATCCAAGTGTTTTTCGACATGATATACACAAAAAAATGCTTCTTCTTTTCGGAACATTATAATTGAAAGATTAACTACTTTTAAAGTTTAGAATATCATGGTCTACTTTTTTTTTTTTGTGCTGAAATACCAAGGTATCCACCACTGACAGCAGTGACTAACGCCCTCGTTCGGGAGGCTCTATATAAAGGTAAAGGACTGGTCAAAAATCTTTTTCCATTCCCAAAAGTTGGAGATCGAACATCGAACCAATTGGTTAAGGGACAATGTGAGCAACGACTATATACCAAGAACACTTGGTTATGATCTAACAAATTTGGTTAATCAATCTATTTGTACTTACAATCTATGACAAACAAATCATCACCAAATTTCGAAAAAGAAAATAAATTCTCGCCAAATACGAAATCAAGGGTATAATGGAAACAAATTGTTACAGGCAGCCAATATATAGCTCATAAAATTGACATGATTAATTATGAAGCAAATGTAGGATTTCAATTTTAAAATCATGTTAGGCATGAGATCGCCAAAGTTCTTAAGAAATTTGGCTATATATGTTGGCGCTTTTTTATTGTTAGGAGTGTAGTATGAGTTTGTTGGTCTTAGTTAGTTCCCCACTCTCCCCTATAGGATATATGAACTTGAGGTTAATTGAGTTGTTTCTATATTGACCCTTTAGTGAAAATTCAGTACTACTCTCTCCGTTTCTTTTTAATGTACATACTTTCCTTTTTGGTTTATTTCTTACTTTCTTTTTAGTCTACATACAGGTGTAAATGAGACGAGACAACTCGCGAGCTACTCGAGATCGACTCGGTCAAAACTCGGCTCGAGTGAGCTCGACTCGAGTTCGAACTCGGCTCGAGATGTTGGCGCATTGAGTTGAGCAACTCGATACTCGACTCGAAAACTCTTGAGAAGCTCGAAAACCCAATTATCAATAGCAAAATACCTAAATTCAACAATTTTCTACCTTAGGGTTGCTTTTAATATGAGACACTTGCAAGCTACTCGAAATCTACTCGGTCAAAACTCAACTCGGTCAAAGCTCGGTCAAAACTCTGTCAAACTCGACTCAACTCGAGCTCGACTCGAAATGCTAACGAGTCGAGTCGAGCTAGCTCAAACTCGAACTCGACTCGCATCATTTACACTCCTATACACACTGTCGGTTTTTTGGTAACATGTCATATCAACTTTCTCTTTTTGTCCCACCATGTCACGATTGCCATCTACTTTTTAATATTTTAACCCACTTTTTTGTTTCTCTCACTTTTCAGTTTATCTCTCATACTTTTTTTTACTTCCTCCTTAGTTTTCCCCCAAAATGAAGTGAGTAAATTAATAAAAAACGGAGGAAGTATAATATTGAGTATTGTGTAGAAATTGCGGTCATGAAGAATTCAAGGATTGCAAAAAGATCGGTGTCGTTCATGAGAAGAGCCCATTCATGAAGCACTCGCTCCTTATGGGTTCTTGATTTTGCAATTATGAAAATCCGAGTCGATTTATGATTGTGCCGTAATAAACATTTCCTCTATTTCAAAATAGTTAGTATCATTTTCTAAAATGGAGATGTCATGCACTATACTTGTTATATATAGAAAATGCACTTTTTATTACCCTGAACTTTGTTAAACGCCCTTTTAAAGTTGGTGGTCCCCACTTTTTCCTTTAAAAAACCCATATTTTTCCTTAACCTATGTTTATTTATTAAAAAAGTGGTGGCCCTCCATATTTTTGTCTCAATTTTCTTAAAAAACTCCACACTTTCTCTATAGAGCAATAGCATCTAAATTATAACGAAGGAAATATATTTTTATAGGTTGTCTAGAGAAATATACGTATGGAGAGAGACTTTGAAATCTAGTGAGTTTAAACATAGAGAGAGGTTAGAGAACTTAGAAAGAGTGAGAATACTCCTTTTATCATCATCTCAATAGTAGTACTAGTGCAATTTTGTGGTTTTTCTTTAGAATTTCATATTTTCATTCGATTTTTGTGTGTTCTATTACTTTTCCTTCTTACATTATGTTTGTTGATTTCCGCATATTATACTTAGCTTCATTGCTATTTTGTTAGCAACTACTATGTTTATTCCTAACCAATCTATTAATTTGTGATATGGTTTATTAATTTCTCTGGTTTCTCTCAATGTGGCACAATACACATTTACCTGGTAAGATGAAGGGGGCTCACTTGAAGAGGAGATAAGGGAAATTCCTCAAATGAGTCCCATGATATTTGATCCATAGACCCCAAGAATACGAGGTGGGAAGTAATATCAATACTCCACCACCTCAACCTGCCAATACCACTAGGCTATTATCTGCTATTCAGTATAATACATATATGAGGCTCAACAATAACGGTGCATCCGAGACAGTCCATGATGGAATCATGTTAGAGTAATATATTGTTGGATGTGAGAGACAATAGCTGCAGATACACCACATCCTTCCACATTGCCCATAAAATTTCACTGACAAAATGAGTATATGAATAATAAATTTGAAAAAGTTTCCTGAGGAAGTATAGAAGTAAGAGCATTTTGCACTTCTACTTACATGCATGGTCTCTCTGGAACACGATGACAAAATCACAATCAAGCCTTTTTTCATTTTTTTTAGGTTGTTTAACCTTTTCATAAAAATATGGTAGATTCCACTAGTTTCCCACATGCTCATTCTGTTCATAACGTATCAGAAAATTATACATCTATTAATCTACAGTGGAAGCATGACGGATAATTGAGCTTAGCTCATGCAAGAACGAATCTGAAATTGATGTGGTTTAATAGACTAATTAGTAAATCGAATTAGGTCGCTTGCAAGCAAATTTTGTTGCCTAATATGCGAAACTTGCAGTGGCAGTGGAGGACAGGTATGAATTTAATTCAAAATGAACAAATTTAAGAGTCAAATAAATTATAAAAAAAAAATATAGTATTCTTGCGAAAGTAACTATGAGTAATTATGTCAAACACACAATTAAAGTAAATTCGATAGGGTGAACATTCATCAAAAAGCGAAAAATAATTGACTCATAAAATTTACGTGGAAAATGCTCGACATGAATCTCCATCTTGTTGATTTTTTGACACAGAACAAGCAGGACAAATTAAGTAATTAATTAACTTTAACAAAAATAGAGCATAGCCAAAAAGTCCTCTTAGGATCACAAAGCAGAGGAGGAAGTAGAATATGTAAATCTCTCAATGCCTCTCTCTATATGAAGTGGTGAAATTCTTCAATCTTGAGGAGAATAAGAAACAATTAGGGTATATATGTAATATATGTTCGAAGGTGTAGCTAGCACAGTAGCGCACACAAAAATTATTTGCATACATTGCTACAACAACATATTTGTGTCGGTTGTGTATTAGGTGAACATGTCAAGATGCAAATAAATCACGTTAATTTATGTGATTTGTTTAGTGTTCGATGAACATATCACAAGAAAAATGAAACATCCATTAATTTACATAGGTTGTACAATGTACCATAAGCCTTAGGGATAAATATAAATATATGAAGTTCCCAAAGATAAAGCCCTAGCTAAGTAGGATCGGACTAGCTAGTTTAGAATAATAAAACTGCTTAGCCAAAAACTAGAAATGTTGAATTTGCATATGACATGATCCATATCTGACAGACATGACATGAACGCATAGATTGGTTAAGTTCAGAATTTGCGGCAAAAAAAATAATATAAACAACCTTGACAAGGACATATTTGCACAAGAATTAGAGTCTTCTAAGTAACAAACCATCGGGTCTACATGGCTAAACTTGGTTAGAATTGTCTCAAACATACCCTAGTCTTGCCCAAGACCGTATTAAATCCAAAGATGTGCATGCCAATCATGTTACCAAATTTAAGAACAGGTCTAATCTTTGGAAAAATATTGGAAAAGGTTGACATATCTTACAGGATAATAGAATTAGAGTCTGGATAGCGGTAAAACCATTAGCTTCTGGAATGATAATTGGTTAGGCACCGGGTCATTACGAGGCCTTCTCCAGTGTCCGCTTAGGGATGGTGAAGGCCACTAAAAGTGTGTGCCATTGTGTCAAGGGAGGGATGGGACATTAAAAACTTCCTTTGATCTTTCTGGCCACATTCATGATAGAATTCATAGTGTTCCTCCTCCCCGTGGGGAGGTTCGAGAAGACCTTCTTATACATGACTTCATCACTCACCAGGTGTTTTCCCTGGCTCAGGCTTATGCCTCCCAAATTGCGCTCCCCAATATAAATCTCAACTGGATTTTGAAATCTGCCATGGAACCCATACTCAAATTCGTCTTTTAATTTGGCTCCTTTAGATGTATGCTGCCCTAGGTGTAACCACACTCCTAAAACATCATCCCATATCATTAGGGATTGCGCTTTTTCTAAACCCGTTTAGGACGCCTCTTACCCCCTTAATTAGCCCTGAAATTATTGACTTTTAGGATTGACTTAGATCTAACCTAGAAGCGAAATTTTTTTTAGAGGATTTCGGTGGCAAGATATAGTTCCATACTTGTGCCATGAGATTTGGAAGGATAAGAATGAGTGTTGCTTCAAAGAGAGCCCTTTCTCCTATTAATAGCCTTATATTCAAGGCTTCCAGATTGGCTTATGAGCGTATCAAGGCTCTAAAGCTTATTTCCCCTTCCGAAAAATGTACTCTTAATCTCCATAACCCCAGAACCCATAACTCTCAACAAATCATTCATGTTGATGCCTCCTTCGTGCGCACCACATATCATATTGGTTTGGGGGAGTGGTTAGAAATAGTTAGGGTCAATGGTTACTTGGTTTTAGTAAATTGTTTTGCATAAGACACCCTTTACTTCTGAGT
The DNA here is from genome assembly GCA_947646795.1 of Beta lomatogona. NCBI lineage: Eukaryota > Viridiplantae > Streptophyta > Magnoliopsida > Caryophyllales > Amaranthaceae > Beta > Beta lomatogona. Next base: position 181,345 of record CANSNZ010000468.1, on the reverse strand, counting down.
TGATGTCTATTTAGGATAGTCTTCTTATTGCTTCCATTTACAACTGTTGTGCATGTGCATGTTAAGTTTTGATGATGAAAAATAATATAATTTGTTATAGTATGAAAGTTTGTGACAGATGGTTGAGAAAGGAATAAATAAATGAAGACTTTGAAGAAGTGAAGAATCAAGATTGAAGTCTAAGTTTATATTGAATTCCAAGTTTAGTTACTATATGCAAAATGTAATATGCTAGAACTAGATGATATATTATGTGCCAAATAAAGAAATATAAAATTAGGATAATTATTATTTTCTTAGAGTTAAGGGAATAAATAATTATGTTAATTTTATATATCTATATAATAAGGAAGTTTAGTTTTAAAATAAAAAAGGATTTTATAAAAACTGATTTTGATAAAACGTTTTGTATATAAAAGATAAAAGTTTTTTTTCGTAAAAAAAAACCATCAAACGTTTTTAAAGAATTTTGATAAGGAGAAAAACTGATTTTTCAATGTGATAAAGTTTGTTTAATAAAAAAAACTGATTTAAGAGTTGATCTAGTTAAATATAAGATATGGAGAAATCCTTATCCTATAAGGAAAAGGAAAAGGAAAAGGAAAATCAGTTTTTTATAAAAGATAAAATTGGTTTTTGAATAGGAAAAGAATTTTATCCCTTTATTTTAGGAATAAAAATTGTTCAAAAAGATAATACATCTTGGAGAAGGATTTTTATTCAGTTCACTAAGATATATAGGGGACAGAAATCAATATACAATCTTACGTTTTCAGAGAGAAAAAATCGGAGATATTAAGAGCTGAAAACAGTTTCCTAAGGCACAGAGTATATCACAGAGTTCTAGTCACATTAGGAAACTAAACAACGTTTGTAATTGTCCCCTAATTTGCTTGAATAAGAAGCACGCTTTCGAGGGATTATTCTTTATGTAATTTCATATATTATAGAGAGTAGCAACACTTAGGGTTAAGTGTTGGGGAGCACTACTAGAGTTAGTAGTGGGGGAATCGAATTGTATCGAGAGTTTGATATTTTACGATTCAAGTAATAAAAGAGTAGTTTGTGTGGACGTAGATCTCAGAGGTGAGATTGAACCACGTTAAATTCCTGTGTTTTATTATTTGATATAATTGTTTTAGTGTTTGATTAAGTTTCGTTTGAGCAAAAACGTTAATCGGAGATTTTACGAGTGAATAACACAGTGCACGGCACTGTGCCATAAAGGTGTTTTTGCGAAAATAGATTAGATTTAGCCACTCAATTCAACTCCCCCTTCTTGAGTGTCACCTTGTGTTCCAACAAGTGGTATCAGAGCAGGATATTCTCGAAAGGCTCATCCCTAGAGAATAGAAATCATGAATATGCAAGATGACTCTCGAGATAGACACACCAAGTGCCCGATTTTCAACGGAAAAGACTACGGATGGTGGAAAACTAGGATGAGGATCTACATCCAAGGATCGGATTATGAATGCTGGAAAGTTATTAGAAAAGGACCAATCCTTATCCAAGGAAAAGACGCTGAAGGAAAGATGGTCGACAAGGATGAAGATGACTACAATTCGGTCGACTATGGAAAAGCCGAAAAGAACTACAAAGCAATGAGTATTCTCCAATATGGAATTGGACCTGATGAATACTCAAGGATTTCCGCTTGCATTACAGCAAAAGAAATATGGGACACGCTGGAGTTGGCCCACGAAGGTACGAATGAGGTAAAACAATCTAGAATAGATTTGCTTGTCCAACAATTTGAATTGTTTTCTATGAATAAGGACGATACTATTAAAGAGATGTTCACTAGATTTACACTAATCACTAATGAATTACGTTCTCTAGGCAAAACATATACTTCTGAAGATTTAGTGAGAAAGGTGTTAAGAAGTTTAACAAATAGATGGCTCCCTAAAATAACCGCTATTCAGGAAGCTAAAGATTTGACTAAACTTTCACTAGAACAACTTATTGGATCATTAATGACTCATGAACTTGTCTTAGATTCTAAAACTAATGAACCAAAAAGTAAAGGTATAGCCTTGAGAACTGAATTGGAAATTGAAAATAGTGATAGTGATGATGATATTGATTTTCTTACTAGAAGATTTAAAAAATTTCTCAAAAAGAACAAAAACAAAAATCCTAGAAAAGATGAAAATTTCAAAGGTAAGAGCACTACCTCTAACTTTAAGAAAAGTGCTACTACTTCGAGTTGTTTCAAGTGTGGAGAGTTAAATCACATGATTAAATAATGTCCCTTATGGGATGATGAGAAGCCCAAAGAAAGAAGGGAGCAATCCAAGAAAGAATTCAAAAAGGCTATGATAGCTGCCGTTTGGGGAGACTCGGATTCTGATGAAGAACAGTCAGAGGCACAGTGCCATGAAGAAAAATTATGTCTGAATGCTATACAGACATCACAGAGAAGGGCACAGTGCCAGGACGACTCTCACTTGTGTCTAATGGCGAAAAGTTCGAACTCTCAAGATGAGACTGAAGACAGTGAGGTAAGTCTTCTTTCTCTAAAACCTTCAATACATCTTCTATCAAAAAACCAACTTGTTACTTTGCTTGAAAATATCATTGATGATTGTCAAGAAATGAATGATGATTTTTCAAAAACATGAGAAAAGAAGTGAAAAATTTAAGTAAGCACAAGATTGGTTTGGAATGGGAATATAAGGATTTATTAAAGGATTGTAAAGAACTGATGAAAAAGAATGATGAACTTGAAAAAATTGTTGAAGAGAAAAATGTTGAGTTAAATGCTTTAAGGTGCGAAAAGTCTCTCGCAAAAGAAGTTGTTAATAACACTGTGCCATACACTGTGCTAGAGGCAAAAAATTCGGATTGAAAATCAAATTGAATCGTTAAAACATGAGTTAACTGAGTTAAAAGAATCAAGACAAAGATCTAGAATTGTTCCACTTATGCTACCTCATGATGTTAAGTTAAGTGATGAACTTGATAAAGTTAAAAGAGATTTGGAAATTTCGAGAAAAAGAAATAGCGATCTAAACACTTCTGTTGAATTTCTAGAATCACAATTGACTATTGCTCGGAAAATGTATGAAAAATGGTTAGATAGTCAAAAAGCCCTAGACTATATTTTCAGTACAACTAGTAATCGAAACAGAATTGGTTTAGGATATACAGACCAGAGGCACAATGTAAGGCACAGTGCCAGAAATTTTGAAAGAGACTTTCGTAAACGAAAATATGTTGATTTACCTGAGTATTTGATTTGCAACTTCTGTGGAAAGAATGGACACCTTATGGATAACTGCAATATCAAGAAAAAGAGTGTTACCAAAAATGTTAAGTATGTAAATCAAATATGGGTTAGAAAAGATCTATTAGAGGCTCAACGAAAGAAAAAGGGACCCAAGCAAATTTGGGTTCCTAAAATTAACAAGTGATCTTTTTGCAGGCAAACGTGAGAGGACGCAGCCGATGGTATCTCGACAATGGCTGCTTAAGACATATGACTAGTGATAAATATCAATTCCTCTCACTAGTAGCCTACCATGGAGGGTGTGTTACATTTGGAGATAACAAAAAGGGATAAATAATTGGTATTTGAAACGTCGGCAAATTCCTAACACACTCCATAGAGAATGTGATGTTGGTAAGTGGGTTGAAAAATAAATTGTTAAGCATACCAAAATTGTGTGGTCAAGGTAATTATGTTGAATTTCATGCATGAATGTTTTACAAGATAATTCGTGGCTTTGGGATTAATTTCAGGAAATTAGTTGAGTATTATGTCTGTTGTCCTCCTTTAAATATGTTAATTAGAGTGTTGATGCGTGTTTTTGTGAAGCTTAGTGAGTAAAGGTCTACTTGATATAAAGAAGGACTCGTAATGGTCTAATGATGCTGTCCTAATGTCATGATCCTAAGTTGCCGAACTAATAAGCTATATGATCCTAAGTTGCTGAATTTTTGAGCTATGAAATGCAAATACTTTTTCCTATAGCAAGCTTGATCTTTAGCCCAATATTCTGATTTTCTATTTATGAGTTTGACATTTGTGCCTCATTATTTCTTTCTTTCATATGTCCCACCTTATCTTCAATTCTCTATTATTATCCTTCTTTTCCTCACCTTATCCAAACTTCAACAAGTGCTTTTAATCATGATCAATGATTTTATGGGGCAAGAACATCTTGATAAGATGATGGAAGAAAAAGAAGCATCAATTAAGGGGGAACATGAAAAGGTTGGAATGAAAAACAAATACGTGAAAGAAGGAAAAGTACTGATTCACACTGTGCAAGGCACAGTGCCAGGAGATGCATCGAAAAGAAAATGAGGTCCGAATTAACTTATTATCTTAAATCTCTTATTGATTGACTCTAGTAATATTGTATGGTCTGCTTCTCCTTCATTAAAAAAATAAAAAATAAATAAAAAAAAGGAAAAGAAAAGAAAAGGAGAGTAAGACATTTATTTTAAATAAGTCCTAGAGTTCAATTCAAATGTGAAGAACATTATCAAATTTTGAAGATCATTATTTTGGATTCCAGTATTCCGAAGATTAGTTATATTTGGAAGGGAATAGATTGTTCACTGGCACAGAAACACACACAGTGCCACAGTGAACAAAGTCTTATGATGTTTATTTGCGGAAGTTGAAAATATGAAAAAAGGGTTTAAGCACTTGTTGAGCCAATTGCCATTTCAAATCTTCAAGCTTGCATTACCTATATTCATCTTACATCCTTAGCCATCAACCATGATCCTTCATGATTATTTCTTGCTTCATAAATTCGGATTGTGAGTTGGGTTATATTTTTGCTTAATGACGTCGGATTGTGAGTTGGATTATGACATAGCACCAGCATCCTTAGTATTTATTGCTTGAGCTACTTGCATTATTTTGCTGACTATAATATCTCACTTTGTCTCGCTAAACATGTTGATGCTTTCCTTTTTGATAATGTCAAAAGGGGGAAGATGGGTATAATACTTAGACTAATGAATAATTGGTTATCTTGGTTACCATGTTACTTGTGAATGATATTATGCTATTTTTCCTTATGTGATTAATGGTGCATATTTTGAGGGGGAAAAAGTGATTACTTGATAATATTATATTGAGTGTTTGTCATCATCAAAAAGGGGGAATTTGTTGTGCATGTGCATGTTAAGTTTTGATGATGAAAAATAATATAATTTGTTATAGTATGAAAGTTTGTGACAGATGGTTGAGAAAGGAATAAATAAATGAAGACTTTGAAGAAGTGAAGAATCAAGATTGAAGTCTAAGTTTATATTGAATTCCAAGTTTAGTTACTATATGCAAAATGTAATATGCTAGAACTAGATGATATATTATGTGCCAAATACAGAAATATAAAATTAGGATAATTATTATTTTCTTAGAGTTAAGGGAATAAATAATTATGTTAATTTTATATATCTATATAATAAGGAAGTTTAGTTTTAAAATAAAAAAGGATTTTATAAAAACTGATTTTGATAAAACGTTTTGTATATAAAAGATAAAAGTTTTTTTTCGAAAAAAAAAAACCATCAAACGTTTTTAAAGAATTTTGATAAGGAGAAAAACTGATTTTTCAATGTGATAAAGTTTGTTTAATAAAAAAACTGATTTAAGAGTTGATCTAGTTAAATATAAGATATGGAGAAATCCTTATCCTATAAGGAAAAGGAAAAGGAAAATCAGTTTTTTATAAAAGATAAAATTGGTTTTTGAATAGGAAAAGAATTGTATCCCTTTATTTTAGGAATAAAAATTGTTCAAAAAGATAATACATCTTGGAGAAGGATTTTTATTCAGTTCACTAAGATATATAGGGGACAGAAATCAATATACAATCTTACGTTTTCAGAGAGAAAAAATCGGAGATATTAAGAGCTGAAAACAGTTTCCTAAGGCACAGAGTATATCACAGAGTTCTATTCAGATTAGGAAACTAAACAACGTTTGTAATTGTCCTCTAATTTGCTTGAATAAGAAGCACGCTTTTGAGGGATTATTCTTTCTGTAATTTCATATATTATAGAGAGTAGCAACACTTAGGGTTAAGTGTTGGGGAGCACTACTAGAGTTAGTAGTGGGGGAATCGAATTGTATCGAGAGTTTGATATTTTACGATTCAAGTAATAAAAGAGTAGTTTGTGTGGACGTAGATCTCAGAGGTGAGATTGAACCACGTTAAATTCCTGTGTTTTATTATTTGATATAATTGTTTTAGTGTTTGATTAAGTTTCGTTTGAGCAAAAACGTTAATCGGAGATTTTACGAGTGAATAACACAGTGCACGGCACTGTGCCATAATGATGTTTTTTGCGAAAATAGATTAGATTTAGCCACTCAATTCAACCCCCCCTTTCTTGAGTGTCACCTTGTGTTCCAACAACAACTATGCAGTGTGTGCGACGATTTACACTGATTGTCTAACCGCGGTGAAATTATTGTGTACTCACGAGAGTAGAACTGATAAATATATGAGTGTGGTCCATGAATGCAGAAAGCTATGGAAGAACCTCCCTGAAGTGAAGATTATTGAGCACTGTAGTAGAAATCAGAATCAAGTTGCGGATGTGGTAGCTAAGAACAGTCCTACTTTGGATGGTAAATGTAATATAACTAAGATTTTCCCCTTCCCCCTCCCTCTAGTTATTGTATTATCGCGTACTTATTGGATTGTAAAACTCTCTTTAATTATTTGAATTAATATGTTTGCTTGTTCACCCAAAAAAAAGTAACGAACCATCTAATATAAGGCATTAACCTCGATAATAATTAACTAGAGGCAATCACTAGCTCTATCCTGCATTCCTGCTATCTAAAGACCATATAATTTTTTGCATTGGGTTTAGATGGATAAGTTGGAGGGAAATAGAGAATGAAGTGCTAAGATTCCCTAGATTGGGTGTAGAATGGAGGGAGGGAAAGGAAAATAATTAAACGGGTCCCATCTTTACCATTTTTAAAAGAAACATTATATTTCGGATGTTGGAAAGATATAGAAGATACATATGTAATAATGCAAGCTTGCTTTTTACTCTCCTCCCCTATTTCATTTCGTATATAATAATCACCTCCGTTTCTAAATAAGTGCAACAATTTGACTTTTATGTTTGCCAACACACAACTTTGTCTATTAATATCTCATATTATGTATTTGTAAAAGTTATAGAAAGTTGATATTACCCAAATATTCATTTAACTAATTCCAACAACATTTTATATGATCATTTTTATTTTTGTATATTAGTAAAAAAAAATAAGGTCAAAGTGAGGTGCATGAATAGTGCAAAAGTCCAAGTATTGCACTTAGAAAGAAACAGAGGAAGTATATTAGTATTCTAAACGTAACTTTTGAAATGTGAAATAATTCTAACTCAAAAATGAGTTGTATCATACTATAACTATCCTAAATTTATATGTAAGTTTTACATCTCCAAGATATCTTCACCAGAAGAAACTATTTTTTTTTTTTTTTGTTTGATAATTTTGGCGACTTCTTTTATTGATTTGGGAAGGATCCAGGAGTACAAAATGACGACTTCACCAGAAGAAACTATTAAGTATAGTAACTTGATGAAATTTGAATTTACTAGGTTTAATTGATCGATGATCTTATATTTTGTGATAGACATAATCTTTTTATATAGAGCTCCTAAACGATCCTATTTTGCAAGTACACAACAAATCCAGATCAAACTTGTTTAAGTGAATACTCCTTATTGAGGGACCTAAGTGGAAGAGAGAGCATGAGCCAAACTATTTCTAGTTTGTATTGTAAAATCAATTGGCAACCATGGGATATAATGCTAAAATTATTCATTTTAACAAATCATCACATTTTTGAAGTGAAATTTGATGAATCATACGTTTACCTAACTCTTTTATTTTTCTTTTTAATTGTATCACTTTAGACAATTGCTTTCTTTGACAATTTATCAAAATATAATAGTAGTCATTGTTTAATCATACAATTAATAATACTATAAGAAAATGTATGTACTCAATGAGAGACTAATTATTAAGCAATAGATAAAATCTTAGAAAGTATAGTTATTAATTTTTTTATGGTAGCTTATGTCACTCTTTGCCCCCCTCCTTTATTATTTAATTAACTTCCTTTATCAACCTTTTTATGTTTTGGCCATTCCATCCACCAAACAGTAACAGTCTATCCTTTTTCAACCCAGCATTTCGAGAAATATTTAATTCTAACAATTATTTTTGTTCCTTAAGGCGACGATAATCAGCAAAAGTACAGGGATTGAAAACAATTATTGATTATTTAAGCACGTCTCCAAGTAAAAGACGGCTGCTCTCAATTCTAATATTCTATACAAGTTTTCCTAGAAGAGTAGATTGAATAATTTTTGAAATAACCATTTCTAATTCTGTTCACTTTTCTTTGTTTTCCATGTTCATTTTGTAATAATTGCAACACTTTAACTTTTGCATCATTTAGTTTATATACTCTACATTGATCATATAAATATAAACAAAATATATTTCATATAATTAATATTGAATTCATCTTAATATATAATTTAGAATGACAAATTGATTGAGTATAAAACTATTTATGGGGTCTCAAACATAAGCTTAAGCTTTTGGTTGAGTTGGTCATTTGACATGGTATTAGAGCCAGCGTGACATAAAGGTCAGGGGTTCAAAACTCACCCACCCCTCCTTTCTAAGTGGAATATCTAGTGCCAGGTATGAGCGAGGCATGTGCTGCATCCACACTTCAAGCCCAAAGGGCTCTTGCGTGCGGGGTGTGAAGAGTATAAAATTATTTTTGGGGTATCAACCATAAGATTAATCTTTTGGTTGAGTTGGTCATTTGACACAAATTTATAAGTTATTTAATAGATATTTTTATATTCAAACTTTTGCGTCCACAAGTGTAAAGATAAAATTAACTATTGTTAGCATCTATAATGGTTGAAGGGAGGGACTAGCTTGCAAATATATACAAGATGAAACTACTAGCTTTACCATATTATGGAGTTACAAGCATTTGTGCCATGGAATAACCTTCTTGTAGCTGGTCAATGCTACATGGTTTCACAATGATCTATACATGCTTTTTTTTTATTACTATTATTTGGGTATATTTTGACAAATAGGACCTACAAATATTACAAGTGGTTGTGGCTTTCTCTTGGAGAGGTTGTAGCTTGAAATTGTTGTAGTTTGAAAAATCTAATGTGACATAACAAGCTACAAGTGGTTGATTGTGGATGCTAATTTACATAAGTATTATCTAGCATGAAGTCAAATCAAACTTTTTTTTTTTTTTGCTTTTATCCAAGCTTTTTAAAGCTTTTATGATTAGGACCCAGGCCAGCCCCCTATCTGGCTATTATCTACATATATGTAGAGGCCAAGGACAGTTTATTGGTCAAGCTACTTTTGTTAAACTTTTTAAAAAGAAAAAACACTTTGTATTATCTAATCAAGTGACAGCAGGTGGATTTTGCAGAACTTTTATGTAAATTATACTATACTAAAGTAGTAAGTAGTAAGTAGTAACATATTATTAGTTATTTGGTAATTTCTCTCACTGAACAGTTTGTGAAACAAAATCTACGGAAATTATCTACTTAATTAATATCGAAGCATAGGGAATCCCAAATTCTTGTTGTAGTATTATGTTACTTCATTGATGCCTTCATGTGATTATATAGTTGATCCTTTTTGTTAATCTTTTTTATACCCAACAAAGAGTACTATAATTACTCTTAGGTCTAGATCAGATGCAGGTAACTAGGTAAGTACATTATGTACGTATTGACACCATTGATTATTTCAAAACTGCCGCCATTGTTCCACATAATATTAAAGCAACCCATATATTTTTTTTATAAAGGTAAGGAAAAAGAAGGTTAGGAGACCCTCCGCACGAGGGGAGCTACAACCTTATCGTTTACAAGGATTGAATGGAGAGCTGAATGAGTACAATTTTCAATACAAAAACTAGAATCTATGAGGTGGCCAACATTGGCAATCCAATCTGCTGCTTTGTTTGTTTCCCGATAGACATGCCAAATAGTTCAAGAGCGGAGAGAAGTGTGGATATCCTGAATGATGTGGGCGATCTGCCAAGGGGGGGACCAGATGCCTTTGATGGAGTTGATAACCATGAGGTTATCTCCTTTGATGTGGAGATGAGTAATAGGATTTTGAATAGCTAGCCGGACTCCATGCTGAAGGGTTGTAGCTTCTGCCACCGAGACTGAAGATGTACCAAGGTTTAAGGCTGCGGCTTTGACTAGGTTGGCGTCGGGATCTCTGATGATAAAACTTGTTGCTGCTGAAGAATCACGAACAGAATCGTCGAAATTGAGTTTGAAAAACGGAGATGATGGAGGCTCCCAAGCCACCAAGATTGAAGAAGGGTACTTAGGAGTGGAGGGATGGAGAGAAGAGTGAAAAAACGGGGAGCCAAAGGAATTGCGGTAATCAACTGCATTCCTAAGACTCCATTCTGAGAAAAGAAATTTTGCTTTATGAAGAATCCTATGAATATTAAGCAAGTCGTTATGAAAGATGATATCATTTTTTTCTTTCCAAATACTTCAAATTAGGAAGACAAATTTAGAAGCGTAGCTTTTATTCTTTTTAATAGTAGAAAAAGTATCTAAACAAGTAGCACTAGTTAAGGAATGAGGTAACCAATCATTAAGTTCTTTAAGCTGCCAAAGGGGGAGAAGCTTGGAACAATGTCCAAAGATGTGATCTATGGATTCCTCCTGGGTGACACAAAGGGCGCAGTGACTAAAAAGGATGATATTTCTTTTTGCAAGGGTTGCACAAACCCCAAGACTATTATGGCAGATCTGCCATAGAAAAATCTTTAGCTTTGGCGGTATATCGAGATTCCAAATTCAACGGTGAGGCCATTTTTCCTTGCTAGGTGGGAGGTTATGAGCCAACCAAGTAGCGGATTTAACTGTGAATAGTCCTGAAGGACTAGGGCCCCAAATAGGTTCATTAGAGAGGAGGCAGACGGTAACGGAATGCCTTTAACGCATTTGATGATATGGTCAGGGAGAAGAGTTTTTAATTTGAGAAAATCCCAAGATTTATCTGGTAAAATGAAATCTTTTAATAGCAGGTTAACATCAATTTGGTTTTCATTTAACATTAAGATGGTCATTAAGTTTTCCTCTAGGCACCAGTTATAGAGCCAAAAAAGAATTTGAGAACCATCTCCGATTTTCCAACGAATGCCTCTATGGAGTAATGGGAGTTGAAGTAAATTTTTTTTCCAAATGGGTGAGTCATTTGGCTTAGGTTTGCAGTTAAAAAACGATTGATTGTGAAGATATTTGTCGGAAATGAGTTTAATCCAAAAATTATTAGGTTCGATGAGAATTTTCCAACCAAGTTTGGCAATAAAGGCTTTATTCATTGGCAAAGTTTTTCTAAGGCCTAAACCCCCTTGGGATTTTGGTCTGCAGATTTTATCCCAAGCAATTAGCGGGGTTGCATTTCTTTCCTTATTTTGACACCAGAAAAACTTCCTGTGAAGAGAATCAATAGAGGTAGTAATTCCAAGTGTCAACATAGTTAAGGCGCACGTATATGCCGATAGGGCCTCGAGGTTGCCTGGATCATAGTTAATCTCCCTGCTTTGGAGAGGAAGCCAGATTCCCACAAATTAATTCTTTGCTCTGTTTTTTGGACAATATGGGCGAGATCTGCTTTAGAAGGATGGTGGGAGCTGAAGAAAAGATCAAGATATCTGCCCAAGGACGAACAAATTAGGGAGCATGTTAAAATGGCTAGCTAAAGCCACTTTACGAGGCTGGTTGACCTTTCTGGAGAAGATGATCGATGATTTGTGGAAATTAATTAATTGACGAGAGATGGTACAGAAGTCATCGAGTACTCTTTTTAGATTGGTACAAGCTGACGTAGTAGCTTTGCAAAGGCTATCATCCGCAAAAAGGAGACAGGGAATATTAGCAGTTCTCGGAAGGAGTTTAAAGCCAACGCCTGAATTAGAGACTTGGCTTTGGATAGTCAAGTTCCTTATTAGCACTTCCATGCAAATAATGAACAGGTAGGGCGATAGGGGGTCACCCTAACGAAGGCCCCTGGAGGGGCGGAACCAGGGTGAAGGTTGGCCATTAACTTTGATTGAGTATGAAACATTTGTGACACATTCTTTTATCCATGAGATCCATAGAGTGGGAAAACCAAAAGCACGAAGCATTTCCCAAAGGAAATCCCATTCAATTCTGTCATAAGCTTTTTCCATGTCTAGTTTTAGTGCACACCAACCAGTCTTATTTTGATATTTATGGAATGTATTGAGAGCTTCTTGAGCTATTAGGAGATTATCATGAATAGAGCGATCTTGAGTAAAAGCATTTTGTAGGGGGCATATTTCTTTTTGCAAAATTGGTTGTAAACGGTTAACCAAATTTTTTGATATTGCTTTATAAATAGTGTTAATTAGGCTAATCGGACGGAAATGATCCGGGGTTTCAAGAGCCTCTTTTTTGGGAATAAGAGTGATCAGAGTATGATTTAGTGAAGGAGGGAGTTTCCTATGGAAGAAGAAGCTTTGAATAGCAATGATCACTTCTCTTTGTATGATGGGCCAGTAAGCTTGGTAGAATTTTGCACCAAAGCCATCGGTGCATGGGGCTTTTAACGGATTAATATCAAAGATAGCATTTTTTATTTCTTCGGTAGAAACTGGAGCAAGGAGTTTATCGGAGTCTTGTTGGGACAAGAAAGGGTGGATAAAGTTCAGATCAATCTGTCTATTTGCGGAGTGTTAAGATTTGAATCGTTTCTTAAAAGAATCTGAAAGAAGAGCAGTAAGATCGTCGTGAGAGTCAAACCATTGGCCAAGACCATTTTTTCATCTAAAAATAGTCAAGTGGGCCATTGTTTTCTTCATTCTATTATGGAAGAATCTATAGTTGCGATCCCCCTAAGCGAGCCAAGTTTTCCTTACATTATGACCCAAGCTTTTTCGTTAAAAAGCAGTAGTTTTTCTCTTTGCAAAATGAGACGATTGATATGTTTAATTAGGATTTGATTATGCGGTTGTAGCCATAGTTTCCGTTGTATTTATTTTATTTTTTCGTCATTGTGGAGTAGTTTATTTGACGTGTGCTTGTACTTTGTTTTAGCCCAAGATTTAAGTTCAGTTTTAATGCGATTAAGCTTTTGCTGAATACGATAGAAACGCGAGCCTATAATTGGAACATTCCAATTTTTCTTAACAATATTATGTGAGTCATTGTCTATCGTCCAAAAATTTTGGAACCGGAAAGGAGGCGGTCTAATGATTTCCTCATCATTGGTGGAGAAAATGATGGGTGCATGATCGGAAACTGTAAAGTTACCATAGAAAATAGTGCTATTGTCGAAGCAGTCGTAGAAACTTTTATGACAGATGGCCCTGTCTAAACGTTCGTAAATGATCTCGTTGTTATGGTTGCCTCTCCACGAAAAAGCTTGTTGTAAACAGGATATGTCTATTGCTTGAGAATTAGTCAAGAGGAGGGGGAGTCGGTGAAGTTGGTTCTGTTTCAGAGGGCATCCGCCTAGTTTGTCGTTGGGAGATAGCATCTCATTAAAATCCCCAAGCATAAGCTAGGGGAAGGGGGGAGTAGTAACTTAGTTATTCAAATAAGTATGTATGTATCCTTTTCGACATTTTTAGCCGGGCAATATGTTGCTAAGACTGAATACATTCTATTGTGTGGCTTGTAGAGAACGTCGAGATGAACCAAACGATCATGAGAGTAATGATTTTGAACTATAATATTGGAGTTATTCCAACACACCCACATTCCACCGACATGGTTAATTGGGTCAACAACTAATTTATTGTGAAAGTGAAGAGCTTTGAGAATTCGATGGCTATTATTATTATTAGTTAAGGTTTCAATGACGAAGATAATATCCGGCTTATATTTGTTCTTTAGGTAGAGTAACTCACTCAAAGCTTGGGGTTTTTTACCCCCTTGGATATTCCAGCATAAAATTTTCATATAATAAATAGATTGGTGAGATAGATTCGTTTGATAGGTTTATAATAAACCTGTTCGTATGTAGCCAAAAAAAAAATAAGGCCTCATTACCTTTCTTCCTCTCCTTGTTTCAATTATGAAATGAGAAGATAGGCCTGCCATAGAAAGAAAACAAGTCAGGGGGTGTATAACCACCCCTGTGCATAAGCGAGTGTCAAGCACTCGGTTCGATAGGGCTTCAAGAGCCTGGTCAATGGTAGGTTTATAATAAACCTGTTCGTACATAGGCCAAAAAAATGGCCTTATTACCTTTCTTCCTCTCCTTGTTTCAATTCCGAGATGAGAAAATAGACCTGCCATAGAAAGAAAATGAATCAGGGGGTGTATAACCACCCCTGTGCAAAAGCGAGTGTCAAGCACTCGGTTCGATAGGGCTTCAAGAGCCAGGTCACTTAGGTAAATATACATTTGCGAGTGAAAGGACATGACAAACCTCAACATGGGTAGAAGACTTTTAGTGAATGTAGAAAAAACATAATGCCATAGTTTTAGTAAGCAGTAATATAAGCAAAGCAATTTTGAAATTGTCTTGGAAAAAGAACACAAAATTCTAAAAGGAAAGAGCTTATAATAGAATAGGAAAATTCCATTCGATGCAAAACAAATCCTCAAGAATTGTACAATAAATAGTACAGCTAAAAGCTAAGCACCAACAATTCAGAAACATAACATAAGAGAAGTTTTGGAGGCATACAACCAGTAATATCATACTTGTAGTAAGCACAAAAAGGTGTATTTCATCTTGATTTTCAACTACAAAGAACATGTTGCAGTAGTATAAAAGGGAATACCATAAATGAAAAGGCAAAAAGGGGAAAATTAGTACCCTCCAGTACTCTTAGCCAAGAACATCTTTAAACCAAACTGGGAGAAATAAAAGTTGAGAAAACAAGTGCAATAAGAGCTAAAGAGAACATAAACAATTTCCCCATGTGAATAGTTGGAAATCCAATACATATTGGTAGAATCCATGAAGTAGAAAAGGAGATGCAATAAGGATGTAATTGAAAAATTAGATATCCTATCATCAGTAGAAGGAGCAAGAAGACCCCAAATAAATATCAAGAAATAAAGAACAATTGACAAAAAAGGATGGTTCAGCATAAGAACAAGGCAAGCAGGTAGCACCTTTGACAAAATCACAGCTTCATCCATTGAAAAAATGAGAAAAGAGAGAATAAAAATAAAGATGAAGAGAAAGGATAACTTCCCTAAATGAAGTGCATCTGAGAAGGAGTGTTGCAATCCATCATAGGGTTGAAGATGAGTAGCCCAGAAGACTTCCGATGGACGTCAACCACCTGAGGTAGAACTTGTGAAGGGTAGATGGTAATGTGCGTAAAAAAGCCAGATCGAGTATTGGAGCTTGTGGTTCCGACACGGGAGACAAAGGAGCCATCAAATAGGAACCCCGATAACGAAAAATCGAATGAAGAAGGTGGGCGCAGTGGTGGTGCTTGAGATACCCACGCGAACTGTCAAATTGACTCTTTTCTTGTTCGCCAGAGTAAGGAACCAATTGTGACGCATTTGGTTCGTGCCTTGGCCGAATACAGAGGGGGGGATGACGGTAAAAGAGGATGGTGGAGTCGGTGATGCTGATTGCCTTCGTAGGCGATTTAGAGGTCGTGTAATGAAATTTGAAACAAATTCTCTCAAGACCTAGCGTAAGTGGTAGCATTTGGAAGGATTTGCAGTGAACTAGGCTTGGAGAGGGATGATTCACGATGCAAGGAGTTATAGAAGACGGTGTTATTGTTTGGTTCTTTGTGTTTTTTCTTTTTTCTTTTTCGTTTTCTCTCTCTAGAAATCCCTAGCATCTTTTGGAGCATTTTGTCTCACTAGAGTTTCCTTCTTTGTCTCTTTTTTATGAGAGGCTATCACATTATTAAAGCAACCCATATACAAGCTCTAATTAAGCTATAGTATCCCGTATTTGTATGATTTGTTCGCCATTTGTTAGTGATCTTATTTGTGTTTGTCAGCTTTCTCATATAGGCCTTCAAAGTAACCTTATTACAATTTTAGTTTTTCTTGATAGTAAGCTTATTACAACTTTGGTAATCAATTCTGTTACCACCATTTTTAGATATCAAGTAACATTCATTGTGGTACATTGAATTGGACATCAAAAGGTTTAATTCTACTTTAATATAAAGGCCCGACAAAAGCATAAAGCCCATTGGGTGAAGTCAATATAAGTCAAAGTCAACACAGGAAGACCATCAAGATTACCAGGAGATGAAAGTCAAGAACAGTAAAAGGACAAGCAGTTTGAGAACAATCATGAAACGGTTCAGCATGAAGAGGAACGTGCACAATAGGGTGACAGTTACTTAGCCCCAGAAAGAGATTTGAATCATATATGATTCAAACATTTTCCCTCCCTAGCACGTATGGAAGTTACACATTACGTTTCGCTATAAATAGAGAAACCATCATCAAGCAAACAACAACGAACAACACATCAAACTACATTTCTTCTTTTCTTAGCATAGCCTAGCAGGCCCTAGCATTAGCCTAGCCAACCCCCTTTTGGGGTTATAGTTTAGTTCTTTAGACGTAGAACATGTTCTGGCGCCAAGATCTCTAATTCTCTGATTGAAGCAAGGAACCATGGAGGTAACAACCTTCGTGTCTTCCCTTTAGTTGTCCAGCCTAGCTTATCCTTTTATGTGTTGTAAAACCTTTCTCAAAGTTTGTGGCATGTATGGGAATGTTATGCTTTAATTAATTAAAAGATTAATTATTGTTTTCTCTATTTATTGCATTTCGCCTGAATTTAATAGGCGTTGTAGTTTAATTATTAATTAAATTGCAACAAAGTAGGTTAGCAAGATTTTATCTAATTAAAACCGGTGACCCCCAGGAACTAAGCCTCCCAAGGCATTCAGTATCAAACTATTGGATGTGCATTGACTTGTTTGCAAGGTCAACGAACTGATTTTGCACCAGCAAGTTTTTTGGCGACCACAGTGGGAGTGGAAGATTCATAATCAAATTGTGAAGTTTCTTCTTCGTAATTTCAAAAAGTAACTGTAAAAAACGGTTGTTTTTATTAAGATACCGGAAACACGTTCTAAGAAGAATAAGGAAGTTGCTCAGGATGAACCAAGTTTCCACAACATGGAAACTAGTTTTTCAATCCCTCCAAAAACAAGGGTGCATGGTAACAATGGTGAACCAATTCACCATGGTCATGAAGAGTTAGTTGGAGATACCCCCACAAAGGGATAACTCATCTCTAATTAGCACTGGTCGTGGACTTATACACCTGAATATAAAGTTGATGGAGGTAGTAAGGAATTTGCTATTACAAGCCAGAGAAATTAATTGACGAACAATTTGACTCTAACTACAGAACTCTAGCCCATGAGTCTGCCGGAGTCTTCACATATATCCTTCAAAGGATAAGTGAAGAGAATAGAGATATTAACTCGTGGCAAATTGATAGGATACTTGTAGATATCAATGATACTATGAGTGCAACTTTTACGGTAATTTCCAAGTCTCTTGCCACTGAAGTAGTTACTTGCCTAGAACCACTAGTCGAAAAACACTATCAGTTAAATGAGAAACTAGTTAAGGCCTTTAAAGAGGTCCCATTAAATAGAGCAAGGGGAATTTGTGGCACAGCGCCAGACGTTCCTCCAATAGGTTACCCACCATGGGTACATTTCTCCCTACCTGAAACTAGAGATCCACTTATCTCAAGCGATCCACAAACTTCCTCCCATCTGCATTAAACAAGGGCAATACCCTTGAGTCATGGAGAGGGTAATCATGGAAATCTTAGGAGAAGTGATGGAATGGCAGCAGGCGTGGAGCCAGGCTGGCACCAGGCGTCAGGACATCATCAACCTTCACTTTCCATGGGTGGTGGACAAGTTGGTGACAACACACACCAACCTGGATCATCACAAGGAGGACAGAGGCATGGCATTTTTGTTGCAAACAACAATAGTACACCATATGCATATACGCCTCCTAACCAACCAACTACGGATGGTATTCCTTCTACACATTATGCTTACATACCTCCTAACCAACCAACTATGGCTGGTACGCCTCATTATGAGAATATTCCAGGCTATGGTCAGCCCCAAGCTCCATTTGCTCAAGCAACTAGTCATAACCCTAATCCTTACAAATGGACATACATTCCCACCATAAATGGCACAAGGAGCAGCCAATCCTACTTTTATGCACAACCAGGAGATCCCTATGGGAGGTTATCAAAATCAACCTTTCAATCCTAATCATAACCCTGCATATGATCATGCAGGAAACATGGGGTATAGGAATATGGGACACCCAGGAAGGCATCAGGATCCATTGGCAGCACAAGTTGAGGCACTAGTCCAAAGATGAGTAGGGGATACCTCTAGGAAAAATCAGAGGCAAATAGGTCAAAAACCTTACCCTGAATGGATTGACAGAGCAAATCCGTTTCCTAGAATGTTTAAGATACCTGACTTCACCCTGTTCTTTGGAAATGATAGAGTTGCTACTGAAGAACACTTAGTTAGGTTCAATTGTCAGTTTAGAGAAGCAACTGACAATGATCTCTTAAAACTTAGAATATTCTCCATGTGGTGGTATACTAATTTACCACACAATTCCATCCATTCCTAGCAAGATATGCAGGTGCAATTTAAAAATCATTTTGCACGCATTGAGCCAGGAGTGACTTTAAGTGATCTGGCCAGAATCCAACATAAGTTAGGGGAGTCTGTGGAAGACTACCTATCTAGATTCAAAATGGCCAAGATCAGGTGTCATGTTAGCATTCCCGAAAGAGAGTTTGTACAAATGGCTCAAGAGGGAATGTTAATTCAGTTTAGGAAAAGGTTTGATGGTCATGCCTTTGGCGATTTTGTTGAATTTGCAGAATTGGTTGTAAGGTATGAAAGGAACCTACAAGCTGAAAGTGCGGCAAGACACCAAAGTTCCTTTGCTCAGAATGAGGAGCCCTTCCACTTTGAGACTCAGAGATTGCCTTTCCTCAGAAAGAAGCTTCAGCTTCTAATCAAAAGAAATTCGCAGAATCTTGGATATGTTTACTGAAGTTTTTGAAGGATTTGGCTTAAGCTTCCAAAGAAGTTTCCTCTTCCTGAAGTTTTTGAGCTGAGAACTTTGGAGATTAAACTTTTGTTTCAGCATTGCATTGTTGAAGAAGGAGAGTTTCTTTGACGTAATCAAGACAAGGTATTCAATACTCAAAACCTTGAGAAATCAGGGATTCCAAGATTTGTTTAAGTGTATGTGCAAAAGCCTGATCATAAGAGTTGTATGTTAAGGTCAAGCAGAGATCCCAGATTTTGTCTTCTTGTTTTATGTGCTCAGGAGACTCATCAGTGGAGGAATAATCACCACTAGCAGAGGTAGGTTGATCCCTCACAATGATGGTTGTTTACAGATTAACCTCTTTCCCTCCATCAGACTCTTTCATCACGCTTGCTTCTTGAGTGCTCCCTCTGCATCATAAAGAAGAGAAGCCAAGTTAGCAAGAGAGTGAAGTCTGGTATCATGAGGACATGGACTCATATAGAGAAAGTCTAAAATGAATTCATGAGGAAAGAAAGGCAGACCAGTCTCAGAAGTAGATGTTGAAGTTGATGAAGAACCTTTGCACACAGAGGTAATCATAAGCTCAGTATTGCTCTGTAAAGGTGTAATCTCTAAAGGAATAATACTTTATGGAACTCCACTCCCAACAATAGGAGATATTGCCTCAACAGTTGTTGAATCATCATTTGAGCATGGAACTTTAACATCTAAAGGACTTGACTCCAAAGGATCTTCATTAAACTGATGAAATAAGTCCTCATCAGAAGATTCCACATGGAGATGATCAGCTTCTTCTAACTAGGGGGGTAGTACTTCCGTCCAAAGGGGAAGTAGCCACATTCTCCAACTGGAGGGCACCATCACTTGAAGGAAAAGTGGCATGATTGATGACAGATCATCAACAGATTCACCCTTTGAATTTAACTCTGTGGTAGCTGCCTTGGAAGTATCTCCTGAAGGGCGAGTGGCTGAGCCAGGAGGTGATAACTTCTCAGAAGAAGGATCACTGGTAGTTTTGGGCTATATATCATCTATACCAGGAGGACCTGGGATTAAATAATCAGTATTCCACACAAAAAGTGAAACTTCTTATAAAAAGATTAAAGGTGATGTTCATACTTGCTTTGACTCCTGGAGTTTCCTTTTGAAAATCTGAGATATGGTCTTGTCATCATCTTCATCAGAGGAGATGATATACTACGGTATCTCTGAAGAAGCTTCCAACTTAGGACGTTTCCTGCTGGAATGTCGCAAAGGCTTTGAGGCAGAGAGACAGCTATAGTCTCTCTTTCTGGCAGTTTTCTTGAGAGGGTCATTGATCTACTGGTCCCATGGTCTGCATGTGCTTGGAAGCACAGAGACAATTGTAATCCATCTTCCTTGCAGCTCTCTTGAAAGGGTCAATCTGCTCCATTGGCCCCATGGATTGGATGTCCTCCACAGTTTGGACATCTCCATAGGAAGCCCCCTGATCATAAGCAGCATCATCTTCGTCCTCTGAAGAGGTATGAGGTTGAACCCTTTCGTCTATGGTGTTCCAATAGAGCTTGTCATATCTAGAATCTGTTGGCATACCATCTGGCACTCTTAGCTTCTTCTTGCCAGCTTTCGCTAAAAGTCAAAAGAAGGCACAAGAAAGATTTAGTAATGTTCATTCCTACTGAAAGTTACAGAATAACTGAGGAAAGAAATTACTTATAGCCTAAGAAGAGTTGATTCTCAAAGTTCGCCAAAGCTTCAGAACATGTTAAAAGCATAACATCAAAACAAAGATCCTCCTCCTCTGAACCCTTAGATGCTTTAAAAGCAGAAGAGGGATTCAAAACCATCAGACAAGTTAAATACATATGGCCCTAAGAAGTCAAGAGCCATAGGGGTCCAAATCCCTTCTCAGTAGAGAATATGGGGGACTGATAAATCATATTTATATATAATTTTAAGGTGCATTTAGGTTGCATTTTAGAGCATTTAGATTCATTTTTTAGGTTCATTATTGCATCATATTCTTAAGTTATGTTATTCTACTCCTATTCGGTATGTTTTCTTGTTTTTGATGAATTTCAGGTAATGAGAACGTATTTGGAGTATATTTAGATGAGCTTGAGGATTAGGAGCACATGGAAATAAGCTACGATGCATAAGGATAGTATGGATATGTCTTAGTACGAGTTTGAGCGAAAACGAAGCGAAAAATCATTAGAAGAAATGTGAAAAAGGAGTCATGTATACTCTTTTGACCATAACTTTTGATGTACTTATTAGAATCAAGAAATTCCAGTTGGGTTGGAAACTAGACTTGAAGGGCTTTCCAACGGTAGGTCGCACGTCCCAATCCGACTTCTGGTTTGAGAGATACAGCCTTCACAAGTTGACGCAAAATCGCGGTTTTCCCGCCCGGTCGACCGGGCGGTTTTGCCCGACCGGGCGAAATGAAATTTTCACAGGATGCAAGGCATGTTAGCCCGGTCAACCGGGTGAGAAAGGAGCCAAAATCGCTTGCGCGCCCGACCGGGCGGATTTGCTTTCCTGTCGTAGTTCCTCAATCACCGTCGCCCGACCGGGCGGATTTCGCCCGGTTAACCGGGCGGTTTCTCGAGACGGGTTTATTTGCCTTTCTTAGCCGGTTTTGTAAAAACTATAAATAGGTCTTCTCCCTCTCCCCAAAGGCTCTTCTCTTTTTTTTTTATCACGTTATATTTTGTATTCTTAGGTTTAGCTTTAGTTTCCTTCTTCCTTTTTTCTCTAGTTTTTCATGGCAAACCCTAGTTTCTCTTTTCTTCATTAATTCATGAGTTTATAATTTTCATCTCTTTTCTTTCATTGATTTCTTTGATCATGCTTTTCTTTGTGGATTTAAATTTCTGTATTTATTTCATGATTGAGTAGTTTATATTCTAGGGTTTGGGAATCCATGTTTATATGCTATGATTCTTGATTGATATTTATTAATGGTTTAATTAGTTATTGATATCTCTAACTGATTAGTGTTGTTATTGTTAATCTTGCAATCTGATCAATTGTCTGATTAAATATTGCTAATATTGAGTCATAGATCGAGAGATAGTACTCTTTAGAGGCTTACCTACAATTTGCAAATCTGATTATGTTGAGCGACCGTACTAGCATATGTTGATTTGAGAGCGTTAAGGCCCGACCGTAGGATTAACACGTGCTCTAGATATCTGATTAATTGAATCATTGATGATATTTTGATAGATTATAGTTATGAACATAGTGAACCATTGCCCTAGATCCTTTTTAGTTTGATTTTCGTAGTTTGATTAGTTTAGAACTTTAATTCAATATTCCTGATCTTGTTTAGTTTCTCTATACCTTAGAAGCTAGATTAAAACGACCATCTCTCTGTGGATTCGACCCTACTTACCCTACTACATTGTTAGAAGGTTTTGCAGGTATTATTTTTGACAGATGTACGACAACCTATCAGGGACTTTGAGGTATGAATTCCAAAACCTTTGAAGGATTCTCTACTCCTAAAAAGACATCTATAAAGTTGTCTCAATTAAACAGGAGCCAAAACTACTTCTTCAGAAGTAGAGGAGATGTTAACAGGTAGAGATAGACAGAATGTTACTATACCTCCATCTCTAGACATCATTAATTTGGAAAATGCAAAAGTAAGAAAAAGTAATTCCTCTTGAGAGGTAACTTCCTCACTAGCATCTTTATTGATGAAGAAATCAACAAATTTCTGAAAGCCACACTTGCTAGCATTAGCAGAAGGACTAGCAATCTGGCGAAAGGTTGATAAACTGTACAGCTGATTATGTTCTTTAACATGGTGAAAGATAGGAAGTTCAACTCCATATTTACCTGTTAGAGAAGTCCCAATAATGAAGGCAATATCAGCTAATGTTACAGTCATTGGTCCCCATCGGAACAAGAAGCAGTTGATGGCAGGGTCCCAACAAGCTAATAAAGCAGTGGACATAGCCCATTCAAAGGGAATGGTTTCATAAGAAGCTAGTCTTAAGAAGGGTAATATTTTGTTCTTGGACCATTTGTCATGAAAAGGTTTCATTCGCAGAAACCATGCTCTTGCATCCACTCCTGAAATCCAACCTTTAAAAGGCTTGCCGGTTAAAGGCCAATGCAAATGTTGGAGGGGTTTTGGGGCAAATGGAAGCATTCTGGGTTTATAAGTCCTAAGGTTCACTCTAATTGCGTTGCATAAATGACGAACTGCTTCAGATTGCATGGCATCACGTTTTTTAGCAAGCGCTTCACGAATCTCATCTTCACGAATTTTCCATTAGACATGGTGAATTGAAGTTTGGTAATGGTGGTGAATTCGTAAAGAAATGTATTAAAATGGTCTGAAAGATAATTTTCCTAAAATCCTTGAAAAAGGTATTAATTGGGAAGACAACTAAAATGGAACAATCAAAGAAGAAAACACATGCAGAATGCGCGGTATGTTTCATTTTGGGTCATGTTTCATTGGGCCATGTTAAAGCCTAGTTTTAACAAATTAAAACGTAAGGTCGTGAAGTCATATTAGAAAAGCCCATTGCCAAAGGGCACGTGACTTAAAAGCCCATTCTAAGGGAAGTGTTACTTAGAGACCCATTTCAAAGGGTATGTAAATTTTCAATTTTCAAGAGACAATAAAAATTTTCTTATAAAAAGGGGTAAGTGTAATAATCTTAACGCACTTCTCATCTCTTGAACAATACCCTCAAAACTTTCCATCTCCCAAAAGACCTTCTTCAAAAACCTTCTTCTCCAAAAATGGATGCCCCTCAACCTTCCTTCGAGTCCTGCATTACTGGGACCCAGGAGGTCAACCCTTCAAGAGGTTGAGCAGCCCTTCCTCCCTCCTCCAGAGATACCAGAGGAGAGAGAAGAGGAAGCAAAAGGAAGAGGAGGAAGAAGATGAAGAAGAAGAAGAAGAAGATGAGGAGGGTACTCCTCCACCATCAGACAAATCTGATGATGATGATGAGGATGAGGATGAAGATGACGATGAGCCCGCCGCCAAAAGGAGGAGGGTTGAAGAGGAGCGTTTCCCCGAAGAAACCTCTAGCGGCACGTTTGGTTCTCTCCCCCTTGGAGATGACTCCAGCGATGCTGCTGCTGGAGACGATGATGGCGCCTCTGAGGAAGACACAGATGACGACAAACCACGGTCTCCAAGGGACATCTTAAAATTTTAGGCCTAGAAGTTTAGAATTCAAATATTCTAAATAAAGAATTTTCATTTTAAGATAAAAATTTCAATCTAGGTTGTAAAATTTCTTTTTAATGAATGAAGCTTAAATTTCCTACATTTGGTCCAAATTTCCTTTATTTTATCTTATGTTTGCATTGTTCATTTATTTACTTTATTCAATCAAAATTGTGCAAATTAATATATTATCCCAAGATATACTGTCAAATCAAATAATGCAAACTCAACGGCCAAAATTAAAAAGAAAAGAGATGAAGGGTCTCTTGGGAGACTAAAACTCTTAAAACGTATTAATGAGGTAGAAAAAGCTACTTCAAAAAGTAATAATTACCCTCCAACTTCACACGCCACTAATGGCAAACTCTAGAAGTGAAATGACACATTGAGGGGTTAATGGACAGACCCATTCTTACCCACTAGGGCCCTAACTTGAAGTGGTTAAGGTTGGTTACAAAAATACATGATACGTCATCTAAGAAGATAACATCAAACGCCTCATGAATCTCTAACAAATAGGGATGATAGTTATGATAATTGTATTATAAATACGATTATTTTAACTCTGAGATTTTTCACTCCTAATACTTTGTGTTACCATCAAAAACCACAAATTCTTGAGTATGGCTAACCAACAAATCGCTCCATTACTCTTTCCTGGAGAATGTTGGAGGCACCGATTTAATAGGGACATCACACAAGAAGATTGGGAAGAATTCAAAGAAGAGGAGATCAAAAAGTGGCGGTCCAAAATTATAAAGCTCTTTGGAAGGGACCCAAATGTCCAATATGGGGATTTAAAGGAGCAAGGGCACAGTGCTACTATCATGGGAAGTGATATAGATTTCTTAGCACTGAACTTGTGGCCAAAGATGGATAAAAGTGGGTTACTGAAACTACTAAGCGTTTGCAAAGCTTGGGGAGAATGCATTGTAAAACAATATTTTCCCCCTGAACTCACATTGAAATACCACAGGTCTATAATCTGTGAAGGTAGCCTGGGTGTATTCAACAGAAAATACAGGGTAATCCAAGTGGACGAAAATATGAGTTTCAAAAAACTCATACAGTACAAATGTACTTGTCTTTTGTGACAAGAACGCTTAGGGGAAGGAGGCATCCCTATACTCCCAGAAGATTACTCGGATGATGATGACCCTGATGTTGATGAAGATGAGGAACCACAAATCACCATCAGTGCATATTTTGGATCCTTCCTAGGAAATTATGTAACTATTTGAATTTAGTTAATAAATATCTTCCTAAAGATGTTTCCTGATTAAGTAATATCATTTCACTAATGAAGTAATTTTTTATTTTATCATTCCTTCTTATCTCCAGATCACATTAAAAATTGTGAACTTGAATAACATTGTTCATAAAATGAGCAATAAACCCAAGGAATTAATCTTAGGCACAAATGCCTAAAAGTGATATATAAATTTTAAGTCTTATCAACAAATTGATAACTTTAAAATAAATGATAATCAACGAAAAGTCAACAAACTTCTCCAAAAGGGGTCAAAGTACTCAATTATTAATTGATCCCAGAAGTTATTATGAAAATAACGTTGATAAAATGGGCTGGTTATTTAAAGGGACCTAGCCATAGCATACTAGCATCACATTTTCATTTCAAAAAATCAAAAATGAACAACGAAGCGTATGCAAATATAGCCGCTGAGTTTGATGATGATTATTTTAATCATCGTTCCGCCCTTAACAACATAGAAGAAGATAAAGGATCTTTCATCATAAATGAGAGAGCCAGATGGGCCAAAAAAATGGCACGGGTGTTTGGCGATGAACCTTTAGTGGAGCCAAGAGATCTGGAGCTAGTAGGATCAAGCGTTGCTAAGGTTGGTTCTGATATAGACCTCTTGTCCACCCATATATGGCCTAAATTGGAAAAGGAGTCACAAGACAAACTGTTAATAGTTTGCAAAAGGTGGGGCAACGAGGTCTCTACTATCTTCAACTTCCCAAGACCTCAAAGGATGAACTGGACATATGCAAAGAGTCTAGTTTTTTCTTGTACCCAGTCCTCCCTCAAAGTGGTGAGGACGGAATAAGGTCAAGATGAGCATCAAGGGAGAATAGTGCACTTTAAGTGCATTTTTGAACTATGGAAGCTATTGGCCCAAGAACATTTCCTTTCCTGGATGTATGTTGCATCAATCGACAGGAGATATGCTTGGGATAACAGTTACCAAAGGAGTCTCTTCGAGGCCAAGTTTAACTACTCCCCTTAAGATGGTTACTACTTTGGAGTGACCAGGAGTAGTGCAGGGCAGGAATTAGAAGTCAGCGAATATAAGGTTGTGGTAGAGCAAGTGTGTAGGGAACATTTCCAAATGTTACCTCTAGATGCAAGTCCTTTCAATTAAAATGTCATTAATGACTCTATCTTCATAAAGATAAGTCATAAAACAAATGTAACCAAGTTACCTCAAATGGTAATCTTATCAATAATATATTTGTTTATTATGATTCGCCTGTTTTAACATAAGCTTTATTTCATCAAATTGAAGTAAAACAGTCATATGTCCATTTACTAATTATACTCCCTAAAAAACTGTCTCTAGTGTTCCATGAAATGAGGCAGTTAGGAAATAATTATCGGACGGTTAAAGCTTTTAAGCCTTTATATATATATATATATATATATATATATATATATATATATATATATATATATATATATATATATATATACATACATATATATATACATATATATATCTATATATACATACATACATACATATATATATATATATACATACATATATATATACATACATATGTATATATATATATATATATATGTATGTATATATATATGTATGTATATATATATGTATATATATGTATGTATATATATATGATATATATATATATACATATATATATATAGACATATATATGATCTCCAAAAGATTCTAAACTAAAATCAAAATAGATTACACATATCTTCCCATGTTTCACCAATCTGCTCCAAAGAAAATGCCATATCCATCAAAATGCCCAAATCATCACAAGGCATTGAATGTCATATCTATAGATAAGGATGAATTTAGTAAAAACGAATCCACTAAATGGATTTCTTCTATTCAAAAATATTTTGGAAATAACCCTGTCATGCAACAGGATCCAGAGAATAAAAGAGAGTCTAAGGCCTTCCAAATAAGGTCCAATCTAGATCTCTTAAAAGAATTGATATTTCCTAAACTCGAAAGGACTGATCAGGTCACATCTCTTTTGGTTTGCAAATCATGAGGCAAAGTCATCACAGAAGAGATATGGAAACCTAACATGCCATGAAGATATCTAAAAAAGCTCTTTGTTCAAGGAACTACAAAGAAAGTAAAAGTCTTCAGAATGGTGGATGGGTCATCATCAAGAGCTGTGGTACAATACAAATGTGCATGTCAAATTTGGTACGATCTCATGACCTATGATGTTAATCCTTGTTGGTTATCACCATATAATCTTACAAGTACGCATCTTGAAGAAACTTTCTTAATGGATTTCACAATGGCTAGAAAACAAGGTGAAGGAATACATGAAAGATTATTCTTCTCAACTAAGTTTAGGCATCTTAGAAGAGCTTTCATGACCACCTTAGAACAATGGAAGAAGTCACATTCAGAGTACTACTGGATGATATTGGCTATAACCATTAAAAGTCCTTCTCTACTCATAATTTGTGTAGTGCTGAGTACATCACTCCATAAATAAGGGGGGCAATTTGTTACCACCTTTTTTAGATGTCAAGTAACATTTATTCTGGTACATTGAATGGACCTCAAATGGTTTAATGCTACTTTAATATAAAGGCCCAACAAAAGCATAAAGCCCATTGGGCGAAGTCAATATAAGTCAAAGTCAATAGAGGAAGACCATGAAGACTACCAGGAGATCAAAGTCAAGAACAGTAAAAGGACAAGCAGTTAGAGAACAATCATGAAATGGTTCAGCATGAAAAGGAACATGCACAATAGGGTGACAGTTACTCAGCGCCAGAAAGAGATTTGATTCAAACATTTTCCCTCCCTAGCACGTATGAAAGTTACATATTACGTTTCTCTATAAATAGAGAAACCATCATCAAGCAAACAACAACGAACAACACATCAAACTGCATTTCTTCTTTTCTTAGCGTAGCCTAGCCTTATCCTAGCCAACCCCCTTATGGGATTATAGTTTAGTTCTTTGGACGTAGAACATGTTCTGGCGCCAAGATCTCTAATTCTCCGATTGAAGCAAAGAACCATGGAGGTAACAACCTTCGTGTCTTCCATTTAGTTGTCCAGCCTGGCTTATCCTTTTATGTATTGTAAATTCATTCTCAAAGTTTGTGGCATGTATGGGAATGTTATGCTTTAATTAATTAAAAGATTAATTATTCTTTGCTCTATTTATTGCATTTCACCTGAATTTAATAGGCGTTGTAGTTTAATCATTAATTAAATTGCAACAAAGTACGTTAGCAAGGTTTTATCTAATTAAAATCGGTAACCCCCAAGGACTAAGCCTCACAAGGCATTCAGTATCAAACTATTGGATGTGCATTGACTTGTTTGCAAGGTCAACGAACTAATTTTGCACCAATAAATTCTTAATACGGTAACTCCATATATGCATTATCATATTCATCATACATCCAGGTGTACCATGTACATACATGGTACACCTGGGGGTGTTCATGGGTGGTTAACCATCCCGAAACAACATTTCGGTTCAATAACCGAAAGTTTCGATTCGCTCTTTTTGCGAACCGTAACAGTAACCTTTTAGAACGGATACCGCCTAAGCGGTTAACCCTTTTTCCGGAACGATTTTCGGTTAATCATTAACCGTTATTTGATAAGAGGTTTTTAGTGTGTCGTTAAGGTACCAAAAACTGCTTTTCAAACAATATTTATAAATCCTAACAAGCAATTACTAAGAATGTAGCAAAGGCAAGTCAATGGTCGATCCACAGGGAAAAAGGGACTAATTAAAGTCTATCAAGTCTAGACTACCTAATTGAAGGGTATTTGGGGGTTTGAAAAGTTTTGGTAACAACTATGTCTAGCTAATAACAAGAACTAGTAAATAACTCGAATTAATGAATCAGATAGGAAGACACTAGAGTTGAGGTTACTAATATGAATAAGAATGGACAATGAGTGTTAATGCGATTGTGAAGTAACGGAGACGATTATGCAAGGTTTAGTTTTCCTCTAAAATACTCGAGTCCTCTCTCGAATGGTCCTCAAGAATAATCACTTAATCAATCAACTAAATCCTCTCTCGAATGGTCTTTAGTCAATTGATTAAGAGATTCGATAAATTCGGAAAACCCCTAATAAAGGATCCCCTTAATTTCTACCCAATATCTTGGCCTAGAAATTAAGTTGATTCTTGGGGATGATAAAAGAGTTCAAAATTCGATTTAAGAAATTCAAAGTACCAAAGCATAAATGTGATTAATATCTATCCTAAGGTCTCAAAACACCAAGATCAATGCACAAACGTCTTTAAATCATCCCAATCACATTAATAATACATTTAAACCCTAATCCATACTTTCACCTTAATCCTAGATAAGAAACTACTCACTAATCATGGATTCTAGGCAATTAAACACGAATTATATGACTAATCTAAGGCTGAACATGATTAAGAGATAGTTAAACTAATAGAAATAACAATTATGAGATCGATTGTGAGAATGAAGGTCTAAAAATAACTAAGAACAAGAACAAACACGAAAAGAATGCAATAAAAACTGAATAAAATTGAATAAAAAGGTACCTTCAATGTAACGGAATCACAAAGTATGATCTATAATCTCAAATCTTGATAAAAAACTAAGTGTTTTACTCTCTAATATCAGCCCTAAGAATATTCTCTCAACTCTAAAATAAAGCATATCCCTATTAAAAACTAAAACTCTCGTTTTTAATGCATACAATTTTCTCGCGGAAACATGTGGTGCGGGCGCACCATGGCTACTGGCTCAGCTGGCCAATCTTCCCTGGGAAGGTGCGGGCGCACCATGGATGTAGTGCGGGCGCACCTAATTGGTGCGGGCGCACCTATGAGCTGGTGCGGGCGCACCTGACTGACTGTCAATAAGGACGCCAAATCTGTGGGCAGTGCGGGCGCACCTATGATCTAGTGCGGGCGCACCAATGTGCGCGGGCAGTGCTAAGAGGGTGCGGGCACACCATGGAGCTCAAATCATGCTTCCTTTATTCCATTTTCGCGCGTGCAAACTCCTCGAAACTCCCGCCTATTACCGTATCTCCTAACTCTTGACCTTATAAAAGATCATACCTGTAATCAAAGCACGGGAAAACACGGTGAAAGCAAATGTACTAGAAATCCAGTCAAAATTGACCGAAAATCTAGCGAAATGGCACAATGATCAACAATGATCAAGTGAAGGGAAGAGAGAGAGAAATGAGGAAGAAAGAGGGAAGAAAACGGTATAAAGAGGATCAAACTAAACCAAAAAGAGCTCATAAAGTACGTTAGAAACGCACTTATTAAACTCCCCCAAGCTTAGCATTTTGCTTGTTCTCAAGTAAACCAAGAATGAGAAAGAAAGAAGAGAGGTGTGAAAAAGAGGAAAAAGAAAAATCATGCAACAAACTAATCTAAATGCTCTAAAAGCAAAGCTACAAATATGACATGCAAACTAAATGAGTTCATAACAAGATTTAGGAGACCAACCAAACACAAGAGGGAAGATGATTAGGAAGCATAAGAGTGACTTAAGGGATCTAATCCACCGATCAACCGAGTCTCCTTGAAAATAGGCTTTCTAAAAGTGATTACTCACTCTTCTCCACTTCCAAGTCCCGAGTTTGACTCCCCCCTAGGGATGCTCAACCATAATAGCTCGCCTCTACCACATTTCGATGACCCTCATCATGACTTGCACAAAATCTCACCCGCCACTACTAATTGACCAAGTCCAATCTAGAAGTCAAAAGGGACTTTGTTTAGGTTGTAACGGGGCTAGGTTAAAGGGTGTGGATAGCAATTTAGGGATGTGGTGCAAAAAGGTTAAAGTGGAGTACACAATAGGGGGTAAAAATTCCCCCAAGCTAGTCCAAGCACCAACTCAAAACGAAATCTCACACAACTTTGATTATCACTTTGATTTACTTTTTAAAACATTGATTTCACTTTTTGAACACATAAATTTGCTCTTTCTTTCTTTTCAATAGAAATCAACATGAAGCACTAAGAGCATTCTTTCTTTCTTTTATTTCCTTTGTCTTTCCTTTCTCACAATTTTCCTCAACTTTTGCAATTATACACACACAACAATTCACTTTCAACCAAAGACTCAGTATCAAAATAACTCAACTCCAGACAAACTAGACATGTACTCCACTTTGGGGAAAGTTTGGCCATGACTTATTATGAGGGTTAAGCAAAACTAGGATAGAAGGGCTCAAATGGGTTGAGAAGTGGACAATTATGTAGGTATAAAGGCCTTTTGGCTTTTGAGCTCCTACTTCTAGCAAAAAGAAACGCCCTAAATCATTCTTCTATAGGCTCGGTCTTATGCAATCTTGGGGAGCTAAAATGCAAGTCACAAGTTAGGTGATCAATGGTGAGGGTTGTAGATGAGTCTTACGAGGTTCTTGGCCCTCCTTCGGGATTCACCGCACAAGGGACAAGGCAATCCAATCAACCAACTCGACTAGTTTCAAAGAGACTCTACCAAAAGTCACCGATCTCAAAGATCATCTAACGTCACAACGAGGCTTCCAAAATCATCAAGTCAAAAGCAAAGAAGGTCTTCCAATCAAGTTATGAACACTCTTAGCCACAAATCATACATGCAACTAAGCTTCCCTAAATGCAATTTTTTTTTTTTATGCAATGCAAAAATACCAAAATCAAACTACCAAAACTAAGTTAAAAACAAACTTCTAAAAACAAGCTAATAATAAACTATCAAAAACAAGCTATACAAGGGTGATTTGGATGAAAAAGGGGTGGGGGAAGAGGATCAAGAAGAATAACCAATCACCAAGTCAAACCCACAATCAATAGAACCCCGCCTACATAACCACCTAAGACCCCAAACTCCCAAAAACATAGGCATGCATGCAAGGGCCCCCACGCTTAAGCGAAACTCCGCGCTCGGAGTTGCAAAAGGTGGGAGGGGGAGGAGGGTCAAAAGGAGCACCTAAGAGCTCCCATCGTTGCCCCCATCGGGGGGGGTTAGAAGGAAAAAACGCGCCTGGATACCCGTCGGGATAGTAAGACGGGTAGTGGGGGAAGGGGAGGAAAGGTACCTCCTCGAATGGCCTGTCACGAGGGTCAAAAGCAGGAGGGTAGTAAGGGTGGTTAGGGAATGGAGCCTCATGTCCGGAGTTGACATTGGCGAGATGAGTTCGCCAAGCCACGCGAGACACATGGTCAAGGTCGGTGCGGATACCATCAAGGGTAGCAGTGACCGCACGGTGGTTGGCCGCTTGAGTGGCCTACATCTGGTTTATGGCCGCCATGACGGAGGCCATATCAAAGGTCTGGGAGGAAGAGGTCTCGGCCGCATCACTCACGGGAATGCGGTGCTCGGACCTCGGAACCCTGGGAGCCCTCGGTACCCTCTCCACAGTGGTGGACTGAAGGTAGGTCATATCAGCGCAATGAGTTGGGTCAATAGGGGAAGGGGGAACCCGCCATCGGTTACAATCAGGCGGGGGGTTCCAAATGAACTCAGTGTCCATATAACAGTAGGGTCTCCCTCCCACTAGCCAAATGCAACTGGTCTTATAAAAACCACGCAGAAATTTCATCTGCTGAAGAGCCGCACCATCCAATAAGTTGGACTGACCAACAGTTGGCACGCTTTCTTCTAAGTGGGCCAGGTCATCGTCCAACGAGATATAAGACGCTATCCGGGTGATCATTCCACCACAAATGATCTCCCCAGCTAGCGTAGTGCCCCCCCTAATCTCTTGCAATCGATTAAGGAAGATAGCTGCAAAGTTGATTCGGGCGTTATGGTGGGCCCCATCAGTGGCCAACCATAAAACCAATAACTCCTCATTTCTCAATTTCCCGACTTCTTGCTTAGGAAAGAAGGTGTAAACCAACATCCTATGGAAGTAGCGGAGAGCAGGATGGATAATCTCAGAAGCCTTGGACGAATTTGTCTAAAACTGAGTGGTGCCATCAGTAATGTTGGCCCACCATTCTTGTTCATTGTAACCCTCCCAAATTATTGAATAGGGGCATCACCATGGGGTAGCAGAGTCCGTCCCAAATGCTTCACATAACTCGTCAAAAGATAGTGTTCTGACTAATTAAATAGACGAGCTTGAATTGTCAGAGCACCGGATTCTTGCTCCCTACTTATGTTCAACGAACTCAAGAACTCAAGAGTTAGTTGGTCATAAGTAGGTTCCCGAACTCCAAGGAAGTTCGACAACCCCAGATTTCCTGCCATTTCCCTTACTATCGTGTCGATTTTAAGGTACCGGCAGGTACCAGAGTCATAGAACTTCGTGGGTCGCAAAGTTCGGTTCGAAAGCTGAGCAAAAATTTGACGGTGTGCAGCATTCGAGTATTTGAGAGGGTAGATAGGAGGGGTTAGAGCTAGAAGAGGGTCCTTGCGAGGAGGACCCTGTTTTAGCTCTCTTTGCCCTGGAGGAGGATCCTTCGCCACTTTTTTTCCCCATAGTGCTGTTTTAAAAACATTGTGACAAAGATTTTCTTCGAAACGGGGAAAAACAAAGGGCGTGGCCGTAAGAGAGGGACCCTTCAAATCCTTTGGTCAAACAAATCACCACACTAATAACACACAAAAACCTAAAAAGAAAAACTACCAGCACATAAATCCCACAATCAATAGCAACGAAGTTGCTAACAAGCAAGAATTCGATTCTAATCCGAAAATTCAATGTAACTCACACAATCAACATTCCAACAACATGTTTATCAATACTTGCTCAACAAATCACTTCAAATAGTTCAATTTAGTTCACAAAAATCTCATAGACTATGAAATTCCCACAAAGAACAACTAATTAAACTAGTTCATCACAACACCAATCACAAAGTTGGGCAAAATTCATGAACAAACCAAAGCTAGGAGAAAAACAAGCATGCAATCAAAAAGAAAACAAAC
Source organism: Beta lomatogona (assembly GCA_947646795.1). Lineage (NCBI taxonomy): Eukaryota > Viridiplantae > Streptophyta > Magnoliopsida > Caryophyllales > Amaranthaceae > Beta > Beta lomatogona. Next base: position 146,882 of record CANSNZ010000468.1, on the reverse strand, counting down.
TTGTAGTCCCTATGAAAAACAAGAGATTGGAAGGAGATTACCAACTTGGAGATGAAAATCCCCAATTTTGAAACCCTAGAAATCCAAATCTTGGCAAAGCCCCAAATTTGATGCACTTGAGTGTTGTAGAGAGGAAAGAGATGAGTTTTCCGGTGAGAAAGTGGCCGGAGGTCGCCGGAAAGCCTTGGTGGTCGTTGGATCTAGAGATGTGAAAGTGAGAGAAAGTGAGTAAGTAAGTAAGTGAGAGAGATGTTCGAAAATTTGAGAGAAGAGAAGTGAGAGTGCCGAAAAAGAATAGGAAAAATCGTGTTTTAGGCCTCAAAGCGTTTGGTGCGGGCGCACCAATAAGTGGGCGGGCGCACCAAACTTACTGCCTCCTCTCGAACTTTGCGGGGTAAATGGTGCGGGCGCACCGTTCAAATTTTCCGAAAAAGTTTTTGAACGGTGCGGGCGCACCTAGTGGGAGGTGTGGGCGCACCATTGCTACTGTGTTTGTTACCAACTGCAGACCTAAAGGTGCGGGCGCACCAACCGAAATTTCCGAAAAATTTTTTTGATCGGTGCGGGCGCACCAATGCTTCTGTTTCTTTTCATCCACTGCAGACAAAAATGGTGCGGGAGCACCTCGTGGGAGGTGCGGGAGCACCTCGTGGGAGGTGCGGCCGCACCAATACTACTGCCATACTGCCAAAAACCTCTCAAGCTCAAATGAATGCTCATTGTTAGCCGGTAAAACAAAAATCTAGACTAAAAATGAAAATAGAAAAAGAGAAACGGGTTGTCTCCCGTGTAGCGCTTGTTTTAAGTCATTAGCTTGACTAAAAGGTTACGTTCTTCAAGAGTAGCGCTCGGGCGAGCGAAGGATCAAGCAACCAACAGAACCGATGGCTTGACTATCGTGGTAAATCTTCAATCTTTGACCGTTCACCAAAAACGGACCATTCTCGCCCAAAATCTCATAGGCTCCATAAGGCGTGGTCTTCAACACATGGAAGGGTCCCGACCACTTGGACTTTAATTTTCCGGGGAAGAGCTTTAGCCTTGAGTTAAACAACAAGACTTTGTCTCCAACCCGGAAGTCTCTTTGCTGAATCCGGTGATCGTGCCATTTCTTTGTTTGCTCCTTGTACAGTCTCGAGCTCTCATATGCATCGAAGCGGAGTTCTTCAAGCTCAGCTAGCTTCTCTTTCCGAGCATCTCCCGCCAAGTGAAGATCCATGTTGAGCTCTTTGATTGCCCACCAAGCCTTGTGCTCGAGTTCCACCGGCAAATGACAAGCCTTGCCATATACGAGGCGGTAGGGAGTGGTTCCTATAGGCGTCTTGAAAGCCGTGCGAAGAGCCTAAAGAGCATCATCTAGCTTTAAGGACCAATCCTTCCTTGTTTTATTTACCACTCTCTCAAGGACGTTCTTCACTTCCCTGTTAGAAACTTCAACTTGGCCTTGAGTTTGGGGATGATAAGGAAGTCCGACTTTATTATTCACCCCGTACTTCTTCAAGATGGCCTTTAGTTGCTTCTTAGCGAAGTGTGAACCGCCATCACTTATCAATACTCGGGGTACTCCAAACCTCAGGAAGATGATCTTCTTAAGGAGTTTTGTCACAACCTTGTGGTCATTGGTGGGGGAGGCAATGGCTTCTACCCACTTAGTTACGTAGTCGACCGTAACAAGGATGTACATGTTGCCCAAAGAAGGGACAAAAGGGCCCATAAAGTCAACTCCCCATACATCAAATGGCTCAACCTCTAGAATGCTTTGTTGAGGCATCTCATGACTATTCGTGATGCCGCCACTCCTTTGACATCTATCACAGCTCAAAATAAACTCACGAGCATCTTTTTGCAATGATGGCCAAAACATACCACATTGGAGCACCTTAGCAACATTTTTGCTTGCTCCACCATGCCCTCCACATGCCAAAGTATGGCAATGATTCAACACCGAGTTGATCTCATGATTGGGTACACACCTTCTAAAAACACCATCGGCGCACTTTTTAAACAAGAGAGGATCATCCCAATAGAACCTCGAAGCCTCCTTGAAAAATCGCTTCCGTTGTTGAGAATTGAAACCATGAGGTTCAATCCTACAAGCCAAGTAGTTCGCATAGTCCGCGAACCATGGAATCTCATTATTCAGAATGGCGAAAAGTGCTTCTTCTCTCAAATCTTCTTCAATAAGGGTCTCGTCAGGATCCGAGACTTTCTCATCAAGAGGGAGACGAGACAGGTGATCAGCTACCACATTCTCCGTCCCCTTTTTCTCCTTCATCTCAAAATCAAACTCTTGAAGAAGAAGCACCCACCTAATGAGCCGAGGCTTGGCATCTTTCTTACTCATCAGATAACGGACCGCAGAATGATCCGTATACACAACAACTTTGTTGCAGGTCAAGTAAGATCAGAATTTGTCAAATGCAAAAACTACGACCAACATTTCTTTATCCGTAGTTGCATAATTCCTTTGAGCATCATCCAAGGTCCTACTCGCATAGGCTATGACATGTAGCCTTCCTTCCTTGCGTTGCCCAAGAACAACGCCCACTGCAAAGTCACTAGCATCGCACATTAGTTCAAAAGGCAAGCTCTAATCCGGAGCTTGCACAATGGGGGCAGAAGTGAGGGCCTTTTTTAAAGTTTCGAAAGCCTTAATATAAGACTCATCAAACTCAAAATCTACATCCTTTTGAAGTAGATTCGTCAATGGTTTGGCTATCTGAGAAAAATCCTTGATGAAACGCCGGTAAAAACCCGCATGTCCAAGGAAAGCACGAACTCCCGTCACCGAATTTGGTGGCGGAAGCTTCTCAATAACCGACACCTTTGCCGGATCCACTTCAATGCCCTTCTTTGACACTTTATGCCCAAGGACAATGTCTTCCTCGACCATAAAGTGACATTTCTCCCAATTTAGGACGAGGTTCGTCTCTTGACATCTTTTCAATACACACTCAAGATTAATCAGACATGCGTCAAAAGACAAACCACACACACTAAAATCGTCCATGAACACCTCAATAGAATCTTCTAGCATGTCAGAGAAGATTGTTGTCATACACCTTTGGAAAGTAGATGGGTCATTACACAAACCAAAGGGCATCCTTCGATATGCGAATGTCCCATACGGACAAGTAAAAGTGGTTTTCTCTTGGTCATCCGGATGAATATGGATTTGAAAGAATCCGGAATAACCATCGAGAAAACAAAAGTGTGAATGACGAGCAAGCCTCTCCAACATTTGGTCAATGAAGAGGAGAGGGAAATGGTCCTTGCGGGTGGATTTGTTTACCTTCCGATAATTAATACAAACCCTCCACCCGGTAACAGTTCTAGTTGAGATAGTTTCTCCTTTCTCATTCTCAACAATAGTCATGCCTCCTTTTTTTGGAACCACGTGAATCGGGCTCACCCACTTGCTATCGGAGATAGCGTAGATGATTCCCGCGTCACGCAATTTCATAATCTCTTTTTTTACAACCTCTTTGAGATTAGGATTGAGCCTTCTCTGATGCTCTATGGATGAGGCATTACTAACGATGAGATGGATACGATGCATAGCAAGAGAAGGGCTTATCCCCTTAAGGTCATCTATCGAGTACCCAATGACAACTTTATATTTTTGTAATATCTCAATCAATTTTGATATAGAGATGTCATCAAGACTCGAATTGACAATAACTGGATAAGTACATGCATCATCAAGAAAAACATATTTAAGAGAAGAGGGAAGAGGTTTGAACTCTACCTTGGGAGGAGGCTTAGAACACTCCTCTTTGTCAGTGGATGTCGCGACAACCTCAAATGCTTCCTCTTTTGTCTCCTCAATAGCAGTGTCAAGAAACAATGAGAATTATTTCACCTCTTCCATGTCCAAGCTCGGGGCTTCAGTAAGAGAAGCATACAACTCATCCCTAGTGTGAACCACACTCGTAGCATCCTCTATCTCATTCTCCACTAGGTTGACCCGGCAAATTCGCTCTATCATGGGCCCCTTCAAAGTTTTAGAGAACTCAAATACAACCCGCTCATTGGCTACCTCAATTGTGATAGTATTATTTTTGCAATTGATCACGGCTCCCAACGTCTTTAGAGCGTCTCTTCCAAGAATAAGAGGAGTCTTCGGATCTTCCTCCATATCCATCACCACAAAATCACAAGGCACAAATACATGCCCAACTTGAATTGGTACATCCTTCAACTCACCATGGGGGACTCTCACAGTGCGGTCCGCCAATTGAATAGTTTTTCGTGTCGGATGAAGAGGAAAATTAAGGTGCTTAGCAATAGACAGTGGCATCAAACTCACACTCGCTCCTAAATCGGCCAAAGCACCCTTGGGCTCTAGATCACCTATTTTCACCGGCAAGGTGAAACTCCCAGGGTCTCTTTGCTTCTTAGGCATAGCACGTTGCACAAGAGCATTCACTTGATAGGGCAAAGTGATAAGCTCATCTTCAAGCTTCCATTTGTTGGAGAGGATCTCCTTCAAAAACTTAGCATATGCCGGCATTTGAGACATAGCCTCAAGGAATGGTATGTTGATCTGTAGGCTCTTCATCACATTCAGAAATTTGGTGAACTTGTCACTTAATTTTCTCTCGACCAACCGCTGAGGATAGGGAACCGGAGGCACATAGGTCTTAGTTGGTGGAGATGATGGCAGTGGCGCTTTATCACCAACTTGGACTTGTGTCTCACCTCTTTCCACATTTTCTTCTCTCTCGCCTTCCTCAACTTCAACTTCTTGCTCAACAACCTCACCTTCTTTATCCTTCTCTACCTCCTCGGTTGGCATCTTGGGACCCTCGTAACTTGTTCCCGACCTCAAATGAATGGCTTTGGCTTGATGGAGGTTGGGGTTAGGAATAGGTTGGCCCGGAAGTTGATTTATGGGTGTAGAAGGATTTTTCTCGGCTACTTGGGTAATTTGGGTTTCAAGCATTTTATTATGGGCTTGTAGCTCTTGAAACCTTTGCTCATGGTTTTGGAGGATTTGGTTCATGGATTGAAGTTGTTGGAGAATTTGGAGAGAGGTTGGCTCGGGAGATGGAGTGGGTTCGGGATTTTGTTTAGGGAACGGAGGGTTAGATTGAGGTTTTTGGGTATTGGCTCTTTGATGTGGAGCTTGGTAGACATGAGACCCTTGTGAGGATGAACTACCTTGGTTATAGTTTGGGTTATACCCTTGCACATACCCTTGATGTTGACCTTGGTTGTACCCTTGTTGAGGTTGATTCCATCCTTGTTGAGGTTGGTTGAAGCCTTGATTGTAGTTTTGTTGGGGTTGTTTCCAACCTCCTTGTTGATTGCTTCTATACCCTTGGTTTCCTTGGTAACCATCTCCTCTAGAGTTGATTGCCGCCACATGCTCCGAATTTGTACCTCCACAATAAGATGTATCATGATTAGTACCTCCACAAATATCACAAGAAAAAGAATTTACCTGTGATGGATTAGATGATGCGAGGTTGATCTTGGAGAGCTTCTTGTCAAGTTGATCCATCTTAGCTTGAATTTGATCCATGGGATCTAATTCAAACTTTCCACTCTTCTTAGGTTGAGCACCTCTTCGACATCCACCCCATAAATAGTTCTTAATTACTTCTTCAATGGTGGACTCAAGTTGATCTTGCGGGATCTTAGAAAGTTGACCTCCCGCTCCAGCATCAAGGTTGGCACGTGATATAGGATCAAGGCCATCATAGAAGAATCGCATGAGTAGATTCTTGGTGAACTCATGGTGAGGGCACGAACGGCTCATCTCATTGAACCGCTCCCAAGCTTCCGCAAGTGTCTCATCGTTCTCTTGCTCAAATGAGGAGATCTTCCTCCTTATGTCTGTTGTCTTCCACTTCGGGAAGTACTTCTTCAGAAAAGCCATTGTGACTTCCTCCCATGTAGTGAGGGAGTTAGCAGGTAAACTCTTGAGCCATGATTTTGCTTTTCCGGTAAGAGAAGACCGGAACAAATGCATCTTGATGTAGTCTGGAGAGACGTCATTTGTGGTTATCATGGTACAGATCTCAAGAAACCTGTCAAGATGGTCCAGAGGATCTTCATCCGACCCTCCACAGAATTGCTCTGCCTTCACTATCCGAGTGAACTGAGGGTGAATGCTGAAATTTGTAGTAGTGGTGGGGAGTCGAATACCACCTTGAAGAACATAGGAACCCGGATTTCCGAAATCCCTAAAGAGTTGTGGATTTGCTTCACCCATTTCTGACTGAACTTCGCTTGTTGTACTTGAGGCTGGTGAAGATGGTTCGGAACCCAAAGACAAATCTTCAAAAAAATTTCGACGCTTTCGCAATGTACGGTCAATTTCTGGATCTAAAGGAAAGGCGGGTGAACCGTGAGCTCTTCTTCTCATGTAACAACAACAAAGCTAAGTAGAGGATTAGCAAATAACAACAACAGTCAAAAAGAAAAGAAAAATCAACTAAGCAAAGCTAAACTAAAATAAACTTGAATTAATAGCACAATTTCCCCGGCAACGGCGCCATTTTGATAAGAGGTTTTTAGTGTGTCGTTAAGGCACCAAAAACTGCTTTTCAAACAATATTTATAAATCCTAACAATCAATTACTAAGAATGTAGCAAAGGCAAGTCAAGGGTCGATCCACAGGGAAAAAAGGACTAATTAAAGTCTATCAAGTCTAGACTACCTAATTGAAGGGTATTTGGGGGTTTGAAAAGTTTTGGTAACAACTATGTCTATCTAATAACAAGAACTAGCAAATAACTCGAATTAATGAATCTGAAAGGAAGTCACTAGAGTTGAGGTTACTAATATGAATAAGAATGGACAATGAATGTTAATGCGATTGTGAAGTAATGGAGACGATTATGCAAGGTTTAGTTTTCCTCTAAAATACTCGAGTCCTCTGTCGAATGGTCCTCAAGAATAATCACTTAATCAATCAACTAAATCCTCTCTCGAATGGTCTTTAGTCAATTGATTAAGAGATTCGATAAATTCGGAAAACCCCTAATAAAGGATCCCCTTAATTTCTACCCAATATCTTGGCCTAGAAATTAAGTTGATTCTTGGGGATGATAAAAGAATTCAAAATTCGATTTAAGAACAATTGAATTCAAAGTACCAAAGCATAAATGTGATCAATATCTATCCTAAGGTCTCAAAACACCAAGATCAATGCACAAACGTCTTTAAATCATCCCAATCACATTAACAATACATTTAAACCCTAATCCATACTTTCACCTTAACCCTAGATAAGAAACTACTCACTAATCATGGATTCTAGGCAATTAAACACAAATTCTATGACTAATCTAAGGCTAAACATGATTAAGAGATAATTAAACTAATAGAAATAACAATTATGAGATTGTGAGAATGAAGATCTAAAAATAACTAAGAACAAGAACAAACACGAAAAGAATGCAATAAAAACTGAATAAAATTGAATAAAAAGGTACCTTCAATGTAACGGAATCACAAAGTATGATCTATAATCTCAAATCTTGATAAAAAAACTAAGTGTTTTACTCTCTAATATCAGCCCTAATAATATTCTCTCAACTCTAAAATAAAGCATCCCCCTTTTAAAAACTAAAACTCTCGTTTTTAATGCATACAATTTTCTCGCGGAAACATGTGGTGCGGGCGCACCAAGGCTACTGGCTCAGATGGCCAATCTTCGCTGGGAAGGTGCGGGCGCACCTATGAGCTGGTGCGAGCGCACCTAACTGGCTGTCAATAAGGAAGCCAAATCTGTGGGCGGTGCGAGCGCACCTATGATCTGGTGCGGGCGCACCAATGTGCGCGGACAGTGCTAAGAGGGTGCGTGCACACCATGGAGCTCAAATCAAGCTTCCTTTATTCCATTTTCGCGCGTGCAAACTCCTCGAAACTCCCGCCTATTACCGTATCTCCCAACTCTTGACCTTATAAAAGATCATACCTGCAATCAAAGCACGGGAAAACACGGTGAAAGCAAATGTACTAGAAATCCAGTCAAAATTGACCGAAAATCTAGCGAAATGGCACAATGATCAACAATGATCAAGTGAAGGGAAGAGAGAGAGAAATGAGGAAGAAAGAGGGAAGAAAAGGGTATAAAGAGGATCAAACTAAACCAAAAAGAGCTCATAAAGTACGTTAGAAACGCACTTATCATTATTCAAGCTATACTATTATATTTTAGTTAATGTAAATGTATTTTTTCTATTTTTTTGTGCATATACTTTATTATTATATATACTCTAATATAAAATGTATTATAAAGCGGTTAATAAATCCATTGAGAACATAATAACACTAAGAATTTACTCCATTTCCTAATTATAGTGTTTAAATTAATACTAACGTTTTCGAAGAGTCACATACTTCCTCTAATTGTTGTATCTAGTAACAAATATTAGAATTAATATAGTTGTTGGAAGATGTTTCACAACAATTAAATAGAGGAAAAAAATATATCGATTTTTCGATTAACCGTTCACTCAAAAATCATAACTGTAACCGTACTATTTAACCGTTAATTTTACCGGTTCTGTAACCGTACCGTTAAAACTTTTTTTATCGGTATGGTTACCACCCATTTGGACCGCTTATTCAGTTTTTCGGTACGGTTTTTCAGCGTTTTATGAACACCCCTAGGTATACCCAATACTACTTTTTGCTCATTTGGAGCTCTCCATTTTATTTGCTCATTTGGAGGATATGAGCAAAAAAATTGCCTTGTGTGTACCATGTTCATGATACACCAGGGTGTATGATAAAAGTGTTAGATATACAGTAATTACAAACGAAATTAAAATTACAGAAACTAGACTAGGACGAGTATTTCTCTGTCCTTAGGATAATATTATCCCCACTATTATGCTGATGGGATTAACTGCTAATTTACCCCCAAGATTCCCTAATCTAAGAATGGGTTTACAGCAAGATTATCCATCCTCCATGAACATGGCTGAGAGAGTTTTTATAGAGAAAGCGTTTTGTGAAGGAATGACAGGAAAAGGAAAACTGATCTTAAATAACGTTCTGCCAAAAGGTATTTATTGAGATAGAATCAGATGACAGTTATCGAAAACTGTCAATTGAATTTTATCCCAAAAACCGAAATAATAATTCGGCAGAAAATTAAATGTTAATCAAAACGTTAAGTCTGTAATTAACCCGCGCGTCGTGCTAAGTGCTAAGTACTAAGTGCTAGTCTTTGATTAGAAATATACAAGTATATTAATAACCCAAATACAAGCACATCCAAGCCCAATACTCAACTTGGCCCAAGTAGTTAGGCCATCATCCAATTTAATATAACTATCACATGAGTTAATATAAAGACGACATCAACACTTTATTCCTTCCATGTGGGACAAATACCCACACACAATCTCTCCAACTACATACTGAAGACTATAATCCAACAATCCCCCACTTAGTCTTCAATATAACAGAATGTGCATACATGAAAGAATCTTTCGATTTGAACTTTCACTTAGTGACAGACCTTCAAGACCCTAACGAAATTTATGGCAGCGAAAGCTATTGAGCCAAAGTTTCTTCTGTTAGAATCGGAATAACGGCACACACATTCATCCATAAACATGTTCATAAGCAAGGTAGCACTAATATGGCCATGTGCTCATCCTGGTTCATAGACATTTACAAAAGTTTTGACCCAAACTTTTGTTAGAAGCGGCACCACTTCTAATGTCTATATAGGTGAAATTCTTCAAACACTAGAATTTCATTAAGAGTAACAACTTACCCTAAAACACACACTAGAAGAAATTAAGCTAGTGTGACCAGACCAGTTATCAACAATTTGTTATTACCATAATGAACCTTTTAATTATAAAGATCTATAAGGAAAAGTTTGGGTTTCCATCGTTGCTGATCAATCAAACGAGTCTTAAGCCCATTTCTCGGCTTGTTCCATAAACCATATCCCATGGTAATCCTATTGTAAAAGGATCTGCCAAGTTATTACAAGATCGTACATAAATGACAGTTATAATCCCGTCGGATATCAACTGCCTCACATCTTAAACTGATATGTCTAGACTTACCATTATAAATCTTATTGTAAGCTCTAGATAATGTTGCCTCACTATCGCAGTGCAAAGAAATTGCTAGCATAGGTTGTAGCCACAACTTTATATCCAATAACATATTTCTCAACCACTCTACTTCTTTGCCTGCTGCCCCTAAAGCTAAAAATTCAGCTTCCATTGTAGAATGAGTGATGCAAGTTTGTTTCTTTGAGACCCAAGAAACAGCACCACCACCGAGCATGAAGATCCAACCACTTGTGAACTTATTATCTCCATCACTTGATATCCAACTAGCATCTGTATACTCTTCCAGTACAGCAAGGAAATTCCCATAGTGCAAAGCATAACCTTTGGTTCTTTTCAGATAACCAAAAATTCTTCCAATTGCTTGCCAATGACCTGTACTAGGATTACTAGTAAATCTCGAAAGTTTGTATACTGCAAACGCAATATCAAGTCTAGTGCAATGCATAGCATACATCAAACTGCCTATTGCACTAGCATACTCTAACTGAGCTACAACTCTTCCACTGTTCACACTAAGTTTACATGATGTATCATACGGGGTGTTAGCTTTTTTTGAAATTCAAATGCTTAAATTTCTTAAGCATCTTATCAACATAATGAGACTGACTTAAGGAATAACCCCCACTATTTCTTCTAACTTTGATACCTAAAATAGTATCAACTTCATTTAAGTCCTTCATCTTGAAACAAGAACTCAAATAAGTTTTGGTTTCAGTTATGCCTTTCATGTTTGTTCCAAATATCAACATATCATCAACATAAAGACATAAAATGACTCCATAATCTTTTATAAACTTAGAGTATATACATCTATCGCCAGAGAGTTATGTATAAAGCCATGAGATAGAACAACAAAATCAAATTTTTCATGCCACTGTTTTGGTGCTTGCTTTAAACCATACAATGACTTTATTAGTTTACAAACTTTATTTTCGTGACCAAGTAGTACAAAACCTTCAGGTTATCTCATGTACACCTCTTCATCTAAATCACCATTTAGAAAACAGTTTTTACATCCATTTGGTGTACATACAAACTATATAAAGAAGCTAAAGCTATTAATACTCTAATGGATGTAATCCTAGCCACTAGAGTATAAGTATCAAAATAATTTACTCCTTCTCTTTGGCTAAATCCTTCACAAAACAAGTCTAGCATTGAAAACTTTAATTGACTCATCATCCACATTTCTTTTCACCCTAAAAACCCACTTACATCCAATGGCTTTAGAGCCAGGAGGCAAATCTGATAAAACCCAAGTCTTATTAGCCATCAAAGACTCCATTTCATCATCTATTGCTTCCTTCCAAAAAGCAGAATCTCTAGAAGCCATTGCATCTCGAAATGTTTTTGGTTCATTGCTTTCATCCTCAACATTGAGAAGTAATGGGATTATCCTGGTTACCACTTCTCTATATCCTTCAACAAGAAAAGCAATAGCTTGTGAATTGATAAAATCTGAACCCAAATGTTTTTCCTTTCCAGCTCTTACACTTCTCCTAGGTTCAATATGATCATTAGAATTTATTCTCACATTACTAGAAGAAGGGTAATGACTCGATTCTGGGTTAGAATTCGTTTCTGTTTGTGGTATTTGCAAAGACTCATCAACACTTTTGAAATAACTTCGAAACTTGTTCTCAAAGAACTCTACGTCTCGAGACTCTAAAATTACATTTGTGTCTAGATCCAAAAGCCTATACGCTTTAGAGTTTTTCTGCATATCCCACAAATACACTTTTCAAAGCTCTTGGACCCAATTTAGTTTTCTTAGGATCTGGGACCTTGTAAAAAGCTAAACATCCCCAAACTCTAAAATAACTAATATTAGGTTTTCTTCCTCTCCAAATTTCATATGGAGACAATTTCAACTTCTTTGAAGGAACTCTATTATGTACATGACATGCAGTTAGTAAGGCTTCACCCAATAAATTCAAAGGTAAATTGGAGTTAACAATCATGGCATTAACCATATCAACTAAGACTCCATTCTTCCTTTCAGCAACCCCATTTTGTTGAGGTCTATAGGGAGCACTAACTTGATGAACAATACCATTATCCTCACAAAAGGAAGTAAATTCAGTAGGGAAATATTGTCCACCCCTATCACTTCTTAAAATTTTCAATTCTTACCCTTTTGTGTCTCTACCATGGCTTTGTAGACTTGAAACATATTATGTGCTTGATCTTTTGATTTCATTAAATAGACATAGGTAAATTTAGAACAATCAATGAAAGTAATAAAATACATACATCAACCTCTAGTTAAAACGCCATTTAACTCACAAATATCAGAATGCACAAGTTCTAAAATTTCAGATTGTCTATCAACTTTTGGGAAAGGTTTTCTTTTCATTTTTGCTTGTACACAAACTTCACATTTTTCTTTATGTTCATTACTATAAGTAATAATTTCGTTTTTGCACATAAATTTCATTGTTTGATAATTAACATGTCCCAAGCGACTATGCCAAAGATTAAAACTTGTACATTCTATATTAAAACTAAAATTGAAAGATTGCACACAAGAGTAACTAGAACTATCTTCTTTATTGATACTTAGTTTAAACATACCATCAGATACATAACCTTTTCCAAGAAAGGAACCAGCTTTAGACTATAATTTATCGGACTCTATAACAGTTTTGAGTCCTTTCCTACAAAGCACAAAACCAGAAACCAAATTCTTCCTAATTGAAGGAACATGTAATACATTAGTAAGAGTTACTTTTCTTCCCATAAGTGAACTGGAGTATCACACTCCCTGTTCCAAGAACCTTGATGGTGTGATGATCTCCCAACAGAATTTCATGACCATCTACGGCCTCAACATAATCCTTGAAAAGTGAGCGATTATTGCAAATATGTGTGGTAGCACCAGAGTCATACCACCAATCATCACTAACAGCAACCGAAGCCATGTGCAATTCTTGGATCTTACCAACATGCATTTCAGAATTCATGGCAACAATTTGATCATTGTCCTTTTGTTCAACAACATTTGCAATCGCCTTCTCTTCATTATTCTTCTTCTGGTTTTGGTTCTGATTTTGCTCCTTGTCCTTCTTAGGGCTCCTACATAAACGTTTCATGTGGCCTTTCTTACCACAATTGTAACAAACAATTTCAGAAAAATGCTTCTTACCCTTTTTATTCGGTTTTGAAGTATTAGAGTTATTATTTGCCTTTCGTTTACCCTTCTGATTCTTCTGACTAACATAGTGCACTTTAGAACTTGAAGCAATATTCAATTCCTTTTCCCTACTACGTGTTTCTTCTTCAATTCGTAGGTGTTTCTAAATTTGTTCTAAAGTAAATTCCTCAGTAACTTTTTCCTATAATCATTCCAAGATGGTGGTAATTTGGCAATAATTCCCCCCACAATTAACTTTTCTGGAATAGTTATGTTCAAGCCCTTAAATTTGAAAATTAAGATAAGGAATTCATGCACTTGATCTAGTATAGAAGTGCCATCAACCATAGAAAATTCAAAGAACTTAAAATTAAAGTAACAAACTTATCTGCCCCTTGTTTTTCTGCATCATACTTGAACTCCAGTGATTTCCACATTTCTTGTGCAGATGGAATTGGAGTGTAAAGATCATACAGGTGATTAGAGAGAGAATTCAGAATGTATCCTCTCGCACGAAGATCTCATCCTCAACGCGTTTCTTGCGTTACGCAACCATTCCTTCGGTGTCTTTGTCTAATGGTTCCGATAAAGTACCCAACTTTGGATCCATAACATAAAAGATCTTCAGAGCAGTGAGTAAGAACGACATCTTCTCCTTCTAACGCAGGAAATTGGTTCCATCAAAGCGATCTAGTTTCACAGTATCAATACCAAACATCTTCATGGTGTTTTCTAGAGCTGGTCACCCTCAGCCCGGCCCGGCCCGGTTTTTGGGCGGGCTTTGGGCAAGCCAAAAAGACATTTTAGTCTAATTTTTGGCCCGGCCCGTTTTGGCCCGAAAAAGCCCGCTCGGCCCGGCCCGAAATAACGGGCTTTGGACACAATTTTTTGGCCCGGTCAATGGGCAAATTTTTTTTGGCTCGGTCCGGCCCATGATCACCTCTAGTGTTTTCCATTAATATTATCCTAAGATTGTTAGATATACAGTAATTACAAACGAAATTAAAATTACATAAACTAGACTAGGACGAGTATTTCTCCGTCCTTAAGATAATATTAGCCCCACTATTTCTCTGTTCTGATTTTGCTCCTTGTCCTTCTTAGGGTTTCTACATAAACGTTTCATATGGCCTTTCTTGCCACAATTGTAACAAACAATTTCAGAAAAATCCTTCTTACCCTTTTTATTCGGGTTTGAAGTATTAGAATCATTATTTGCCTTTCATTTACCCTTCTGATTCTTCTGACTAACATAGTGCACTTTAAAACTTGAAGCAATATTCAATTCCTTTTCCCTACCACGTGTTTCTTCTTCAATTCGTAGGTGTTTCTGAATTTGTTCTAAAGTAAATTTCTCAGAAGTATGCAATAACTTTTTCCTATAATCATTCCAGGATGGTGGTAATTTGGCAATAATTCCCCCCACAATTAACTTTTTTGGAATAGTTATGTTCAAGTCCTTAAATTTGGAAATTAAGATAAGGAATTCATGCACTTGATCTAGTATAGAATTGCCATCAACCATAGAAAATTCAAAGAACTTAAAATAAGAAACTTATCTGCCCCTTGTTTTTCTGCATCATACTTGAACTCCAGTGATTTCCACATTTCTTGTGCAGATGGGATTGGAGTGTAAAATTCATACAGGCGATCAGAGAGAGAATTCAGAATGTATCCTCTGCACTCCTTTGCGCGTTTCTTGCGTTCTGCAACCATTCCTTCAGTGTCTTTGTCTGATGGTTCTGGTAAAGTACCCAACTTTGGATCCAGAACATAAAAGATATTCAGAGCAGTGAGTAAGAACGACATCTTCTCCTTACAACGCCCAACTTTGGATCCAGAACCTAAAAGAGCTTCAGAGCAATGAGTAAGAACGACATCTTCTCCTTACAACGCAAGAAATTGGTTCCATCAAAGCGATCTAGCTTCACAGTATCATTACCGAACATCGTCATGGTGTTTTCCATTAAAATTATCCTAAGATTGTTAGATATACAGTAATTACAAACGAAATTAAAATTACATAAACTAGACTAGGACGAGTATTTCTCTGTCCTTAGGATAATATTAGCCCCACTATTATACTGATGGGATTAACTGCTAATTTACCCCCATGATTCCCTAATCTAAGAACGGGTTTACAGTAAGATTATCCATCCTCCATGAACATGGTTGAGAGAGTTTTTAGAGAGAAAACGTTTTGTGAAGGAATGACAGGAAAAACTGATCTCAAATAACGTTCTGCCAAGTATTTATTGAGATAGAATCAGATGGCAGTCATCGAAAAATGTCAATTGAATTTTATCCCAAAAACCGAAATAATTAATTAAAAAATAATAATTCGACAGAAAATTAAATGTTAATCAAAACGTTAAGTCTTTAATTAACCCGTGCTAAGTGCTAAGTCTTTGGTTAGAAATATACAAGTATATTAACAACCCAAATACAAGCACATCCAAGCCCAATGTTGAACTTGGCCCAAGTAGTTAGGCCATATCCAATTTAATATAACTATCACATGAGTTAATAAAGACAACATCAACACTTTATTCCTTCCATGTGGGACAAATACCCACACACAATCTCTCCAACTATATATTGAAGACTATAATCCAACAAAAAGTTGTATGCATTATCAATATCCCAACTTATGCTGGTTAGCAACCCATATCATACCAAAATCAACTAATAATGTAGCGCATTGAGCAAAAGAATCTATAGGAAGTTCGTGGCGTTTTAAGTACTGAATTATTGTATTGCAATTGTATGGATAACAATGTCCATCTCCTCACTTTGGTTTTAAATTTGAGGGTGCAAACATGAGCTTAATTATTAGCTTGCTTGTTAATGTGGTCTAGAGGCCTGAAAAGGGGATCTAAAGTTGGTATGAGGCGGATTAAAGTACCTGTTTCAGAAGAAGACAAAGCTTTGGAAGAAGATCGAGAATCTCTACATCTTTTTCTCTATTCAATTAAAATTAGGGCATCCATCCAGCTTTCAGGGACCATGGTCCTACTAGTTGCTCCCGTTTATAAACTAACTTCTATTAATTAATTAAGGTGTTCTCATCCTCTCTATGTAGTGGAGTACCAATTATGAGTTGATTCTTATGATTTGTTGAAATGTCACTTAACTCGGTTTATTATCCACTAGGTTAATTTATGTGCGATGCACAAATTTTAGTTAGAGTAGATATTATTTTCATCCTATCTTCTAGCTGCCTCAAATCCTAAACTAGCTTTTCCATCGATTATTTGACTAGCTAAGATTATGAAATTGTGAGTCATTACCTTGTGCATTAAGGTAGATAATTTATCATCTTTATCTGTGCCAATTTCTTGATAGTTTTCTTTCTATATATATAAAGAAAGTAGTGAAACTAATATTAAAAAAGCTTTAGAGGTGGGTACTCTTGTTTATAAGCTACCTATTGGTGCTTTCAGCCTAACCTCTCTTATGTGGTTACTAGGTTTGAAGCTCGTGCGTTGCACGGGTTGTTGTTTATTTTATTTTATTGCAATTTTTTTGTTAAAATTTTTGTTGATTTTGTGTTGTTGTAAAATGAGATTTTTCAAGATCATTGTATTTACATACTTCCTCCGTTCTTTTTCTATTACAACAATTACCACTTTAGGTAGTTTCATCTTTTGGAACCATTCCACTTTCGGTAAAAAAAGAAACTACAGTTGACAATATTACCTTTACTTTATGTTAATAAAACCATCATTAATTACCCGAATTGCCTTATAAAGTTGCGTTTACTTTAATAAGGATTTATTTGTCCCCCTACTCTAGTTAAGTAAACTAGTCTTATATGCACGCGATGCGTGCGAAAATATGTAGAAATTTAAATTAGTTACTAATATCATCTAATAAATAAGTAGTTTTTAAATTTGTAATCAGTTTATTAAATCAGGGATTTATATTTTTTTTCAAAAATTTAGTTGAGAAGGAAGTAATTGATTGTGAAGTAGATTTTCATCATTTTCCTTTTGTTATGCCTTTTCTATCTTTTAATTTTTTCATTAATTAGGTAGTTACATCCTTTTTTTAAAATTTTTCATGTCCTACCCCTATTACCATATGTAATTATAGCAGGCAAAATAGACTCGTACCCATGACCCGACCCGAGACCCGTTCACCGGGAAATAATGACCCGAAATAACCCGATGCGTTCCCGAAAGTTAATAGACCCGAACCCGAACCCACCCGACCCGAATTTGACCAGATAATGATGACTGAACCCGACCTGAAAAATGGTCATATTAGTTACTTTTTAGACAAATTTAAGGAAAAAATTGTCATGAAATACTATATATGATTTAGCCACTGTCCATTTATTATTTAACTTACGCTCATTGATCTTGTATGTGTTTTATTTATTTGCGACATTGGAAACCCGATTTAACCCGACCAGATCTAGCATGACCCGATCTAACCCGACCCGACGTGACCCAAAAATCTCATGGACCCGAGATGGCCTCGCACTCGAACGGACCCGACCTGACACGAACACAAAGTTGACGCGATTATGACCCGAAATCTCACGGGCCCGAGATGGCCTCGTACTCGAACAGACCTGAACTGCCCCGAACACAAAGTTGACGCGATTATGACCCGTTTGCCACCTCTATTTATAATAGAGAAGTAGATATACCATGATTTTTTTAGTAATAATGTTTTGTCATACGTATAATACATGTATGATACATTTTTTATTATATTTAGATTTTGACTATATGTATTTACATATATACAAAACAATCTTAAACATAAATATTTAAAATTGGAAAAATTTATAAATAAGAAAGAATAATTCAAGTTTTATGAAATACATAACATTTCAAGAAAATAGGTCTATTATATTATATAAAGACTATAATAGTTCTCATAACGTTTCAAGGAAAAATGGTGTTGTATGAATATATGAGTATGTGATTATCAATCTACTATATATTGTAAAAAAAAAACTATCAATCAAAGCATTGTCCTAATATAAAAAAGAATCTCTATTACAAAAAGTGTTGAATACATTGTGCATCTTTTGAAACCTCAGCAAAGTCTGATTCATCTAAATACACAACTAATAATCTCTTACAGAACAAAATTTTAATTTTGACCAAGCCTACCGTTTCTCTTACTACCAAGTACCAACTGGACCTCTATAGATAAGTTTCATATTCAAGTCCAAGTTTGATGTATTCCTATAACATAGCTGATTTACATCTCTCTCTGATCCTCATCATCCCCTCTCTCTCTCTATGAAATGTATCTCTCCTCCTGCTATGGGGTGTGTCTCTCTCTCCTAGCATCGTCTGTGACGGTCTCCACATTATACCATCTGTCATTTGGCGACTTCATCGGTGCCGCTGCCTTAAGTGTCTTACCCATCTCACTCATGTCTTCACAAATTTGCCCATTTTCATTCACTAATTTCCACCCCGGGGGAAATTGAAATCAAGTATAGTAAGTTTACAATTTTAGTGGAAAAATGAAGAAATTGGATGCTACTTGTTTGGCAACACTTCAACGGCAACGTTGCCAATTTCAATATTGACTTGCAGGTTAGTTTGAACCCAGAGCATTTCCTTTTTTTTTTTGCATGTGAAAGATTTTGGTAGGATTTTTTTGTTGCAGTTACATTTTTCAGTGCAATTGATAAAAAGTTGTGTGGGTTTTCTTGATTTCTTGTGAGAAGCAAGAGATAAGTTTGGGTGCTTATAGTTTGAAAATGATTTTTTTTTCTTGTTTAGAAATTCAATCGGATGAATTTAAATTCCCCATATAGTTCTACATTTAACATTATTTTTTATGAAAGAGATAAATTCATAGTAATCAAAGGGCAGAAGTTTCATGATGCAATAAAAGGGTAGAAGAACTTTCATATAACGTCTAGTTTTATGATTATATGGATATAAAAGCATATAAATGGATCACACGAATTTAAAAAAAATTACTTTACTAATTAAGAATGTCATGATGCAAATTTAATTGAAGTTTAAGTTTTGAAACTTAAGTACTGTAACATTGAGTTAACATTGTGATTTTGGTTTATTGTAAGAACATACCTTTTTGTTTTTTTCTCTTGAGTGAAACTGCAACTCCTTTGGTTTGCTTGCTGCTCTTCAAGATCTATGGTGGGTCACTTAATCTTGGCTCCATAATTGAAATCACCAAAAAAAAAAATTAGATGTTATAGTTTTACAGAGGATACGGGGAAAAAAAATTACTTATGCTTTATAATTACCTAATGTTGATTTTCAAATTTAAATTGTGATGATGCAATGGAAGAGGATGAACAAACAACAGAGCATCTCGAAGGATTGAAGATTTTGGAAGAGGAAGAAGATGGAGAAAGAAAAAAAACTGTCGTGAGTGCTGTGGTGTGGTTTTTTGTATCTATATTTTCGGTTACTGTAATTAACTGCTTGTAGTGGTAGTTTTGTTTAGTTATGTAGTAATTTTTTTTTTTAAATCTACTGTTGGATGCAGGTGTAATAATTGTTGGGGGTTGGGGGTATTTAAGTAATTAAAGGTGGACACCAAGACCTCAAGAGTTGACATATAGAATAGAGATAGGTACCTCTATGCTAGATTACCCATTTTTTATTTCCTTAAAAACCATGTCCAAACCAATTAAATGGTATCCCAATAACAGGTATGACTAACAATAGCTAATACAGTTTTAACATGAATAATACCCTAATGATACTTTAAGAAAGTAGAAGGTAATCATTTAATTGATGCAGGTCAGAAAAAATACTTTCTTAAAAATTGATAATAATGACATGGCATGCTTAGGTGGAGCTCTTTATAATATTTTAAGTATGTTTTATTTAAATTAAACTCTAATTTTTACATAATCCAAAACTCTAATATGTAACTTTATCGTTATACATTTTAGTTAATAAATTTTGTTGCAATATTATATTGTTTTAGTTTAGTTGAGTAACGTTGAGGTTTTGAAAGATAATATGTTTAATCCTGTAAATTGGACCTATAATCAAATGTTATAATCACATATAATACACTATACTTAATACTTATAGGCATTATTATAATTATCTAAAAAAAAAGACTAAATAATGTCATATAATGCATCTAATTTAATATATTTTCATGAGTTGTAACACTATATTGTAAATAGATGCAGGACAGAAAGAATACTTTCTTAAAAATTGATAAGAATGACATGGCATGCTTAGGTGGAGCTATTTATAACATTCTAAGTATGTTTTATTTAAATCAAACTCTAATTTTTTACATAATCCAAAACTCTAATATGTAACTTTATCGTTATAGATTTTAGTTAATAAATTTTGTTGCAATACTATATTGTTTTAGTTTAGTTGTGTAAGGTTGAGGTTTTGAAAGATAATATATTTAATCCTGTAAATTGGACCTATAATCAAATGTTGTAATAACATATAATACACTATACTTAATACTTATAGCCATTATTATATATATCTAAAAAAAGACTAAATAATGTCCTATAATGCATCTAATTTAATATATTTTCATGAGTTGTAACACTATATTGTAAATAGATGATATTTTGAAGCATATTTCAAGCACTCTCCAATGTAAAAAAATTAGGAAAATTTGTCAAAAACAACCTTTTAAAAACATGTTTTTGTGAGAAAACAACCTTTTAAAAAGAACCTGGCAAAATAAGACCTTAAGAAGAAAATATTTTGCGATAAATACCCTCAACCTATTTTCCGGCATTGACCAAGGATTTTTCAGTGTTAACTCGTTAAAACCAAAGATGTGGAGGGCACGTGAACTGCATCTCTTATGTTTCAACTCTTTTTTTCTCCATTTTTCGACATTGACCAAATATTTTCCGACCTTAAATTCATCAGTATATGAAGGGAAATTGGGTTGAAACATAAGAAATGTAGATTATGTGCCTTGCCATGTTTGGTTTAGTGAATCGAAGCCGCAAAATACTTGGTCAACGCTTAGAAAATGGTTCAATGTTGTTCCTCGCAAAAAAAATATTTTTAAGGTCTTATTTTGCCAGATTTTTTTAAAAGGTTGTTTCTCGCAAAAACTTGTATTTAAAAGATTGTTTCTGATAAATTTTCCAAAAAATTATAATGTTTTGAATTAGGTAACAAAAGTTAAATTTAATTTACATAATATAATAATTTAGGTTGTTTATTCAAAAAGCAACTCTAATCTCCCCCTATTCATAACTCTTATATGTGTATAAATATATGTAGAATTCTATTTTTTTCAAATATTTAAAATAAAAACTAATGACAAGGTAATCTTAAGTGGTGTTCTCTATTTCATAAATTGTAGAACTATATCGTAAATGGATCTTATTTCAAAGCATATTTCGAGCACAATCTAATGGTACAAAAATTATAATATTTTGAATTAGGCAGCAAAAGTTATACACAATTTACATAATACAATAATTTAGGTTATTTATTCAAAACGAAACTCTAATTTCTGCTTATCCAATACTCTATTTAAATCTATGTAGAACTCTATTTCTAGAAAAAATATAAAAATAAAAATTGATGACATGACAATCATACACGACGCTCTATATTTCATAAGTTGTACAACTATATTATAAATGGATCTTATTTCGAAGCATATTTCGAGCACTCTCCAATGGTACAAAAATTATAATATTCCGAATTACATAGCACTGATAAATTTTCCAAAAAATTATAATGTTTTGAGTTAGGTAACAAAAGTTAAATCTAATTTACATAATATAATAATTTAGGTTGTTTATTCAAAAAGCAACTCTAATCTCCCCCTATTCATAACTCTTATATGTATATAAATATATGTAGAATTCTATTTTTTTTCAAATATTTAAAATAAAAACTAATGACATGGTAATCTTAAGTGGTGCTCTCTATTTCATAAATTGTAGAACTATATCGTAAATGGATCTTATTTCAAAGCATATTTCGAGCACAATCTAATGGTACAAAAATTATAATATTTTGAATTAGGCAGCAAAAGTTATACACATTTTACATAATACAATAATTTAGGTTGTTCATTCAAAACGAAACTCTAATTTCTGCTTATCCAATACTCTATTTAAATCTATGTAGAACTCTATTTTTAAAAAAAAATATAAAAATAAAAATTGATGACATGACAATCATACACGACGCTCTATATTTCATAAGTTGTACAACTATATTATAAATGGATCTTATTTCGAAGCATATTTCGAGCACTCTCCAATGGTACAAAAATTATAATATTCCGAATTACATAGCAAAAGTTATACACAATTTTCATGATATAATAATTTAGGTTGTTGATTCAAATCCAAACTCTAATTTTCGCTTATCCAAATCTCCTTATATGTATTTAAATCATCTAGAACTCTATTTTTGTAAAAAATAAAAATATAAATTGATGATGTGGCAATCCTACGTGGCGCGCTCTATGAGCTCGAAATCTTGAGGAGCTCCCTATGCTCCCGAAAAGTTCTTCCTTTATATATATATATATTGATTATGGATGGATGTTAATGTTAATTAAGGAGCGATGTCACAACATGCAAATTATACGGTACACTCAGAAGCATCAAGCTAGTGTGATTCTTTCATCATTTCGTGGTTAATCAAGAGATATACTTATTTGAGTTCGTTTAATTGAACTTTGATTTAAATTAATTGATAACTTATATGTATCTCTATTACATAAGCCAAGGGGGAGCTATGGTGTCCCCATATGAAAAGACTTATATACCCCTAACTTGAAACATAAAAAAAAATGGATCAGAATACCACCAACTTTGGCCCGTCCGCTTTTAATACCCCCAACTTTGGATTATTTTTAAATACCCCCAACTTTGAGGGTGGTCCGCCAAAAATGCACTCAGATGACCTATAATTTATTAGCAAGGTAATTTTTTTATTTTTTTATTTCTTTTTTATTTTCTCTATTAGCTTTTGTAAACTAAAATTCCCAACCCCCCACCCCCTCCTCTGCTCTCATCCCACCACCCCCCACCCCCACCCCCCACCACCCACTGCCACCTTCCCTCACCCCACTACCACCCTTCCCACACCCCAGCCCCCTCCCCTAACCCCGTCGAAACCCCCCCCTCCTCTTATCCGGCAGCAATCCGGCGCCCTCCTCCCCTCCTCCAGTCTGCAGATACCAACTACACCCCCAAATTCACCAAACCTTTACCATCTTTATTCCTCCAACCTCCAGTCTTCCAATTATAAGTAAACAATTAAGCTTGCTAACAGCATAAAATGATCTTTTGTACTTTCTAAGCAGTGGGTGAAGAACATTTGCACTAAAAAAATCCAAGATCAAATCTCAATTTCGATTAGATGAAGTGGGCTAATTTCTTCGTGCCACTAAATACCATTATGCTCGAACCAAGTTCGTTTACTCTGCTAGTCTCTGACTTCAGGTATCACTAATTACCTTCATTTATAATCATATAATTTGTCTGCCTTCACTTGTTTTTCTCTTTATATCCCTCAAAATTCTAATCTTTTTTTCTGGGTTCATGTAATTATTTGAGATTATTTCAGTTTTATATGAGAGAGAAAAGGAAGAATGTAGGGTCAGAAGAGGCGGAAATGGCGGCGGCAGAGAAGGAGGAGAGAGAAAATAAGCGGTGTAGTGAAGGGAGTGGGAGAGATGAGAGTTTAGTGGAGCGAGGAAGAAGAAGGTTGAGAGTTGGGGTGTTTAAGAGGGGTCTGAAAATGGAGAAGGAAGGAGTGCCCGCCATTTTTAGGGTTTGTAAGGTTGCTCCGCCCAGATATTGCGGTAACACCATTGTTGCACTATTTTAGTGTTCTAAAGATGGAAGATAAGAAGGGGGTGGGGGAGGAGGGAGAAAGAGGAATGGGAGGGGACCGGTGGTTGAGGAGGGGGAGGAAGGGGAGGGGGTGGCGATGGGGTGGGAGTAGTAAAATGGTAAAGGTGGGGTGATAAAAAAGAAAAATAAAAAAATTAAGTAAAACCAATAAGAGCATGACACGTGTCATTGTAACCTTCTAAACAGGTTCTTTTAGATCAAGGGTGCATTTTTGGCGGACCACCCCGAAAGTTGGGGGTATTAAAAGCGGACGGGCCAAAGTTGGGGGTATTTAGATCCATTTTTCCTAAATAAAACAACTATTCAAAAATTTTCATTCATTTCCTTAAATACAATTTTGCAATAAGGAAAGTTGAAAAAAGAGAATACTAACATAAAGTTTAAGCAAGATTGTCATTAAAAGATTACTTACGATGAGGAAGTACATCTTTTCCAACAATTGTAAAGCCAAAAATACAAAGTTTTCTTTTACTTAAATATTCAATAACAATTACAAAGAACATAAATTAAAAATTCATAAAATTACCGAGAAAAAAAAAAGAGTGTAACTCATCTTTGTACTTTTCGATTTCATAATTGTCGTAGTCAAGATGTTATTCAAGCGAAATAGTTAAACCTGATGAGAAAAAGTAAGCATAGACCAACTTCTCTTATCTTCACTTTCAATTCTATATTTTGTAAAAATAGATTGTAAGTACAAAGTACATGTTTATTTTTCGCATTAATATTAATGTTTTTTTAGGATTTAGAATATTAGTATTAATACTAATATGTTGTCGCACGCATCGCGTGCATATGAGGCTAGTACGCATCGCGTGCATACGAGGCTAGTACAAGTATAAATCAAGCGTTGTTTGCCGAATAGCTAATCAATTGTTGGGTTTATGGAGATGTTCGGCTTGGAAAAGTGTTTGGAGATGGCCATGATCGTGGGGTTTGACGACACATTCGTATTAAGGCGTCGAAAGTTTGTCATAGCAATTGGCCAGATTTCAGTAGTATGCCT
Source organism: Beta lomatogona (assembly GCA_947646795.1). Taxonomy (NCBI): domain Eukaryota; kingdom Viridiplantae; phylum Streptophyta; class Magnoliopsida; order Caryophyllales; family Amaranthaceae; genus Beta; species Beta lomatogona. Next base: position 121,850 of record CANSNZ010000468.1, on the reverse strand, counting down.
GAGGAGGAAAGAAAGAGGGATCGGAGCTTCATTTTCCCTCCAAATCTTATCTCCAATTCGGAAGAGGATGATGTTTATTAATTAAAGAGGGAAGAAAAATGGATTATTTCCACTTTCTCCCCTTCCTTCCCCCAATCCCTCATCCAAAGAAGATAACTTGTTCCCCTCCCTATTTTTGTTCCTTCTCTTTCTCTTCATTTTATCCTATCCAAACAAAATGTAAATGTTTGATACTAGTTGATTAAGCAGCAAAAGCTTAACTTGCAAACCTTCTACTCCCTCTTAGCTGTAGAGAGCTACATTGATTTTGTTGTTAGGACTATATAACAGACCACTTGGTTATCATTGTCTTGCCCGGTTGGCCCCCTTGCACCTAAGGGCGTCCAAAAAATCCCGACTCGTATTACTTGACATGTCTACCCGTCGATGCGCAATTGTAAAATCAGGTAATAAATTTATTTATTTTAATTTTAGCGGATCTGGTAACCGACCTGAAAAAATGAATGTGATTCGGGTAGGGTAATGGACCGACTTCCTACATTATTCGGGTATCCAAATACGCACAAAGTTTGTTTCCACTGCCTACTTTATTAAAGAAAAAGTAAAAAAAAAAATACAAAAATTGATCACCTCCCCCCACGTGCCCAACGTCACTGTGATTCGGGTAGGGTAATGGACCGACTTCCTACATTATTCGGGTATCCAAATACGCACAAAGTTTGTTTCCACTGCCTACTTTATTAAAGAAAAAGTAAAAAAAAAAAATACAAAAATTGATCACCTCCCCCCACGTGCCCAACGTCACTGTACTACATCTTTTCAATATAGTTTAAGTTTCGAATCATATTTTTTGTCTTTCAATTGCTTGGTTCAACTCTTTCGTGTCCACTGTCCATTATTAGTGTATTCTAATTTCAAAAACTATTGTCTTTTTTGAACTCTTTTTTATCCTCGTAGGCTCCAACTAGAGCTGTCAATTCAGTTACTCGAGTCGGGTTTAGGTTGGGTCGTCTCAGGTTTCAGGTCATGTTCGGTCAGGTCGTATCATGTCAATAAATCAAACAGGTTGGGTGCAGGTCGGGAACGGTCGTAATTCGGTCAGGTCTGCCTCGGTTTGTTTCTTCTTTCAGGTTCGGTCGGGTTCGGCACGGTCAATTTCGGGACATGTCATCTTTCGTGGTCATGTGGTGTCGGGTCGGGTTTATTGCAGGTTTGTAACGGGTGCTTTCAGGTTCAGGTCAAGCGTGGGTCGGATACTTATCAGGTCAAGAGAATAACTGTTTGGGTCAGGTTCGAGTCAAGTTCAGGTCATTAGTTATTGGGTTGTGCCATACTTGGTTTCGGATCGCTTCGGGTATGGAATGGGTCATGAAACTTGTGTGTCACTGCTTCAAATTTTTTCATTATTTAATATATCATTGAAAATCAATGCATGAATAGTTCATCTAGTTATATGCCTTTTTGTAATAGTGTTAGTTTATAATTTATGTTACTATGTGGTAAAATAAATGACAAGTCGAGTTATCAAAAATCAACAAATCGGGTAACAGGTAGCAACAAGTCGCAACAGGCCTTGTAAATCAAGTAACAGGTCGCAACAGGTCGGGACAATAACAGGATGAGTCGAGTTATAATCGGTTTCAGGTCCTAATCAGGTCGGGTGTCGAATCGGGTTCAGATCGTTGTCAGGTCTGCTCACTTCAGTTATCGGTCATTTTCGGGCGGGTGTCGGTTCAGGTCATAGATTGTTGGGTCAAGATCAGGTATCGGTTATTATCAGGTCGGGTGCACGTCAGGTTTTAGGTGACCTGTTTTACCAAAACTTCAGGTGCAAGTCGGTTATAGATCATTACAGGTTCAGGTCGGGTTGTCAGATCAGGTCATTTTTTGACAGCTCTAGCTCCAACATACAAGATCATGGACTATATAAACAAACTCATCACTTTATAATGCAACATTGCAACAGGGAGTTAGATTATTAAGTATACGACCCTGTTCTTTTGAACTTATTTTGGCTGAACTGAACTGAACTTATTTTATTTTTGCAGAACTGAACTTATTTTTGCAGAACTGAACTTATTTTTACTTATTTTGGCTGAACTGAATCAGGGATAATCAAAAGGTAAACTTAAAATGGAAAGACCGCGCAAAGGTTGACTTATTTAAAACATTTTTTCCTACTTATTATTATTATTATTATTTTATTTTATAATAATAATAATAATAATAACAAATAATAAATAATAATAAATAACAAATAATAAATAATAATAAATAATAATACTAATAATAATGATAATAATAAATAATAAATAATAATAATAAATAACAATAAACAATAAATAATAATAATAATAATAATAATAATAAATAATAAATAATAATAAATACTAAATAAAAAATAAAAAATAAAAATAAAAAAATAAAAATAATAAAATAAAATAATAAAATAAAAAAAATAAAATAAAAAAATAGAAAATAAATAAGAAAAAGTAATAATAAAATAAAAAATACAAATTCATCTTTATTATAATTATAATATTAATAGTTATATTGAAAACAAAAATAATAATTACAACATTGACAAGATTGAACTTATTTTGCTGAACTGAACTTATTTTTACTTATTTTTGCTGAACTGAACTTATTTTTACTTATTTTTGCTGAAAATAAGTCCAAAAGAACAGGACTACATCTTCCCGAAAACTTACCAAAAATGACTTGGTTGCAAGTATTATAACATTTTCCAAAAAGGAAAGTGATGTAAGTATAAAGAAACGTACGAAGTATAATTTTACAACTCAAGTACCCAATAGGCTATAGCCCAACCCTAAAGCGGGTGATCAATTTTCTGGGTTGGGTCAGAATCGCTATTTTAACTACCAGCAAATGTGGATATCCACATATTTGGGTACCTAAAAAATAGGGTACCCAGTTATCAATATCCCTTCCTCTCTTAATTCCTTAATCAGCGAAGAGATGTTTCTCTCCCTCTCCATTCCTTCTCCTTTTCTTTATTTTCTCGCATCCAAATAATGTATAAATGTTTGACTAGTTAATTAACCAGCAAAAGCTTCCAAATCTTCTACTGCCTCTTAGCAGCAGAGCCAGAAAGCCAAATTGATTTTGTTGTTGGGAGTTTACCACTTGGTTATTATATAGATTTATAGTCTTACTCTTGCCCGGTTGGCCCCCTTGCACCAAAGAAAAAAGAAAAGAAGTCCTGGGCGACTGGGCCCCTGACGCAATATATATCATAGTCTTATCTATGTGCACGCGAAGGGAAACTTTTAGTCCACTTTCAATGGCCAAAATTAGATCTGCAACAGTTTTCTAATGTATTTAAATACAAAATTGTGGGTTGATCGCGTCATCTTTTTATTTTATCTCAACTGACCTTAATGGTCTTGTTTAATAAAGAGAGATTTAAAACAAAATTAGAGGTTTGAACTCATATAAGAGAATTTGACTAGTCAATCCTGTAATTAGAGTGTTTGATAAAGAGAGGTTTCAATTATTGAGCTTAAAAAAACTCTTTTTGAAAGATTGAGGGATGAGCTTTTTGACATTTGAGGTTTCGGAATGAATGAACCACTTACATTTATGTCCTAAATTGTTGAAAATTACATTCATAAACAATTAAAAGTACACCAATAGATTATGCACATGTCCTTATTGGTCATTTCACACAATTATATAGCAATCAACTATCAGATACTTACCAAACACATTTATACAAACAGCTAATACAATCAGCTAGTCAAATCAGCTAATACAATCTGCTAACAGTTATCCTCTAATTGTCAGGCCAATGTATTTGAAATTATTTGTCTATGGCTAAAATTATTATGTTGTCGCATGTTCTTCTCCCTCTAAATCAAATGACACAAATTGAACAATAAAAAATGTGTGTGTTAAGACATAAACCCGCAAACTCTCATTTGAAATACAAATACAGTAAATAACTAATCTACAGAATCTCATATTGGTCTTTGTGGGTAAAAAAATTTACGGTTTTTTCACCGTGCACCCCGAGGTTTCACGAAATGCACCAGTACCCTCGTTGTTTCGAAATGCACCAGATGCCCTTGTGATTTGCATAAAATGCACCAAATGCGTACATATTAAATGCGTCTATAAACACCTTAGATCCCCAATATACAGCCATAGAGGTGCATTCAACCTTCAAATGAGCAACTTCATTTTTCTTTTATTTAACAAAATATATAATTGCTCATCCATATTTCTATATATATATATATATGTATATATGTATGTCTGTAAAATAAGACGTGTGTGAAAGCATTGGAGGTCGTCACGTGTCACATGATTATATACACTAATATGGCGGCATGTAATTCAAATAATGTCATAAAATAAAATCGAAAAAAGAATTTATGCAATGCCCCGTGTATCGCCCAGGTCAACTTTTAGTTATTGGACTTAAGATCTGTGTCATATGAATTGAAATTGTTATATAATTATTACTCCATATTTCTTTGTTAGAAAAACAAAAAACATGACATAAATTGAATGATGCCTCAATTAATCTAAATTTGATATTATGCAAAAAGTATATGTGATTATTAATTTCAATAAATTTCCATATTATTTTCTAAAGATTTAAATTTATAATTGCCCGTAAATTATAAAATTATTATATATGGTTAGCAGCATTAGATATTTTACATGTATACAGTATATAATTTCTACAAAAATTTAGTGACAATTGGCAATTGAATGGCGCGTCTATTGTTGATTTCTCAGCGAATCTATTCTGCATTATTGTATATATGCGATTATACTTGTGTCCAACCCATGTTATACACAGGTTCAAAATATGTTCTATGATATTATATTTCTTTGTTGAAAAAATAATAATAGATAAAATGATCGTAAGAAATAAAAATTAATAGTACAACATTTGATTGAAAACAAATATTATTGGAAAGATCATGTATATTTATTATTTTCAAGTACTTTCCGTATTATCTAAAGATTTGTACATATATAGTTAAATATAAAATTATGGAATGATTCTTTATGCTTAGTAATATATATATATACATATACATATATATATATATATACATATATATATATATATATATATATATATATATATATATATAGTTAAATATAAAATTATTATATATATATATATACACATATACATATATATATATATATATATATATACACATATATGTATATGTATATGTATATATAATACATGTATATATATATGTATATGTATATGTATATATATGTATGTATGTATATGTATATGTATATATATGTATATATATGTATACATATACATATATGTGTATGTATATATACATATACATATACATATATGTGTATGTATATATATATATATATATATATATATATATATATATATATATATATATATATATATATATGTGTGTGTGTGTGTGTGTGTGTGAGAGAGAGAGAGAGAGAGATGTATTATTAAGTACTATATATGACGACGTATTATTTTTATGGAATAATCTAAACAAACACACTTTCCTAAAAGATATACAGGGACAATTCACATTCAAAAGAGATGTCAAGTGGGGATCCCTGGACTAATATATCCGACTTGATTAGATTAAACTCACATGACTTGATACTTAATTATCTTAAGGTGAATAGATTACACTCTTAACTTTTCTTGTGTTAAATATTATACTTCCTCCCTTTTTTTGACATGTTACACTTTCACTTTTCACGTGTGCCAATGCAAAACTTTGAGGACATATATCTCGTAATTTTGTATTTGTAAAAATTATAAAAAGTACATATTAAAAAAAATACATATTAAGACGAATCTAACAAGATCCCACATGACTATATTTTCATTCATGTATAAATCACAAACGATGGTCAAAGTGAAATAGGAGTTAAGCATAAAAGACACCCCTAAACTTTGACAAAAATTGGAGTTTACTCACCCAACTTTCAAAAGTTAGGGTTTACTCACTCAAACCCAAATTATGTTACTTTTGCTTTTAACTTTAAATAAAATCAATAAAAAAGGCTCAGTTGGCACTGAAAACGAAAAATAACCATATTTCTCTCTCCTCCTCTCAAAACCAGATTCACCACCTTCTCTCCACCACTCCACCTCCTGTCATCTTTCAATTATCCTTCTTTTTTTCTTCTACCAATTTTTTGGTGCAAAAAAGGAAGAAACTTTGGTTGTTTTTGGCTCAAAAACCTAGGTTAGATTTCCTCTTTTTTTTTTTTTTTTTTTGGTGAAATCAGTGTGTAAAGTTTGAGATTTTTTAAATGGGTATATTGGAATTTGAATTTTTTGAGTTGGGTATGTTGGAATTTGAATTTTTTTGAGTTGGGTATGTCGGATTTTGGTTGAAAATGATAAAATTTTGAAGAAATTAGAAGGAATTTTGGTGAAGAGTGGATGGCTGGTTTTGGTATGTTGGAATTTTGTTTTTGTTTTTTTGAGTTAGGGTCTTTCTGTTTTTTTAATGCTTAGTATTAATAAGCTGATTTAATTTTATGTCCTTAGTATTTTTACGTAAATCTCTCACCCATTTAATGTCTGAAAATCTTCATTTGTGCTACTATTAAGAATTGAGGGAATACTTTTGGCATTTTGTTTCTCTTTTAACAATGAGTATTGCCGAAGATTTAGACAAAGTTAGGGGTTGGGAGTGTCCTGTTTCTTGACATTTTACTGAAAAACAAAAATCCTTTTTCACAAATAAAAGATCTTTTGGAAAAAATTTATTATTTTAGAAAAAAAAAATTTGCTGGAAAATTAACATTAACAAGTTCGAAATTTTTCCACTGCAGTTGGGACCTGGAACTACTGGATTTTTGAAGGAATTTTAATTGGAGAAGGAAAAGTGGGCTTTAATTGGAGGAGAGAGAAAAAAGCACATTTTTTTCGAGCCATAAATAGCCGTTAGTGGGGCTGCACAGTTTTTTTTAATATAAAATTACAAGTTAACAGAATAGTTAACACCGTTGTACTTTGGGTGAGTAAACCCCAACTTTTGAAAGTTGGGTGAGTAAACTCCAATTTTTGTCAAAGTTTAGGGGTGTCTTTTATGCTTAACTCAGTGAAATAATGTAAAATGTCAAAGTGTAGCATGTAAAAAAAATGGAGGAAGTATAAGATTTCGTAGAATAATATGGAGAAATAAACCCCCAAAAGACTGTAGAATTATACCTTTAAATACTACCTTTATTATCAATTAAGACATTTGTTTTTACACATAAATCTAGAAAATGTGAAAATAGTATGATGGAAAGTAGAGTAATAGGGAGATAAATTTTCCTAGATAAAAATATGTTTTTTTTTTACATATTAGGAAAATTTGTCAGAAAACGCGTTATAAAATGTCCACTTTGCGAAAAACAACCTTATAATTTTTTTTTTGTAACTTACAACCTTTAACTTCATTTTTTTGCCAAATGAAACCTCGGGCTTTTTTTCCGCGTTGACCGTCACTTCCGGTATTAACCCACCTTTTTCCTATTTTTCTCCCCTATTTGCACTCTTATTTCCTTCTAGATTCACTAATCCAACAAATCCCTCAATTCCATATAAAATATAAAATCCAAGTTCATAAAATCTCTGATCCAAAAATTATAGTTTATTTCAACTCTTCAAATTGCTAAATGAAGTTCTAAATGTGGGTCAATGTCGGAAAGTGGCAGCCAATGCCGGCAAAGTGGTATGAGGTTTCATTTCGCAAATAAGTTGAAGTTAAAGGTTGTAAGTAACAAATAAAACTTTTATAAGGTTGTTTTTCACAAAATGGACATGTTTAAAGGTTTTTTTTTAACAAATTTTCTTATTTATTAATAAGGTGGTTCAACCTATGAAGAAAATTGGGCCACATATCTCATTAAAAAATATCCCTCAATATAAAAATGTCTAAATTTAAATATACTACAAATAAAGAGACTATATGACTTGACCTATTAGAGCTAAATCATAATTATGATAATAAATTCTTATTAAGATACTTATGAAAAAAAAATTCTTATTAAGATTTTTTTTTAGTTTTTTCTTATTGTTTTTGCGTAGTTAATATTTTAAAAATTGTTATTGATTCTTGTTCTGTCATCATAATATGAATATAAGAGTAGAAATTAATTGTTAAAATTGCCAAAGGGGTAATAACGTACAAAAGTAGTTGGTTATGACCTTGTATTCAACAAAGTGGCTGTAGTTTAGTGGTTAGAATTCCACGTTGTGGCCGTGGAGACCTGGGCTCGAATCCCAGCAGCCACATTTCATTTTTAATTTCATACTCTGATTCTCCTGATGCTTAACTTCTTCAAGTCTCTAATGCTTCATTTTTTATTTTTCCTATTCAATATTACAAACATAACATCACACAGGAATTTTTTATAGGTACATCCGGGTGTATAATGAATGTGCTCAACATTACACTTAATCATAAGACAGATAAAACAATTAATAAGATTGGAAAAAAAAAAAAAAACCATTTTGATAAATAAGATTGACAAAAGGGCGGGAGAAAGTGGCAACAGTCCAAGTGTCCAAAAGCAGAGAACACTTATTTCATCTTTCACTTGGTGAGTAGAGAGAGAATACACCAAAGTTTCCTAATATTACAAATGCAAACAAAAAGAATCAAATAATCAATCAAACCCAACAATAATTACCCACAATTGCAAAACCAAAATGCAATTCTTCAAAATCAAAATGCAACTTTGGATTGAGCACTGTGCAAGCAAAATTGCGTATTTGATGGTGATAAAACTAATACTATTACATAGTTACGGGTGACAACTGATATTAAGGATTATCTTTTGGCAAGAAGGAGAGAGAAAATCAGAGACATTGAAAGAAGAATTTTAAAGGTAAGTGATGAATTATTAGATATTAGTACTATTTCTTTTTGTGAGAAAGAGAGCAAAATTGGGCTCCATATATTTTTGGGCCCTTAAATCTGTGTCTCTGGACTCTGGGCTATAGGGCAATAGCTTTTTTTTTTTTTTTTTTTTTTGGGAAAGGAGCCTGTTAATTTTTTGGAAGAGCGTTATAATACCATTTGTTTTAGATGATCTATAAAGTACAATTTTATTTAGGATTATTCTAACCTATGCCACAATTTTATTTAGGATTATTCTAACCTATTTAGGATTATTTAGCATTAAAGATCATATAAGTATAAGATATTACAACAAAAGTTTTCATTCCAAAATCCAACCAAACAAAAAAATAATCTTACATAATTATCTCTATCTTAAATATCTATCTTTATTTATTATCCCTAAATAAAATCTTGTTGTATTATATTTTTTTTAATGAAATCTTGAAATTTATTAACTCACTAAATCAGCGAGTAGAATAGGCAGAAATATGCATTAAACATTTTCTATTTTATTTTCTATGTAATAATATCTCTATTTAAGTTTAAACTAATTAAAATGAGTAGATTATCATAAACCTAGTAGGATAGGAGTTATAAGGCATTTTGGAAGTTCACATTATAAAGAAAGTCATTCTTATAAATATTATAAATAAAAGGTAAATGTAAAGGCAAAGTTACACAGAAAGAACTAACGCTACTTCTAGTTTTCCTGATGTTTGACGAGAGACATAGTTTTAGAGTATGGAATGCCATATTTGACGTCGACGCGAAATACGTATCAATAAAACCTCTGACGTCGACGCGAAATACGTACCAATAAAACCTCTAGGAGAGGGATCTTATAGGTTGTTTGTTCTTCTCTTGATACAAAAACAAAAACTAATGAAAGAGTTGCCATCAAAAAAATCATCAATGCGTTTGATAATCCAATCAATGCAGCAAGAACACTAAGGGAAATTACAATTCTACGAAAGATTCGCCATGCGAATATCATCAAATTGAAGAACGTTGTGATTAGTTCTCCTAAACATTCTTTTAAAGATGTGTATTTGGTTTATGAGGATATTGATCTTGATCGGATTATTAGGTCACCTCAACCTCTTACGAATAATCACTGCAAGTTATGTTTTTGTTCAGGTATTCTATTCTTAGTTCTTAATTTTTGCTTTGTTTTTATTGTTTACTTCTTGTTTTTCTTAATAGTTGCCACTCTTTTATTTTTACATTATTCATATACTAAATTTGATCGGAAAGAATTAACTTATATATAAAACAAGTTTTTACATAAGACATGTTGGACTTAACTCTCAACGCATATTTTGCATGATATAAATTTGTTTAATTATTTTCGTTAATATATAATTAAAGTTATTTATTGTCAAAGTTGTGCTTTGACAATCATAAAAGTAAAAATATGCAACTTAATAAAGACCTATGTTATAGAATGTTATAATTTGAATTTTTTCAAAGAAATATGTACTGATTGATGTTCTGTTTTCTGATTATTAATCCACGTTTTTTCCTTTGTTGCAGTTACTTCAAGGACTAAATCATCTCCATTCAGCTAACATCCTACACCGAGATCTAAAACCTGCAAATATCCTAGTAAACGCAAACTATGATCTGAAGATTTGCGATTTCGGCCTAGCAAGAACTAGCAAAGGTGAAGGTAGATCTATGACTGAATATGTTGTAACCCGTTGGTACCGAGCACCCGAGTGTTTGTGGTGGCAACTACACTGCATCAATTGATGTGTGGAGTGTTGGATGTGTTTTTGCTGAAATGTTGGGGCGCAAACCCATCTTCCCTGGTCGAGATAGTCTTAACCAACTGAAACTCATCCTCAGCATTCTTGGAACTCCTCGTCATAATTCTGATCTTGACTTCATTGAAGATTTAAGAACAATAAACTACATAAAAACACAACATTATTCAAGTGGAATTCCATTCGCGGCCTTATATCCTCGAGCTGATCCTTTGGCCTTGGACTTGCTAGAAAAAATGCTTGTATTTAACCCGAATAAGAGGATTACCATCACTGAAGCACTTCGACACCCTTACATCTCAGCTTTGTATGATCCTTCTCTTGCTCCTGCTCCGAAACCGTTGAACATTGATATTGATCCAAATTTCGGGGAGATAAAACTAAGAGATCTAATGTGGGGAGAGATGTTGATCTATCATCCTGAGACTGTTTTTCAGCATTGGTAGATAATGTATTGTTCTTTAACATTCATACAAAAAACCTTTAACATTTTGTTCAACATTCAGTATCGTATTTTAGAGAAGTTGTCATTAGTTTATGTCTTACTTTTATGAATTTTGGGCCAGCTATATTGGATCATTAGGAGGCATAAAGTGCTACTGGTTGTTTATTGAATAGCTTGGATTTCTCTTTGAGATGTTTTAGAAACAATATATTGAGATGCATTTATTACGCCAATTTGTAAATAACAGAGCTGTAATATATGCTTTTTGGGAGCTTCAGTTTTTTTTTTTAATGATATTGGCTGCGGATGTTGTACGTTATTAGAAACAACGTGCTTGCCAATGAGGTAGATAAAATGAATTTTATTTGAATTGCTGCCCATTTTCCAAAACGTCAATTTTTTTATATGACTAAACTCATTTGATCACGTTTGGCGTAGATAAATACCGATCACGATGAATGATGATTGATGATTTATTTTTTAAGCTAGTCATTAAAATTGTGGATGAAGCAATTCTTCAGTATTGCAAACTCCTACTTTGTGTTGCTTCCTTTATTCATTTATCCTTTTTTTCTGGTTTGTGTTGTAATATTGTTAGACATTCTTCCTATGCAATTTATGTTTTTCGTTTTGAAATGTTTCAACAATTTTTACTTCCGTTGAGTATATGTGTATATACTCATCCGTCTCAAAATATAGTTCACATTTCCCTATTATCACGGTAATTTATGCAAGTAGAATCTAAGAGGGATAGTAAATATTTTTTTGTTTATTTAAATAAATGTTGTATGGGAAAAGATGATTTTAGGAGAGAGAATGGAAAATAATTGGTGAAAGAGCATTAATTGTAACACTTGAGTTGAATAAGCAAAGCAAAAAACAAAATTCAAGAAGCAAATAAATTATGGGACACGGTTTTTCTAGACAAATAATGGAAAAATGTGGAACTAAATATGGAAATGGGAACTATATTTTGGGACACGCAAAATGAAAATGGAAACTATATTTTGGGACGGAGGGAGTAATATATGCTCTTCAAATCCCGCGTTTTCTAATGGTTGTTCCACTTGCTTTTCTTAAGGTCAAAACTCTGAAGTTTGACTAAGATTTTTTCTAATATACATAATATATTATAATGTGGGATTTACTTGGTTTCATGTTAATAATAGTTTTGGCCAGACTACTATAGTACTATAGTTAATATAATTAAGAAATTTTGTTAAACTAGTCTTTTAACTTAAAAAAAAGTTTCTAACTTAACCCTCGATTAATTTTCATACAAGTCTTAATTGTCACCACCATATTATTCATCATCTTGCCTATCGTTGACAAAAAAGTTAGGAGACAAGGTCAACTTTGCTAATACTTTTTTTAAAACGTAACTTTAAGGGTTTTTCGTAATTCACTAAAAAATGGTTTTCTAGTAATTGTTTGTTTATCCGAGTTTTTTCTCGGGCCAGCTGATTTGGGTTCATTTAGGAGTCATAAAGAGCAATATAACTCGTATTCGGATATTACCTCGAGTCGGGTTTATGAGTCCATTTATTGGGCCATAATGCGCATTGTATCGCTACAATTCAGGAGTATGCTTCTTAAGTTTAAAATATTCTCAAATTGATTCATATCAGATTATCAAAAAAATTGTAGACTTTTTTTTGCAACTACATCCTCTATTCTTCTTTCAATAGACCCATTCTGACTTTAATAGTTAAACTTAGGAAATTTGACATTAAGGCCTCGTTCTTTTGGACTAGTGTGGGATTTACTTGGTTTCATGTTAATAATAGTTTTGGCCAGAGCCAGACTACTATAGTACTATAGTTAATATAATTAAGAAATTTTGTTAAACTAGTCTTTTAACTTAAAAAAAAAGTTTCTAACTTAACCCTCGATTAATTGTCATACAAGTCTTAATTGTCACCACCATATTATTCATCATCTTGCCTATCATTGACAAAAAAGGTTAGGAGACAAGGTCAACTTTGCTAATACTTTTTTTTAAACGTATCTTTAAGGGTTTTTCGTAATTCACTAAAAAATGGTTTTCTAGTAATTGTTTGTTTATCCGAGTTTTTTCTCGGGCCAGCTGATTTGGGTTCATTTAGGAGTCATAAAGAACAATATAACTCGTATTCGGTATATTACCTCTAGTCGGGTTAATGAGTCCATTTGTTGGGCCATAATGCGCATTGTATTGCTACAATTCAGGAGTATGCTTCTTAAGTTTAAAATATTCTCAAATTGATTCATATCAAAAAATTGTAGAATTTTTTTTGCAACTACATCCTCTATTCTTCTTTCAATAGATCCATTCTGACTTTAATAGTTAAACTTAGTAAATTTGACATTAAGGCCTCGTTCTTTTGGACTAATGTGGGATTTACTTGGTTTCATGTTAATAATAGTTTTGGCCAAACTACTATAGTACTATAGTTAATATAATTAATAAATTTTGTTAAACTAGTCTTTTAACTTAAAAAAAAGTTTCTAACTTAACCCTCGATTAATTTTCATACAAGTCTTAATTGTCACCACCATATTATTCATCATCTTGCCTATCGTTGACAAAAAAGGTTAGGAGACAAGGTCAACTTTGCTAATACTTTTTTTAAAACGTAACTTTAAGGGTTTTTCGTAATGCACCAAAAAATAGTTTTCTAGTAATTGTTTGTTTATCCGAGTTCTTTCTCGGGCCAGCTGATTTGGGTTCATTTAGGAGTCATAAAGAGCAATATAACTCGTATTCGGTATATTACCTCTAGTCGGGTTAATGAGTCCATTTGTTGGGCCATAATGCACATTGCATTGCTACAATTCAGGAGTATGCTTCTTAAGTTTAAAATATTCTCAAATTGATTCATATCAAATTATCAAAAAAATTGTAAATTTTTTTTTTGCAACTACATCCTCGATTCTTCTTTCAATAGACCCATTCTGACTTTAATAGTTAAACTTAGGAAATTTGATAGTAAGACCTCGTCCTTTTGGACTGGGAAAAATGAATAGAACTAAATTGAATTGAACTAAACTGAACCACTACAAGAAAAGACGATATCAACGACTGCTTAAAGCCGTCGTTGATCAATTAAAAACAGTCGCTGAAATAATCAACGACGGCCAACGGTCGTTAACACGCAGTCAATGTATCGATGGTCGCTGATATTGAAATCAACGACCGTCGGGTCGTCGGTGAAATTTTCAACGACGGTTTCCGGACAAATCAGCGACCGACTTACATAACCGACGTTGATTATATGTGAACGACTGTTATAAACAGACGTTGAAACAACGACGGTCCTTAACGGTCGTTGTTTCACCGACTGTTCGGAACCGTCGTTGTTTCACCGACTGTTAATAACCGTCGTTGTTACAACGTCTGTTTATAACATTCGTTAGTTCAACGACTGTACAAAAGTCGTCGCTATTATTCTCCAGCAGGCGTTGAAATTCAAGTCCATGGCAGTATTTCATTACCTTACAGCGACTGCCTAGCCGTCGTTGATTCGATGTTTAGCCGTATTTTTTAAATTTACGTTAATATAGCTAATATTGTTCCAAATTATAATTAAACCTGTACCTGCACAGTTGCACCTAAATATACTACACTAAACCTGTTCCTCCATCGTATTCAATATTTTCAATTACAAAATATGCAATTTTGATATATATTACAATTTGCGTAGATACTTATATAACTACATGAAATAGATTAAAATTATGTACACAAAGTAGATCCCGGTGTCGGGAAATAAAGTAGAAGTCGGGTTCTACAAAAATATATATCGACAAATCTAGAAACTAATAAGCTAGATGCCGATAAATATAGACACTAAATGTCTATAGTTAGACAAACTACCTAGATTAAATATATGTATGCAAAATAGATCCCGATGTCGGGAAATAAAGTAGAAGTCGGGTTCCAAAAAAATTACCCGACACATCTACAAACAAAGCGAGATGCCGATAAATCTTGACACTAAATGCATATAGTTAGACTAACTATATAGAAACTACAAGTTAGTTACCTAGTTGCCAAAACCAAAAAAACTACACTTTGTCAAGGGTGTCTCGTAGCACTACCGCCACCACCAAACCCCCGGGTCATCTTCTCGGTCTGCGTTGTGGAGGGGGGGCCTGGGTTGCAACCCGAGAACATGTGGCCGAAACTAGACATGTTCCTCATCATGTACTCTACGAGGGCCCGGCTTGACTCTTCCACCCGTGTTGCGACCCTTGCCTCCACCTCTTCCACCCGTGCAGCGACCTTTGCCTCCACCTGCGCGTCAAGCTGAGAAAAAATGGACGGCTCATATGGTTGTGAAGAGCCGCCATCTCCTCGCCCTGATGAAGAGTTGTAGTACAAATGATCTCCCTGACCCAACCCCCCGCACTTTTCCTCTCGTTCCTCCCACCAACTGTCTCCGAATACAACAGATCAGGGTTCGATTGTGACCCCTGAGTGGTACAATAATCCAGCTTCTTGTTGTATGTCTCCTGCATTTGGTTAAATGTACTCATATTCAAGTAATATAAAATGGCCTAAAAAGGGCTAAAATGGCGTATATTTAGTTCTAACATGGCTATATTTTGTATTTTCAATGAAAACTACTAATAAATACATGAAACTAACTATATATATGATGTTTGAGGTGTTTATAACTTAAACTAACTTCAAACTACTCATATTCATTCATTTTCAAGTAAAATGGCCTCAAAAGGCCTATATTTGGTTCTAACTTGCCTATATTGTGTATTTTCAACCAAAACTACTTATAAATACATTAAACTAACTATATATATGATGTTTGAGGTGTTTATAACTTAAACTAACTTCAAACTACTCATATTCATTCATTTTCAAGTAAAATGGCCTCAAATGCCCTATATTTGCCTATATATGGTTCTGACTTGTCTATATTTTGTATTTTCAATCAAACTACATATAAATACATTAAACTAACTATATATATGAAAACCCATTAACTATCTAAACCCACTAAGTAAAAAAACCCGAAAAACCCTAGCCTCCCCCCTCTCTCAAACCCTAGCCTCCCCAACCCCTTCTTTATCATTTAGGGGCTGCCATGGATGATTTCATCCATGGTAAGCCCCTTTTCTCCTTTTATTTTCAGTTTTTCATTCATTTTCTTGTTTTGTTTAAAAAATTAGTCTCTCTTTATGAGATCTTTTCAAACCCTGTTATGGGGTTTTTAGTTTCTGTTTTGGAAATCTCCTTCTCCCCTATGGGAGTTGTGAGTATGGTTTTTTTTTGTTTTTAGGTATGAGAAATTGTTCTCATTGGTTGAAGTTCGAGACTCAACATGAAAGTATTAGAATCTCGGATGCGGTCAACATAACTCGGTCAAGAATGTTTTTCCCAAACTACATCAGAATGATAGGCTTCCTCATCAATAGCTGCATGATTCAGCAAATACAAGGGGGATGCGCTGTATTGCTCGATCTAGTTCATTGTAGTTCCTTCGAAGACGCATTTGATTTAGCTTTGTTTAATTGTATCTTATTTTTCTTTAATACCTATTGTAGATGCCGTTTGGCCTTCGATTAATGAATTTTCTCTTTAAAAAAAAACTATATATATGATGTTTGAGGTGTTTATGACTTAAACTATCTTTAAACTACTCATATTCATTCATTTTCAAGTAAAATGGCCTAAAATGGCCTCAAAAGGCCTATATTTGGTTCTAACTTGCCTATATTGTGTATTTTCAATCAAAACTACTTATAAATACATTAAACTAACTATATATATATGATATTTGAGGTGTTTATAACTTAAACTAACTTCAAACTACTCATATTCATTAATTTTCAAGTAAAATGGCCTCAAAAGGCATATATATGGTTCTAACTTGCCTATATTTTGTATTTTCAATCAAAACTACTTATAAATACATTAAACTAACTATATATATATGATGTTTGAGGTGTTTATAACTTAATCTATCTTCAAACTACTCATATGCATTCATTTTCAAGTAAAATAGCCTAAAACGCCCTATATTTGCCTATATATGGTTCTAACTTGCCTATATTGTGTATTTATTTCAATCAAAACTACTTATAAATACATTAAACTGATTATATATGTAACAACCCTGAATTTCCATTTTCTTTAGAAAACATAACAGAGTACAAAGCATGGACAATTCAAGAGCTGTTATGCCGCGGTTATTAAACATTTAATAACAGCAAGGCGAAAGGTACTACTACTAATACATAAATTAATTATTAACTATTACAACTAAAAGAAAATGCAATTAATTAATACACTCCTATAACAAACCATAATTCTAAACTATTGCAGCGGAAGTCTTAACTTTAATAAATCTACATCTAGGTGAAGTCAATGCTCTCACCCAATATAAGCTAATCACCATCAAGCCCTGCACATTGAAGACATGTAATATCAGCCAAAAGGCTGAGCAAGATTTCATACCAATAACAACTTTGAACTATCCAATGTGCAGGTGGAATACATACATAGTATTCCACAAAATCATTTCACCTGTACAACATTCAACTTGAATATAATAGACAACCTTCAATAATTCAAATCCACTTTACTTTCTTTCTAAACCATTCTGTAAAACTTTCAAATATAACCTTTCGTAATCTGTGAGTAGAAAGTAGTAAAAATCCAATGAGCTAGCTAGGCTCACTGGATAAGGTAAACACCAAAGCCCCTAGTATGCATACCCCTAACTCGATAACGAACCGAGAAGGAAGACAATTGGCAAGAGTATTGATCAACATACTCCCAACTACTAAATAGATTGTTGAGACACCGTTAACTCAACCTACTTTCCATACTCGGGGAATACCGCTTACCGGCAACCCCACATTTTATATAAACTTAATAAGCTTGGTAACAATGAGGAACTTCCTCCTTTTAATAATCTCAAACTTGTCTCACGAGGAACTTCCTCCTTTTAATATAATCTCATAAACTCTTTCGATATAAATATCGAGAACAATTTAAATCTCAATGTATAAACGTCATAAAAATGATCTCCTTCTTAAAATAAGTTTCCAAAACAATATAAAATAATTTCCGAACTCATCTGTACAAGCATAGTAAGAAATCTTACCTTATTAGCAATCACAGTCAATGAATCTCAATCTCAAGTCAAAAAGGTTCATCTACGAACCCGAAATCTACAATATAATAATATAGTATGAGTCACTAGACTATACTTCATACAGTTCATCTAAAAATAGCACAAACTAGTTAATAGGCTTTCACTAAACTGGAAACAACTCAACTTGTCACAATCTAAGAAGTCACAAATTAAAGTTCATAGATTAAAGGTCAATGGAAGCAACCTGAGCAATAAACCTGGATAGTCAAATAATAAGGATGGAGTTGACTCTAATACTAAAAGTCCATTAATAAAACATTCATAAGAAAACATTGAAACTTAAAACATTCGAAACTAACTATACTTTTTATCAATTTCAGCAGAAACTTAAAATGGACATAACTTCCTCCTACGATATCCAAATCAAGCGTTTCTTGAGCCTATCCTGAGTAAAATTTCGATACGAACAACTTTTGTGAAATAGTATTTTTGCTAAAAATGCCCAGGATCTGCTTAAAACCGCATTTTACGAACTGACGGGTAATTCATACGAGATACACTATAAATTACTTTGAACACAAGTTTACTTAACATTCCATTAATCTCAACTAACTACTAAACACCTAAATAAACATCCTATTCATTCAATTACACACCCAAACAATTAAAATCAAAACCCCCAATTTAATTTATCTCAAGAACCCTAAACTAACAAAACCCCAAATTCGAAAATTAAACCAAAACTGAAATTAAAACATGACAAAGAATCTTACTTGATTAAGGGAAGGTAAAATTATACAATAAGAGACCCGAAAATCTCTACTTTGATCCGATTCACGACCCGGAAAACGCAACCCAAGAACAATTCATCCTCTTTAAAAAACCCACAAAACCGAGAACTGATGAAGATGGATAAACAAGAGTTGAAGTGTGATGATGGTTGATGGCAAATCTTGTAGCTTTATTGATAATTGAAACAAGAAGTTGAAGAGAGGTAGAAGATGAAGAATATGAAGGTGTCGTGGGTTTTGGAGGTATAAGAATGCAGTAACACTCTTTTCTTTCTTTTCTTTTTTTTTTTTACTTTCTCTCTCCTTGTAATATATGATAAGTATGCCAACCTAGTAAATCTAGGAATTTGTTTTAAATACTTCTTAGGTAAAGTCAAATGAAAAATAAATATATATATTTAATAAAAGAGTATTTTAAGTTATTTTTATAAACTAAAATAATATAAATAATAATTAAACAGGTATAAAAATACGGGGTGTTACAATCTACTCCCCTTAAAATAAGTTTCGTCCCGAAACTTAAACTATTACTCAAATGATCAAACTTATACTCTTGTTTCTAAAAACAGCTCCTTAACTCTATAGGTTAACCAACTTCTATCACTCGGAATAACATCTCCAACAACCAAATCATTTAGGAGAACATCTCCGGAACTAATTCACTTTTTCATAGATCAAATCAATTGACCACCTTTATAACCACAATAATTCCAACTAATATATTCACACCATAACAAGTAGAACCAACATCTCATAGATCAATTGATTTGATCAACCTTAGCTTGTAGACATACAACCATTTCAACTAAAGTGTTCATACTATAAGAAGTAAAACATGCAACATATTACCAGGTTTACCATAAAACTTCTAATCATACATGAATTAGGTATACATCACATATGAAATCATAACTTTTAGCACCAAACATACAATTGGCACGAAATCTACCCCCATAAAAAGCAAGTTACGCCCTCGTAACTAACAATAACATGAACAAGAGATGGGGACACATAAAACACATGGCATCCTTGGTCTTACGAGTAGTTCCTTGGTATTGTGGTGTGACCACAAAACGTTTACTATCCATTTCTTAACCCTACGGGTCTAACGGGTCTATTGGTCTAGAGTCTCAACTAGAACTTCAACTATCACCATGTGAAGAGTTACTAATACGATGTCGTAAATAAGAAACATGGAATACATTACATACACAATCAACTATCCTTTCAAGAATCACATATGGACCAATAAACTTGAGAATCAACTCCCTTACTAAGGCTTAGACACGACGGGCAATAATCTAAGTCAAGCTAAACCGAACCACTACTGTCACACTCGTTGGACTATGTCGTAGAGTGTGAAATTCAATTCATAACTACACTATGGTGCACAAGCGCTTTAAATAATAACATAGAATTTTCTCGAAAATCCGACAGAGTTTCCTTTGTAAAATGGACAACTCGAAATGAGAAAAGGTGTTCTAAACCTGTTACAATCACAATACATAAAATCATTTCCAAATCCAATACTCAACGCTTTCGCGGAGCAACAACTAACCCGAACCGAGAGTATTATTTCTCTTCTAAAATAGAAGTAAAGACTCATACAATATGAACTCACTATTACATGGTTGGGCATACTCGCCTAAAAAAAACGTAAAACAATTCACAACTCGATGTCTAGAACTTCAATTTGAAGTTATTATAACACTCACAATCACCAAGGCATACCACAAATGGCAAAACAAAATACTTTGACGGTTGCATCAACATTGGGCTGAGTCCTAACCTATAAACATTCATAGCACGGAGTTTATGATTCTCATGTAATCAATGACACCACGACAATCACATCAAAGCACACTAAGCTCACTAAGCATTTACATCCAAAGAGTACTTAAATAACCTTACGCGTGAATATAGATACAACCAAATTTATGTCTTTCAAAACGATTCTTTAATGGAAATCCAATAATAAATGACTCTTTTATAGAACTCTTGTTTTGCAAAAACTTTGCCTAATCATTCTTACTGTCACAACAATCTTCTAGACCCGAAGTAACAACATGCTAAGCTCTATCGCTTTAAAACAATTTCTTGACAGGAATCCAATCAATCCAGATAATAAGACATATATTTCCGATATCGGGGGTTGAGGCTTGAAACCTCCGAAAATGGGGTCGAACATAACCCCGACAACAAAGGTGAAGTTTAAAATATTTGGCATTGGTCTCGACTCATAGTCCCGACAACGGGGGGCGTGGAGGCTTGAAACCTCCACCATAGGGCCGATTATCCAACTATTCACTTTACTTGGGTCGAAACCCGTACAAGTTTAAAGCACATAACACGATTTCAAATATTCTTTACTAAACACCAAGTCTCCTATTACTTGGTAACACTCAAAACACATTATAGAGCGATAGAAAGCTCCATTGAGAGACCTTCAAGGCCCACAATCCGTGGGAGACTTGCCCCATTTCAAAACTTTTCAAACAAACATGTTCTTAACTTTTCCAAAATTCACTCAAATCGCTGTAGAAAAACCATTTTTAGATCGATTCGAGAACAAATCCACAACCTTAATTGAAACGTGTTTAAAGCACTTTCACACACTACACAAACAAATTGAACAATTTCACATAGCCTTTGGTAGGGTGACTTACTTGTTGACCAAACAGGGCCAAATTGAGCTACTAAGGTACTATAGAAAATGTATGCTCTATTTACATAAAACTAAAGCTTACTTTATACAAAACTCCTTTTGAGAACCATGTCTCAAAACTAACACATATTCATAACACATCATAAACCGTTCACACACTATAGTTTCACGAAATAAAATTTCAAGTTGTGCATGGATACGTGAATCACATAAACTAACGACTCCGTCAACAATAATGGCGGTATTACCCTTGCCTACCGATACTTAACACTCCAAATATAGCAATCAAGAGTTAACTTAAACTCACTTCTCAAGGTTCATGAAATAGATTTGGTCCACTATACTTAGTTTCTCTTTAATTCATTAGTTTCAACTCAAACAACTAGTCATATATTTGCGACATGATACACTTAACCCTTACTCACTTAAAACTTAATCAAATTAATCAATTACATATTTTGACCACTATAATAACTTAGTCTCATTCTTCGACAAGACTTAAGTAAATTGAGTTTAAGCACATTAAACCATTCCTAATGGCTTCTAGGTCGTTAACGATGATTTGTTCAACTTTAAGTGGGCGTATAACGCCACGTAGCGACACAAAAGGAGAGCTTGTTATAAGTTATAACCAAGCTACCTCGAGGTTCTCAACCAATTAACATGGTACAACTATAACTCCATAACTACAGTCATTTCATTAGACAAGTGCAAGAAACTCGTGGAACTTGTAGCATGTCATTTAAGATTAGTAACTACCAAGCAAGAACTTTGTAATGACTTTAATCCAAATATTTAGATTACTTCAACTTATACTCCTAACATTAAACTCAATGAGAAGAGACTCTCTTTGTTAAATCGCCTACATTAGACTCGCTAACCATGTTAGTGTTATTAGACCTTGATCACTACTAAACAACTCACACAACGGGGGAACTACGCGTCCCACCATCGACATGACTCGATTTGACATTATGCCTTGCCTATGTCACCACTCTATAGCCGTACTAGATACATGACAATTGCTAGTTGTTCTATAATGGTCTCAAACCGACTCCTTAACACCGACGAATAAACAATAATACTTTACCAGGGTCAAACAATTGACCCTTAACACGTCATGAGTTGACTTTGACTAGTCACGGGTTTGCTACGAGAAACCGACCCACTTGGCGTAATTCCTTTTTCCTTTAGCTATACACTATGAGTACTCCATAAAAGTCAACGTAACACGACAACTTACAGTAGATAGTCATCTCATGACTCGCTAGACTACTTTTAACTCACGTAAACAAGGTCTATAGGCATGACCAAGAAAGCTAATAACTTGAGTTTCAACTCTTGTTATAGCCTCAACACACAAGCATACACTAACAAGTCAATTCATAGCACTTAGTCAACAAGATTAGCATATCCAAGACATAACGAACCCATTCACTGTAAGGTTATTAATTCATACCAACTACAACTCGTGCATGCCATCACGCAACTCAATCAGTTTGCAATTCAAGAATCAAGTAGTTAATCACTAAACATTCTCAAGGACAAAAGATGGACACGGTACGGGAGATGGGTGGGTCTAACACCACCATACACACAAGAACAAAAAAATAAAATAAAAGGGAGTGCCACTTTGAATGGAATAAGGCTCACCCTTATCCACTATAATAGTTCGTCCTAATGCGAACATAAAAATCGACGAGCTAGATACTTAAATGAAATAGGTGACGATAGAAATTAACATCAAGACGGAATGTCACCCCAAAGTTCCCATAAACAAATGGAACTAAATTTCGCATTATGCGACTCAAACTGGAACTTATAGTACACTCTCGGCTATGCACTAACTTAAAATCACAACCAAACAAGGATATACTCGAAATGGTTTACCTTTACTAGCCAATCATTCCAAACATGGAAGCAAGCACAACTTAACTTGAACCAAACATAAAACTCAACTAGTTCCACGCTTATAAACTCATTGACTTTATCAAGTAAACATCCACATAAGAGAGATCCACAACAACTACCAAACACAATAACCACATGTAATCCCTTACTTCCCATATCTCAATCTTACCTTGCCTTTTTAAATTTTAATACTTTTATTTATTTAGTCTTACTTAAGGTCACAACCTCAAGGTTACAACTCTAGGCACAACCTACTAGGTCACAAAAATCTACCTCAAGGTAGGGATGGATCCAACTTCCAATCAAAACAATGATTAAAACTTTTGTACATTATTCTTCATCATTAACACGCACCCTACCGCTGGTGGTCTTAATGGTGATGAACAATCCACGTAGGGAGAGGTACTTTCTCCTAAAAACATAGTTTCAAAATAAACAAAGGAATTTGGAGATCCCGATAGGTTCTAAACCGATGATCACAACTCTAGGTCTCAATCCTAGACCACGCCTCAAGGTTAACCTCTAGGGCTAACCTAAGGCCCTACACCTTGGCACTAAACTAGTGGCTAATCCTCTAGATCACTTTAAGCTCAACTCTGGGCTCTAGCCATAGACTCGAGCCGTTGGCTCTGATACCAACTGTAACAACCCTGAATTTCCATTTTCTTTAGAAAACATAACAGAGTACAAAGCATGGACAATTCAAGAGCTGTTATGCCGCGGTTATTAAACATTTAATAACAAAGAAGGCGAAAGGTACTACTACTAATACATAAATTAATTATTAACTATTACAACTAAAAGAAAATGCAATTAATTAATACACTCCTATAACAAACCATAATTCTAAACTATTGCAAAGCAGAAGTCTTAACTTTAATAAATCTACATCTAGGTGAAGTCAATGCTCTCACCCAATATAAGCTAATCACCATCAAGCCCCCGCACATTGAAGACATGTAATATCGCCCAAAAGGCCGAGCAAGATTTCATACCAATAACAACTTTGAACTATCCAATGTGCAGGTGGAATACATACATAGTATTCCACAAAATCATTTCACCTGTACAACATTCAACTTGAATATAATAGACAACCTTCAATAATTCAAATCCACTTTACTTTCTTTCTAAACCATTCCGTAAAACTTTCAAATATAACCTTTCGTAATCTGTGAGTAGAAAGTAGTAAAAATCCAATGAGCTAGCTAGGCTCACCGGATAAGGTAAACACCAAAGCCCCTAGTATGCATACCCCTAACTCGATAACGAACCGAGAAGGAAGACAATTGGCAAGAGTATTGATCAACATACTCCCAACTACTAAATAGATTGTTGAGACACCGTTAACTCAACCTACTTTCCATACTCGGGAATACCGCTTACCGGCAACCCCACATTTTATATAAACTTAATAAGCTTGGTAACAATGAGGAACTTCCTCCTTTTAATAATCTCAAACTTGTCTCACGAGGAACTTCCTCCTTTTAATATAATCTCATAAACTCTTTCGATATAAATATCGAGAACAATTTAAATCTCAATGTATAAACGTCATAAAAATGATCTCCTTCTTAAAATAAGTTTCCAAAACAATATAAAATAATTTCCGAACTCATCTCGTACAAGCATAGTAAGAAATCTTACCTTATTAGCAATCACAAATCAATGAATCTCAATCTCAAGTCAAAAAGGTTCATCTACGAACCCGAAATCTACAATATAATAATATAGTATGAGTCACTAGACTATACTTCATACAGTTCATCTAAAAATAGCACAAACTAGTTAATAGGCTTTCACTAAACCGGAAACAACTCAACTTGTCACAATCTAAGAAGTCACAAATTAAATTTCATAGATTAAAGGTCAATGGAAGCAACCTCGAGCAATAAACCTGGATAGTCAAATAATAAGGATGGAGTTGACTCTAATACTAAAAGTCCATTAATAAAACATTCATAAGAAAACATTGAAACTTAAAACATTCGAAACTAACTATACTTTTTATCAATTTCAGCAGAAACTTAAAATGGACATAACTTCCTCCTACGATATCCAAATCAAGCGTTTCTTGAGCCTATCCTGAGTAAAATTTCGATACGAACAACTTTTGTGAAATAGTATTTTTGCTAAAAATGCCCAGGATCTGCTTAAAACCGTATTTTACGAACTGACGGGTAATTCATACGAGATACACTATAAATTACTTTGAACACAAGTTTACTTAACATTCCATTAATCTCAACTAACTACTAAACACCTAAATAAACATCCTATTCATTCAATTACACACCCAAACAATTAAAATCAAAACCCCCAATTTAATTTATCTCAAGAACCCTAAACTAACAAAACCCCAAATTCGAAAATTAAACCAAAACTGAAATTAAAACATGACAAAGAATCTTACTTGATTAAGGGAAGGTAAAATTATACAATAAGAGACCCGAAAATCTCTACTTTGATCCGATTCACGACCCGGAAAACGCAACCCAAGAACAATTCATCCTCTTTAAAAAACCCACAAAACCGAGAACTGATGAAGATGGATAAACAAGAGTTGAAGTGTGATGATGGTTGATGGCAAATCTTGTAGCTTTATTGATAATTGAAACAAGAAGTTGAAGAGAGGTAGAAGATGAAGAATATGAAGGTGTCGTGGGTTTTGGAGGTATAAGAATGCAGTAACACTCTTTTCTTTCTTTTTTTTTTTTTTTTCTACTTTCTCTCTCCTTGTAATATATGATAAGTATGCCAACCTAGTAAATCTAGGAATTTGTTTTAAATACTTCTTAGGTAAAGTCAAATGAAAAATAAATATATATATTTAATAAAAGAGTATTTTAAGTTATTTTTATAAACTAAAATAATATAAATAATAATTAAACAGGTATAAAAATACGGGGTGTTACAATATATATGATGCTTGAGGTGTTTATAACTTAAACTAACTTCAAACTACTCATATTCATTCATTTTTTCAAGTAAAATGGCCTCAAATGCCCTATATTTGCCTATATATGGTTCTAACTTGCCTATATTTTGTATTTTCAATCAAAATTAATTTAAATATATGTTTAGAAGTATGTACCGAGATTTGCTTTGCTTTCTTGTTTGTTGGAATTTCTCCTTTTTTAGGAACAGTCTTAAAATGAGTCTTCAAGAACAACTCGGGAGCGGTAGGGAGTACTCCTCCTTTACTGTTTACCTGTACACATTGTTGAACAACGGCTTTATTTTTTTTTATACCAAAAACGTCATGTAAATTAAACTAAGTAGTAGATATGAAATATTTTTACCATCTTTCTAGCATGCTGTGCCACCGAAATAGAACCCTGAAAGTGTGACGGCTCAATTGGATTAGACAGGGAGCCACCTCTTCGGTACTTCTTCGCCTTTTACAGATTTTTCCAGATCATGGGGTCTTCACTTCTCTTCTTCATGTCTTCGTAGATGGTCTCCCCCAACCAATTTGGCCTTTCTTTGGCTTTCTTAAGCACCCAGTATCGCAAGTCTCTCAGACGATATGAAGCTTTTTTCTTGTAAGCCTTCCTCACTAGGCCATCTAGCTCAGCAGCCCATTCGTAAAGACCCTTTAATCAAACATTAAACCAAGTTATTTATAAACTAATATAATCAATTTCATTCTTCATAATTCGATTCATACATACTGTGAATGAGTTCCACCAATGCGTCTTTGTTGCATCGTCTACCTCACTGTAATTGAACCAAGGTTTTCGAAAATGGCCCTGGAAAATGTCAGTGATGGACCCACTAACCTTGTTATCATCAAACCTGAATTGAAAACCAAACAAACACGTGAATTGTGAATATCATTTCATACAAATATCATGAAGCATATATTAGCTTACAAACTTACCACAATCCAGTAGAGCTTAAAACCTTTTTTGGTGCACGGTTCGAACCTTCACCTTCCTCCATATGAGTGTTCGAAGTCTCCGGTATTACGTGGTTACCAAAATCACGTGCATGTGAATCATCTCCTTGTGTCTCCGAGATAGGGTTCTGGTTTTCTTCTACTTCTGGTGACTGAAAAAGCTCCCTGGGAATCAAATTCCCATGACCTTGGCTTCCACCTAAGCCATCTCGACCTCTGCGCCCCTTAGGATTAGACATGATTACCTAAAATGAAAGATATTAGTAACGCGCAAGATTAATAAAAAAAATGAAATAAATTATATGGTATATACAACGAACTAGGGAGATATTACGGTTCTTAAAATAAGCTAACACAATCATTTGCCTAAACAAAGAACATGTGAGGTTTTCTCCTCTACAATCGAGAGAGTGTAAATATATGTCAAAGGGAAATTAATTTGATCCCCAAAGTAATACAATATATGATGGTATTATCTTGTTAACTCATGTGGCAGCAGTCCTGGGAAAAGAGTACTTCTACTAGTAGTGCTCCCCACCTTGCTGACCCCCACCATGCTGACCCTCTGCACTCCCCACCCCCTGCACTACCTCCACCTTGCACTCCCCCTCCCCTTCACCGACCCCCCGCATTGCCCCCGCATTGCCCCACCCCCCGCACTCCCAACCCCGCCGACCCCCGCACTCCCCACTCGCTACACTGCCCCCCACCCTGCACTCAATACTAAAAATATATTCATAAAAAAAAATTACTAAAAATATAAATAGAAGACAAAATATGGTCAAAATTGCTACTAACCTTACAATTAAGCCAAAGAGAAACACCAAAATGCTACGTAATCCTACATCATGTAGAAAATCAATTATTAAACGGTAACCTTTAAGCATTTAGCAAAATTTAAACATAAAATTTAGCAATTAACCATATAAACTATATTTACTATTAAAATTAAAGATTTTAAAAATTAAAGAGTACCTAGAGGCGGCAGGGCACTAGCACAGGCGGACGGCAGTCGAGGTGTGGTGTTTGGCCACCTACATTGACAAAGCCAAATGAGATTTTGGTGAGTGCCAAAAATTCAAAAAAAAAAAGTCTGAAACAGATATTAGGAAACAATCCATGTTTTCACCATTCATTCAATAAAAACCATTGAACAAAAGCATCACAACTTCAACATGTATCAAAAAAATTTCACACACCCAATTTACAAGAAACATAAAGCAATCCAAAAACTATAGTGCACTTATGCAAATGTGGGCATACAATCAACTAACCCAAAAACAGAAAGTTAACAATTTTACCGAATTTTGCCACTACAAATCAAGCAATGAACCCACCCTTAAAGAAAACCAAAACAGAATTCACATAAGCATTTCTTCAAACAGATAAGAAGCACAAAAAGAACAATTCTTTTGCAACAGTTTTACAATATGAGCATAGAATTATCTGACCAACAATCATATTTTAACCAAAAATTAATGTAACAAACGAAAAATAATAACTGACATTGCAATTTTAAAGGCAAAGATAAAAGTGAGAGGGAATTTTACCAAGTTCAAAGGTAGTGTAGAGGAGAGCTAAAGCCCGAAAATTGGATAAGGGAGGAGAAAGATTTTCCGGCGGCCTACGGTGGCTTTGGCCACCTATATCCCAAAAACCCAAGTTTTAAGGTTTGGTTTGATGAGTAAAAAAAAATTTAAAAAAAAAAAAGAAAAGAAAATGAAGCAGTACTAACCGGCGGCTCAGGCAGGTGGAGGTGGTGTCGCCGACGCCGTTCGTTGGTTGGAGGAAGGTGGTGTCGCGTTCGTCGGCTTCTTCAATTCGCCTGCTAACTTCTCTCTCTCTTAAATCGTTGAAATAAACCCGACTGAAAGAGGCAATTTTATTTTAACCCCCTTCTTCAATCAGCGACCGTTTAAGACCGTCGCCTAAGGTAAAGAAAATTTCAGATTTGCATTAACAATATCAACGACGGATTTAAACCGTCGTTGTTATTCACCGACGGCTTACCCGTCGTTGTCTACTTTAAAAACAGTCGGTGATCACCGGCGGCTTAAAGCAGTCGATGTATGTAACAATAACGACCGTTTTCTTCACCGTCGCTGTGAAGCAGTCGTTGTTTTAGCATTTTCTTGTAGTGAACTTAAGTGGGAGAAACAGAACTGAATTGAACTGAATCGAAATGAACTGAACTGAAAATAAGTCCAAAAGAACAAGGCCTAAGTTCTGACTATTTTAAGTATTAAACATTATCACATGAGATTAGATATTGTTAAATACTTCCTCTATGTCAAAATACTTGATATACTTTCCTAAAATGGAAATGTCCATGCTTGATATGTATCATCAATGGACTTCTTTTTTACCCCCTTAAACTTCTTAAATTGCCCTTTAAAAAGTTGGTGGTCTCCTACTTCTCCTTTAAAATATCCATACTTTTTCCTTAACAAGCATTTTTTGTATTCAAAAAGTGGTGGTTCCCCACTTTCTCTCTCAACCTTTCTTTAAAACTCCACACTTTCTCCATATAGTATCTAAATTGTAAGGATAAAATATGTCTTTATATTTCAATGTGAAAATAAAATATTTTTATGATTTTACTCACATGTAATCAGATACTATATGAATAGTCCAAGATATGCATTAAAGAAAGTGAAAGTCAATGCTGGTAACTAAAAAAGGATGGATGGAAACATGGAATACTTTATATACACTGTGTCCGTTTTAAGAATTGTTTAACTTGTACTTCAAGGTTAAAATATGTGGACTTTAACTGCATATTGTAGGAAGTATATGTAAATAGATATTATTACATGATATTTAAGTAAATTTGTTTCCATTTGTATTTCAAAATATTAACGCTTGATAATTTTTTTGTATTATTTAATTAGAGATACTCATAGTCCAAATCTATACCAATATAATAAAAGGTGTTCCTATCAAAGTAACGATGCCACATGACATTCTCCAATGTAAGTGCCACGTGACACTCTTCTCAAGCTTCTAATACACATGTTTAGGATCTAATTTAAAAATATTTACAATGTGTAGCTACTAAGAATCAAACACATAACCTTTAAAATAAAATGTGAGATTTTAACCACCAAACTACCAGAATTTCGATGTTTAATGTTTCAAAGTAAAACATAAAAAAGTCTTATATTTATATATAACCTATAAAAACATAGACAAGCCTTTTGATCTCTAACACTTTTATTAAGCTAATAACATTCTCTTACCCCAATTCCATTGAAATTTTTATTTTTATCTATCTTTTTATTTTTTGTATTTTTCTTTTGCATAATATCCATGGCATACAACTCCAATTATAATTTCACAAATTTTCTTGAATTCCATTAAAAAAAACTTAATTAGATATTTGGGGTTCTTGTGCTTTATTATTCTAAGAAAATTCTACCCAATTCCATCAACTCAATGTAAAGTTTGAAATTTAATTTTGTAAATTAGAGTTTTTAACAAATAGTATTTTTAAGAGAAATTGAATATCATTGAAAATTAGGACTTCCAATCTACTTGCATGATATATTGGTATAATTGGAATCGAATTATGCTTAATTAGGGTTCTCAAAGGCTATACAAGAACTAGATCCGATGAATATTGTACCAATAAACAAGTAAATTTGCTACATTATGGTTGGAGTTGTATAATTTTATTTAAAAAAAATTGAGGGAGAAATCAAAGCAAATGTTGGAAGGCGATTATGAAGGTGGGCCTTAGTTGACATGATATTGGACAGAGTTCATTTAGAGTTAACAAAATTAATCCTAATTTATGAACAAGAAAAGATAGTGAAATCCTTAAAAAAATTAAGGTAGTTAATTACAAAATATGGTATATGAAAGATAGTTGAAACAATATATACAAATTTATGTTAGTTATTATCACATACTCCCTTTGTTTCTTTTTGTTCTTCTTATTTTGACTTTTACGTTTGTCAATGTACGTCTTTGACCTTAAATATCTTTCATTGTGTATTAGTAAAAATTATAATGATTAATATTAATAAAGTATTCATTGAGACGAATCAAACAAGACCCCACATGACTATATTTTTTTTATCATAGGTTGAAAATAATTTAGAAGATTCTCTCCAATTGTGAATAGTGTCAAGATTCTAAATAGCAACAAGAAAAAAGAATCGGAGGGAGTAACATCTTAGAAAAATACCCTTTCTATTTACGTGATAGGCTTGGTGGTGCTGGGGATGGGATAGTTCGGATTTGGAAACATAAACTTTTTTCTATTTAGTTTAGCTTGATATTAATTTTACAGTTATCAACTTAAGATTAACTTAGTAAGACACACTTGGAATTACTCATATCAAGATATTTTATATAAACTTTATTTAAATTTTGTTTCTTACTTGTCAAATGAAAAACTTATTTATCATGAAATAGTAAAGTAAAATATAGGTGAGATAAACAGAGCTAACATAAATAAACAAACACAATATCAAAAGGATTTAAATATTCATAAGGAAAAAAGTGAAATACAGATGATAGAGTCATTCTTATACTCCTAAATACTAATTAGAGATATAGCATACTTCATGTTAGCTTCTGATTACCAAACTAAGCTTGGCTTAGTAGTAAGGAAAGAACCTTCCAACCTCAAGGTTGGGGTTCAATTCTCCACTAGGGGTATTTTTGGGAGAGGGTTTCTCTTATCATCCCCCCTACTCAAAAGATCTGTCCGCAAATCCAAGCCGGGTTAAACTTGTGAGAGGTTTCGATCTGACAGGACTCTTCGACTGGGGACCCAAAAATATATGTTAGCTTCTGACCTTGTGTTTTTCCCCTTAAAAAATGTCACCTTGTCTTTTATTTTTGAATACGATAAGAAATCCATCGGTGTTAGTTGCCGTGTGACAGCTTGCACTTGAACAATTGACAATTCTCTCGATGCGAGAAGTTACTTTCGTTCTACCGCCACCGGCCACCTGCCACAATGCCATTTTTAGAAATAATTTGCATAGGTACTCACCGCCATCTCCTTTTAGAATACTGAATACCCCATTCTTCACAAACAAAAATTATATTAAAAAGAAAGCACCCGTATTTTTTCAGAAGTAAGCTTTGATTTTCCTAAGACGATATCTACTATTGCTATTATGTCAAGACAATCAAAAGCCACCCAAGAAAAAAGCAATTGGAAAACAAATTGCATCTTTATTTGTGCCTTAAATTTCAAGAGATATTAAGGGTTGTAGTAGGCTTGTAGCTCAGACTAGGCGAAGACATTATAGTAGCTCGAGGAATAAACCAAGCTGAAATTTCTAGTAGGGGACAATCTATCCGCGTGACAATATAATTTCCATGTAGGCAAGTGCAAGAAAGTTCGAAGAAATCACAAATACCAAAAACTAAAGAAGCCATTTGCCTACATGGAAATTATATTGTCACGCGGATAGATTGTCCCCTACTAGAAATTTCAGCTTGGTTTATTCCGAAATTATGATGACTATTAGCCGAAAATAGCTTAATTAGAGTCGTTTGAGATTTTTGTAGGGTTATAATGTCTTATAAAGCGAGCTTTGTTTGAGTTACTTTGACATGCAATAGCTTAAATGAAAGAATTAAAATCAAACCGAGATTACTACTAGTATATTTCGGAACAAATGGGTGATGAATTTTCGGGTAATATTCACTACAGTCAAGACAATTTAGTTGGATAGGAAATATGGTTCTCTTTCTTTTTTTTTTTTTTTTGTGGTGTATAATAATCAATTATTCGGAGGACAAACTTGTTTGACTAATGATTTCTCTTAAGATATATAGATAAAAGAAGTTATTGTCAAATTTGTTTCAGTGTTTACAAAGGGTCTGTTTTTTCTCAACTTAATTTTTATGAATTCAAAATATCTTTGTTGAACTTATTCTTGTTAAACTTAACTTATTTAACTGAACTTATTCTTGTTAAACTTAACTTATTTAACTGAACTTAACTTGTGCTAAACTTAACTTATTTTTCCGAACTTATTCTTGTTGAATTTATTTTTGACTTCTCCTATTGAACTTATTTTTGATGACCTTATTCTTGCTTGAATTTTTTTGTTGCACTTAACTTATTATTGTTGAACTTAAAATTTTCTTTTTTGCTTAAATATAACATATTCATACTGAACTTAACTTACTTCTTGTAAACTAATTATTTTTACTGAACTAAAATTTTGTACTTCCTCGTCTTTTTAAATGCAACAAATGTACATTTACGTATCCCGATGCATTACTTTGACTACAAATATATATTAATTACATATAAGTAAAAATTACATATTATGAAAGTGTATCGCATGACAAATCTAACAAGATCCCACTTGACTAAGGTTTTCGTTTATATACAAATTACAAATCTTAGTTAAAGTGTTAAGTGTGAATAGTAAAAAAGTGCATTTATTGCATTTAAAAAGAAAGGGTTGAATGATCAGTTTTATAGAATACTTTATTCTCGATACGTAAAAGGGACAAATTTAAAGAAACGAGTGGAGCGTACACCGCAAACCTTCGTATCTGCCTCGACATAGAAAATCACAATCCCTTTCCATTACAATACTAATACTTAATTAGGTTGGACTATTAGAGTGCTTTAAAGAGAATCTTCTCCATTAAAAAAAAAGTAAATAATGATCAATCACTTATTATAAAATACACCCATTTCCCATCACCAAAACCTCTTTCTCCTTATCATCTTTTTCTTAGTTGAAGTTTTTTCTTAACCTCCCATTCTTTCTTTTTGTTCAATATTGCTTCCTCTCATCACCTTCATATATAGTTCCTTCCTCAACCCCTCAATCCCAAAAAGGTCCAACCAAACAATCCTCTTCTCTTACTCATCTTCATTAGTCATTTCATACACCAAACAAACTTATTAACATAAAATTAATGCATGGATTAAGATTGAAACCTACCAAGTTTCTTCCATGTCGCCTATAATCAGTGAAGTCCTCCTCTCCGGGTTCACCATAAACTCCGCCCTCCGCCGTCGAACCCACCTCGTCTCCTCCTTATCTGTCGTCTTCCTCTACTGGTTCTACGTATTCTCATGAGCTTTTCATCCCCAAATCTTTTTTGTTTAGGTTCAAATAAATCTTAGTTAATTTAATTACATCCTAGTTACGGTTGCATAGGATATTTTCTGTACGATATTTGAAAACATTCATATTAAGATACACATAACATATTATACATGGCAAGTTCAAGTTCATCAAGTCAACAACAAGTTACTCCTAACAACTCATCATCAGGATCCGAGGCAGATCCTCAGCAGATGATGGATTTAAGGAAGAGGAAACGTATGGAATCCAACAGGGAATCGGCGAGGCGGTCTCGGCTTCGTAAACAGAAGCATATGGATGATCTGAAAGCTCAGGCGATCGAGATCAAAGCTCAAAACAGCAAGATCTTGACAACCACCAACGCAACCACGCAACACTATCTCGACGTTGAGGCGGAGAATTCAGTCCTGAGGGCTCAGCTAGCTGAGCTAGGAAACCGCCTTCAGTCTCTTAATTATATTATTAGCTGCCTAACCAGCACGACCATGACCACGACCACCACCACGAACAACAACAGCAATAATAATTATAATAGTGAATGTGATGATCAAGAGAGCTTTGGTAGCTTTGATCTTGAGTTTGATGATGGGTTTTCGATGAATTCATGGGGGTTTTCGTTTGCTAATTATCCTATTGTGTCTACCTCAGATGCCTTCATGTGCTAAATAAGGTGTTGATCATGTGTTAATTAATGTCAACAACAATCCAATATATATCCCTTCATTAATAAACTAGTTGTTTGATTAAAATGGGGAAATAATGTTGTTTTGTTGCGGTTGTAATGGTATAGTACATGGTGTTACATTGTAAAATCCATCCTTAAAAAAAAGAATTGTTGTATTGATAATGAAAGTTATTACTACTTATTATCGTTGTATTTTGAGTTACTATTTTACTCAATTCTTAGATGATCAAGGCAAATGTTCAATAACTTTTTGTAAGACGTAATACTCAAATTACCTCTATAATTACTTTGATTTAACCACTGTAAATATAATCACCACTGCAAATATAACAAATTACCTCGATTTTACGATAAAATACTATAAGTATCACATATATGGAATAGAGATAGCTTCATTAGACAGATATCTCTTACAAATTTACCTAATTTAGCTTAAGAGTCCAACTCAATAAGTCCAACTTAAATAAAATCTCTTGTTATTATCATAGGCAAATAAGTGCTACTTGATGGGTAGTGTATGTTAGGCGTCATATGATGCAGATACTCTGGACTTTTCAATTTATTGTGAATATGATGCAAGGGCCCCTTATTGTGACCTTTCGAAGTATTTTTATCAGAATTGATTGGTTAGAAAATTATTGACCATAAAATAATTGTAGCTTTTATGGCTCCTCATAATCATTGGATCAGGCAATCAGTGTAAACCGTGACACCCACAAAAGCCTGATATAAAAATAATGTTTTGGTTTTGGAATATAGTAGCAGAGTTTCTTTTGAAACAAAATTTTTCTTTTCGGCAGCTAATAAATTGTTATTTTGATGTAAATTTTTTTTTTGTTATTTTTCTTATAAGAGCTAACAAATTGTTATTGAGGAGTAAAATAATGCGTGAATGATGCGGTTGAAGTGGACATTTACCCGCATTATTTAGTCACTATCCTAATTCACCTCCACCATCCTGAAAAGTTAACACAAACGGCAAACCTAATTAAGTTTAAAATAGTCAATTAAAGGCCCTTCCAAACTTAAAAGAACATTTCCTATGCTACAAGTTAGTGGTTTATATCAATCCTCTTCTTTCTTTTTGCCTAAAAAGTATTAAGAGTTTCAGCAAAATAATTAATGTACTCTCAAATTAAGGAATACCAAGTTGAATTCACACACAAAATAAATTTAAGTTCTTACTAGCATTATATGCACGCAATACGTGCGTTAATTTCAGGACTTGCTATTCTATCATATATTTCATCCGTACTATAGTTATGATTACACTTAAAATGTGAAAGATTAATAATTAGATGAATATGTATATATTAATTCGCTAATATAAAAAAACTAACAAAGGTTCTGAGAGATTTTAAATTTTTTTTTTTTTGAATGAATTTAAAAAAAAAGTAATAGACATAATGACTTGGTTTGAGTGAATTAAATAGTATCCAAGATAATGAGTATTTTAAACTTTTCAGGTGGATGTCAGGTCCTCTCAAAAAAAAAAATAAAGGTGGATGTCAGGTATACCATCTTCTCTTATTAAAAAGTCAAGATATTTTGTCTATTTAATTTTTTGACTGAAATATTTGATGTATATACTATTTTTAACTTGTTTAGAATGACAATTGCCAGGTTGAAAAGAGAACGAATTCTTAAAGGGTTTTCTTTTGTAATTTTTTTTTTCATTTCATTAGATCATTAAGGTTAATTAAGTATTTTTAGAGGGGGACATCATCTTCCTTTCCCTTCACTTATATAATAGAGATAAAGTGTATAAAATTAAACTTAAAGTTAATTAGTTTTTATAAGGCGTATAGAAGACCCTTATCTTAAGGGAATAGATTCGGATTTATATGAGTATAAATAAAACGTCACAACAAGGTACCACCAACGGCAACGATTATACTTGTACCATATTGTCAAAATCAACAATATTTGCCCAGTCGCCAGGGACTCTAGGTGTGTGAGGTGCCAATTGCCAAATTGGTTGGTTTTATACTGTGGATCATGAGGTGTGCGAGAAGCCGCATTATGAGCTTACTAAAACTATAATTAATTATAACTTATAAGTATAATGTTGATGAGATCAGTCTTTGATCTATTCATTAATTGGTATACCAGAAAGACCAATTAAGTAACTAGAATTATATTTCACCGCGCTTCTTTTCGTTATTGGAGAGTTGAGCATCACTTATTTTCCGTGTTAATAAATATTTTCTTTAGGTTTATTCATGTGTAGTGTAGATCATCTGCCTCTGTTTAGGGAAGCATTTTAGCTACCTTAAATTAATACTAGTTTTTTTGGTGCAGCTTATTATATTAAACTAGTGAGTGTCCTGGACGATGACCCGGATTGTGTTTTTAGTAATTTTTTATCTAATGAGGAAAAATTGACGTCATAATTTGAAAAATATACCCATAAAAGTTTGGAAATGAAAGCAATAGCGTAACTTTCTACAAGGAATAGGAGCAAGAGTTTATATTTACAATAGTCTATTGCTATTACCATAAATGTTTTAGGTACCTAATTATTTGTGTAAGTCTTTTAATGAGATATAATTACAAAACCTTATTATATTTTACTTTGAATTATTAAACAATGATGTTATGTTGGATTCATGGTTAAGCTCTCACTTATCATTTCAAAGGTCACGTGTTCTATACCTTATAACTACACAACATCATTTTTTAATTGAGGGGTTTGACATGAAAAAAGAGCATTTGCAATAGAGCCTTTGAGGAGAATGTCATGTGGCACATCGACTTTTTAAGAACCCCTTCTAATATATTAGTACTAGCAATATATGCACGCGTTGCGTGCCTCATTTTTTTGGAACATAATTTATAACTTTTTTGGGCATAAACAAAGGTAAAATTTGAACATTATACATGTTTTTTGGGCTAGCTAATTTTGTTGACTAACCTATATCACTTAACCAAACCCATCTTGTATAACAAGTAAAATTAAATAGCTTTTGAAGGCGCCTTCCTAAAGCTCTCTCTTGAAAACCCTAAACCTAGTTTTTCTCTCTAGCCGCCTCCTTTTTTCCCTTTTCCCTTCATCAGTAAGGGGCTGCCATGGATGATCTCATCCATGGTAAGCCCCTTTTCCTCTCTTGTTTTCACTTTCTAGTTTGTCCTTTTGTTTTGTTGAATAAGTTAGTCTCTCTTTATGAGAGTTTCTTGTGCCCTAATATGGGAAGACTAGTCTTCTCTGTTGTGGAGGTCTCCTTCTCCCTTATGGGAGTTGTGAGTCTAGTTTTTTTATTTGTAGGTATGAGAAATTGTTCTCATTGGTTGAAGTCCAAAACTATCAACATGAAGGTATTGGAAGCTCGGATGCGTTCAATATGGATAGATCAAGAAGGTTCTTCTCCAAACTATGTCAAAATGATAGACGGTTCCATTAATAGTTGCTTGGGACAACAAATACAAGGGACTTGCGCCACAATATTCGATCTGGTTCATTGTAGTTTCATCGAAGACGAAGTTGATCTGATCTTGTTTGATTGTATCATGTTTTTCTTTATTACTTATTATAGATGCCGTTTGGCTTTCAATTAATGAAATTTCTCTTTCAAAAAAAAAAAAAAACCAAACCCATCTTTTATTATTTATTTTATTTATCCTTTCTTTAAGATTTTTAAAATTAAAACTGATGAGCGATAAAAGAATGTTACGCAGATTTATTAAGGATTTCTTATATTGTTATCAACAAAGTATTTTGTTTTAATTAAATCATTTCACTTTGTGTATTGATTGTATTTTCCTTTTTGATTTACTACTTGATTGTGTATTGATTGATCAAATATTTGATTGATATAATCTTCTTTGTTAATTTTTTTATGCTATATTTGAGTTTGATTTTCTTTCATCTTTTTTTGGTAGAGTAGTTGATTTACTTAAGGGGTAATTAAGTAAATTTATTGGGGGACACCATAACTCCCCCCTTCCCTTATATAATAGAGATAGATTAGATTATTAATAGTGATTTGAATGATTCAATTGTTTGACAATTGACACAAGAATTACACAAACTTATCTTCTCTAGTTGGTGTTTTATATATATAATCCTTTGATTTTCCACAAAATAAACTCCGAAATCAGAATAGACGAAAATAGGAGCAGATTAATCGGTGAAATTCTACCGTTCTACGTCAGCACTTACTAAATTAGATTGCTTTCTAATTGTGGATATTGGGTCAGATACCAACAAACTTGTTATGTACACTGTCCTGTGGAAAAAAAATTAAAGTTGGCAGACGCTAATATATTGGGAGAACTGAGGCCTTCTTTTTTCTTTCTTTTTAATAAGGCAAATGCTAACGGGCGCCCCCGGGGCGTTAGATAAGACTAATATATCTTTCTAATTTTAATCCTAGTTCTAATAAATAAATAACTTTTAAAGATAAAATATACTACATAACTTTTTAAGATAAAATACCTTTTTACTAGAATATAAAAAAATGAATAGGTCTAGAATTAAAAAGCAGTAGCGTTTTTTTTTTTTTTTTTTATTTTGGATGGCGGCAACTGTATTGGCGGCAACCGTAGGCACAAGTTTAGAACTGTATTCCTCCATTGAAGAACATTCATCTTAAGCATACCATAGTGAAGTGAATCTCACAAATTCTCATATTCGACTGCGTAAACTGTGAGTCATATTCTTTACATATCTACTTGGTAATTATCAGTATATTTCTCTTTTGAAGAATTTTTTTGTGCCATGATTGAGTTTACAACCATACCTCTACTTACTAAATCTTATAGATTCGACAAGTGCTCGTCGATTAAAGAATTACCTATTAATTTTTGGCGCATAAATTCAGTGAAGGGTCATTCCACCTCTAATTTTGAAACCACTCAGATATAAACGATATGAATTGC
The DNA here is from genome assembly GCA_947646795.1 of Beta lomatogona. Classification (NCBI taxonomy): domain Eukaryota; kingdom Viridiplantae; phylum Streptophyta; class Magnoliopsida; order Caryophyllales; family Amaranthaceae; genus Beta; species Beta lomatogona. The sequence continues at coordinate 81,744 of CANSNZ010000468.1, read as the reverse complement.
TACAACTAACTCTTTCAATATGTAACAACACTTATTATTGGCAAAGCAAACAAGACATTGTTCTAAGTGCAAGAAATCCGGGCATTATGCCAATAGTTGTTCGATTGATAAGGAGAACGCTACAATATCTAATGATGTACCGAGGAAGAAAACCAAAACCGGTACATCTAATGAAGATCTAAACCCTGTTTTTTCAGTCAAATTTTAGGTAATTTATTCCCTCAAATCATTTAATGTATATGAGTTTAATTAAGATATTTATGTGTTTATTTTACAAATTGCAGATATGGAGGCCTTGAAATTTTGATTTTTGCAACACTCATGATGGTTTACTGTTTGATTATAGTGCAAAGTCATGACGGTAGCTCGTGGTTTTGCATATTTGGTAGGTTTGTTCGAGGAAATCAATTTGTGCGCTATTTACGAAGATTGTAAACTCTTGATTTCATTTTTGTCTTAGAAACCTAAACGTTGCTTTAGTTGTAGCTAGTACTTGTTTTAATATGTGTTTTGGTTTTTTTTCCTTACAATAATAATTAGACAGGGATAAGTGGCACAACTTGACATAATGCCTTTGTTTCTCATGCCTTAGGAAATTGTAAGGAGTAGTGTCATAATGTTATACCACGCGCCTTTTCATCTCTTCTCTTAAATAAAAAGCTTCATCCCCTCTTCACAAAAAAAAAAAAAAATTTTGGCAAATGCTACTTAAAAATTATTGTTCTTATCTAACGCCCTGGGGCGTCCGTTAATAATAATTTGAAATTTATTTGCATATCAAATTATTTTTCTTATCTAACTCCCCGGGCGCCCGTTAGTAATAATTAATTAGATAATATACAAAATTATAATTCTTAACTAACGCCCCGGTCCATCTGTTTTTGCAATATTCACACACAATAATATGGGTTCTGCTCAACTTATTTACATTAGTGTAAGCAAAATAAAATAAAGACCTTTTGCATTATTTACATACTTTACTTTTTCTTACAAATGCATTAAATAATGTTATCATATAAGATGTTTTTGGATTAGTGGCAGTGGCGGAAGGCAAGGCTCTCTGCTTTGCTTTGAAGCTCGCTAAAGCTCACAACCTCCAAAATGTGATCTTTGAGACGGACTGTGAAACAATTAAAAACCGCTTGTCAAGAGGTGCTATCTTCTTCTCTGACCTTGATACTGTTCTTGAGGATGCTATGTCGTTGAGTAGGAATTTTAATTCGATTAAGTGGTCTCATGTGCTTAAGGATGGTAATAGTGTTGCCCATCACCTAGCTAGATATATCCCTTTTGGTATTGAGTAGCGCTGGGAGTGTCATTGCCCGACGTAGGTGTCTTCTTATGTATTAATGGACATTTTGTCTGCAGATTAATATATTCACCTTTCCTTTAAAAAAAAAAATATAAGATGTTTTTGGATTTGTCAAGAGTCTGTTGGAACATTTATAGGTAAATGTGTTGGCAAGTTGTGTCCGTATTGTTTGCTTACTTAGAAGTTGTGGAGTTTAAGTATAACATGATCCTAGAGATTATTTGAGACTAAGGAACAGACTTGTGTCGCACCCGACCTTGCGAAAATTTCCTGTCTGCAAATCCAGAAATGCAACAAAGAAAAATTGTTGGACAGAAGTTGGTTGCACCCAGCGATCTGGGTCGCACCTCGCGACGGTCCTTCACGGGTCGCGACGCTAGTTTGCGAACCTGTAATCTGGTGCGGTTTTCCTTCTCTCTGATGATGTTCTGAGCGAAACAATGCAATATTTCAGGCATGTAGTCTCTGATTTTCCTAATATACATATATATGGAGACTACTCACATAGATGATATTGATCATTTATACTTGCTTTTGGAGAATTTACTCTAGGTTTCTTCGCTTTGTTCTTGAGAAAACACAACCTTCAGGCTTCAAACACTACATGTAGTGTGTACAGTTTGTCATCAACCACTCTATATTGTTTTTTCTTCGTATCTCATAGGTGTTTACCATGAACCCGTTGATCTTAGTGGGTCAGTAAAATACTTATAGGAAAGCGTATATTACGTGTTGGAAGAACCATCCAGTTACCCACAAATTTTATACACATATAACAGAGTCTAGACGTATATTTTCAAATTATAACCTTTTGGTGCATAGACGTATATAATTGCACAGAGTTTCTAACTTTGATAAAATAAGAAATCTACTATTAGAATGAAGTAAAGATGTAGATCATAGATGTTAGCTGGCTTAGACTATGTTCTCCTCAACTTATTTTTCCTAAATTTAATTAATTTTTGGTGACCTTTAGTTATGTAATTGAACTTATGTTTGGTATAGTTAACTAAGTTTGGCTTAATTAATTCTTTTTACCCAACTTAGCTTATTTTTAGTTTAACATAAACTTACTTTAAATCTAACTTATGTTATTTCAGTGCACTTACTTTTAGTAAACTTATCTTTAACGAACTTATATTTGTTTTGCCTCAAAAAAATATAATATTTTTGTTGAACTTAACATAACTTTATCTTATTTTTGCTTACACTAATTTAGATAAGTTAAGAAGAATAAAATCTTGTGATATTCAATAGTTGATATCAAATATCATTTATATCATTGCCATCTACGGCTATCTATACACCAAATTGTTTCTAGCTTGGCATTGCTCTTATTGGTCTTTGCCTTGAAAACTTCAAATCTGAAGGCGGCACCCCAGTTGCATCTGGGGGTTTTCAGCACGCCCACTCATCGGCGTTTCTCATACCTTCTGGAGAAACCCGAAATCCTCTCGATTGAGAGTAATGAGTCACAATGGAATGTGACTCCTCACATGATCATGAGCTCAGAATCGCAAGCGATAGTAGATCGTTGGGATTGCTCATGTGGCGAGACGCGACGCTCGCCGTTGGTTGTTTGTTGTCCGGATCGTGATCGTCATCCGCTTCTTCTACCACTTCCATCAGCCATCTGAGGTTTGCATCTACCATCACATGCACTGACCAGCAACGCCCCCCTTTCTAAAGCGACTTTGTATTAGTTTTACTTATTTTTGTTTTAGGTGGAACGTACGAGCTCCTAAAGCTCCTTTAGGTTTTGCTTGTTTGTTTTAGTTCGGGTTGTATTAGCACTAGGCTGTACTTCCTCTTTTAATTAATGTACGATTTTTCGATGTCAAAAAAAAAAAAATTGTAGTACAAATAGGCAAAACCAACTTTAGGTTGAAGGTGGAGTGCTAGTGAAACACTTCAATATAAGAAGCAATAATAAAATCCTAAATCCATTATAGCTTCCAATAATGCATCATGAACATTGGATTTAATTAATCATTTTAACTTAAAAATTATTTACCATATACATCAGTTCTAAGATAGATTAGAGTTGGGATCATAGTAACACCACTAATTAGACAAGAGGGAGGCATGCATGGGAATGATTGAGCCAAAGTTATGATGTTTAATACTCTCGATATATTATTGAGACGCTAGACATCATATATATAATATAGGCATATAGCCACCTAGCTAATATTAATAATAATGTTATTTAGCTTCCTAGTAGTAGTATATTAAGTTTTTTTGGGTAAAACAATATTATTAACTGAATATATGAAATATATGACGTATTGTCAGGGCCGTATTTGGGCACGGGCGAGAGGGGCATGTGCCCAGGGCCCCAAAATACAAAGCCCAAGTTAATAAAGGCTAAATAGATAAAAGGAAAAGTTTTTTTTTTAAATAAGAAGAAAATACCACCACATTGCCGACTACTGAGAATAGCGTTGAATCTACAACCTTCTTCAATCCACTTCTTTTCCAATTTTTGGTTGTTTCCATACTTATTCAATTCTCCCGCTTCATTTCTAATTCAATTCTAAAACTTATTTTCCATTTTATTCTACAATTATAATCCAGTTGCAACAATTTTGGCGAATATCGACAAACAACTTGACGATGATTTGTCTTATGAACGATCTTCTCAAATGTTCAATTACCAACGAGATTAAAAGCTTCAGATTTATCTATAAACACTCCTCCTTTTCACATCTCCATTACTCATATGTTATTTTTCTCATCCTTTACTTTGGAAGAAATTTGGTGATTTTTTTTATTTGATTGTCTTTTAAGGTAATAAAAAGTGTCATTTACAATAATTTTTTTTACTCATTAGATACTCTAGAAATTGAATTTTTTTTTATCGGTTATTAACTAGGGCCCCATTTTATAGTTCGCCCATGGGCCACCGACAACTCCAAAACAGGCCTGCGTATTGTTAAGAATATTTAACTAGTATCATTATGATAGGTGTATACTTAAAAAGGAAACAATCAAGTAATTCAATATCAAATAAGATACCTCTCTTGAATTGGCCTTTTCCGCACTGGGGTTTAGGAAATATGAGAAGCTTTTGTTGCTAATCTATGAGAACAATAGAAGTAGAATCTGAGAGAGTTTTCTTTTTTTTCTTTTTTTTGACAACGAGAAAACTTGCATTAATTAAACAAGGAAGTACAGCCTAATGCTAATACAACCAAATATAAAACAAAGTAAACAAACCTAAAGGAGCTTTATTATCAGCTCTTACATGCCATAAAAAACAAAAACAAGTAAAAACAATAGAGATGCGCATGTTAAGGAGGGCGTTGCAGGGCAATGATTGTGATGGTGGAGTCAAAACTCTGATGGTTGATGAAAGTGGTAGGTGAAGCGAATGTTGTTCACGAATGTTAAGAAGCTGAGAGAGTTACGAGACAACTTATTTACTACTTGTATTAATTTGAGAATAATTATCTTCTACATAAGCCAATACGTAACATATAAAAGTTTTATTAATCAATTATACTCTACTATATGTACAACCGCCATGCTTTAATAATAATTCTAGTTTGATTTTTATGTTTGTTAATGTACAATTTTGACTGTCGGTATCTTTAACTACGTATTAATAAAAATTATCAAAAGTTGATATTTTGAAAAATTAAATATTGAAACAAACCCAGTAGCAGCTTTTCACATAACTATGTTTATTCTTATTTATTAGTAAAAAAAAAATGCAGAAAGTGTGATATTTGAACAGTCTAAATAAAAAAGTTGGAATATCCTAAAAAAAGTTGGAAAATTTATTAGAAAACATAGAGGATATCTAATTTCCTTGGTGCATTTAGATACTATCAATAATCACGTGCATTGCACACTTAAGAAAAACACACCCGCCATGCAGAAGACAGGAAAAATAAAGTTGATAACAAGCATGGAAATTAAATATTGATGATTATTATTGAACTTTCTATTAATGGGCGAACAAAAATATATGCACTAATCAAAATTAAAAAGTCAACACCAGATTTCTTCACTTAACGGCAATGCAAGGGAAATGGAGGGTGATATCATCCCTGTTATTCATCTACTGACTACTATAAGTTTAATGGCTTTTAGTAATGCTCGCTTAATTAGGTTGCTGATGCTAATCACACTTTTTGCACGTAAGGCGGAAACATGTGGCCAGCTTTTGGCCGGCCCACATGAATTGCGAGGAGCTTCTTGTTTTTTCCAATCAACAAGCTTAGATAAGCGATCAATTTTATATAATTTCCAGTCTATTAAATAATAGTAACATTTCTGGTGCAATGGATCCAGGGCGACAAAATATTTGTAGGAGGAGCAAAAGCATATAGTTTATTTAAATGAGTCAAAATGAGAATAGCCAACTCAAAATTTGGAACACCGAAAATCACCTAATAATTGTATATAATAACAAGTACAAAAGGTACCTTGGAGGCTCCAATACTCAATCTCCCTTAGAGCACCCTTAGGCCTTAACCATCATCTTTTAAAAAGATCATGGCACCACTCTCATATTTTGTCCCTTAACCATGATTGATAAAAGATCATGGCAACTCAATCGTGAAATGAAAGCATGGGACGGTTCGTTAAACGACCAATCATGGTGTGGGGATTGCAGTGTTGGAAGTTAAATTTTTTTTTTTTTTATTTCACAGCTCAAAACGCTATGTTCTGGAGGAACTAAAACGCAGAGTTTTAAGCTGTGGAATCACAAAAAAAAAAAAAAATGACTTGACTGTCTGACGCTCGTATCAGATCAGTCAGTTTGCGCCACTTGGCGAGATTCTGACAGGTTAGAGGAAATACTACCATTGAAAATATTGCAATGACTATATTTTAAAAAATTCAAAGGCAATGAAAACAAAATTACCAATAGCTCCATTTTACTTAGCTCTTTGCAATATTGTGGACACATTTTTTTCCTGTTATTTTACTAAAATCCTCTAATTTCGCTAATTTTCTACTATGAGATATCTTCCATATTCACATTTAAAAAAATAAAAATTAAGTTATTAAAAATGCTAATTATGTACTCCATCCGTTTCATTTTAATTGTTACACTTTGACATTTTACACTATTCACAAGTTGCAGTTTGACCCTCATTTGTGATTTATACATGAATAAAAACATAGTCATGTGGGATCTTGTTAGATTCGTCTTAGTATGTATTTTATTAATATGTACTTTGTATAATTTTTACAAATACAAAACTAGAGATATATATCCTCAAAGTTTTGCATTGGCATGCGTGAAAAGTGTAAGTGTAACAATTAAAAAGAAACGGATGGAGTATATAATTTAATATAATTTAAATTTTTATTAATAATTAATATCAATCATTAATAGATATTTCATATTAATAAAGAAATAAATAATAAATATTTTGCATAATGATAATTGGGTGATGACTGATGAGAGAGAAAAATTAGTTGAGTAAGACTAAGGTCAAAAAGTAAAAGAGAGAGATAGAAAAAAAAAAGTAGTTGGGATGATTTTTTTTGTTCATTGTTAAGGATAATGGTTGGGAAAAGATTGTAGGGTGATATTGTTTGAGAGAGAAAGTTAAACAGGGAATTGGATGATCATTTATAAAGCTCATGAATAATGGTGCTCTAACGAAGATAGATAAATATTTGAAATTGGTATTTAGTTCTTGTAGAAGTAATGATAATTGCATGAATGTAATTAGAATTTCCCCCTTCTTCCTAGTTATTGTATTCACAATTATATGTTGAGTTATATTAACTTATTTTATACTGTTATGTAATTGACTTCCCTTTTTCAACCAAAAAAAAATTGACGGACAAGCACTAGTAGAATAAATGCTTATTGTTGCGGTCTTTAAGTGGCCTATTGCGGCGGTTTTGACCGCGCAGCAGTTAACGACGCAGCAATAGGTAATTAATCTGTTGCTGCGGTTTTAAACCGCAGCAATATTAATACATATTGCTGCGGTTTGTAGAAAAAACCGCAGCAATATTTCCTGTTTATTATTATTTAAAACAAACATATTGCTGTTGTTTCTGAGACAAACAACAGCAATATGTATATTTTTATTATAAAAATGAGGTATATTGCTGCGGTTTCTCTGACAAACCGCAGCAATATGCTTTTTTTATAATAAAAAATATGCATATTGCTGCGGTTTGTCTCAGAAACCGCAGCAATATGTATATTTTTTATTATAAAAAAGAGGTATATTGCTGCGGTTTGTCGGAGAAACCGCAGCAATATACCTTTTTTTTTTAAAAATAATTTATATTATGCAGAATGCAGAATGCAGCAAATTTCTGCATAAATTTCGACAGAGCTCCGTTTGTAAATTGGATAAACCCATAATTGGGAATTAACCTGTACAATATTATATGCAACAACCATCCATAATCCACAGTTCATCATCCACAATTCATCATCCAAAATTCATCCCAACATCCATCCATCATCCACAAATCATCCAACAAACAACACCTAATCCACAAATTCATCCAACATCCAACTTCCACGCACCATCCAAATTCCAAGTTTAACAATAGAAATATATAAGATTCAATCATGTAGAGAGTGAATCCATAAGGTGTCACTTTTTTCCTTAATTGGTAAGGAGAAGTGTCATACTAAATCGGAATCTTGCACAAGTTAAACTGACCAACCTACCTACACAAGCAAGACTCTTTGGAAGTGGGAGGGGGGAGGTAAGGGAATCCCACCCCAAAGTACCTCTTTTGAGGTTTGATCCCACAACCTCAATATTGTGAAATACAAATCTTACCACTAGATCAAATACTACTTGTATCTATAAAGCTTCACTAATAGTATGAGCAACATCTTTAATCGCCTACAAAGGATTTGATCGCCTACAAAGTACATGATCACCGTACCCATGAAAAATACCCTATAGTTGAATGGAAGCTATATGGACATGCTGCCGAATCAACATCCAAGTATAAAAAAATGATAGAGCAGTTTCGAGAGGGACGAAACCACGAGACGTTATCTACAATTTTCAATATGTGTGTCTTGTGTGTTGAGATCCTCTAGAGTTTCAAAATAACTCTAGACGGTAGAGTTCGTTAAATATCTGTCGTTGATTAAGAAATCAAAGGCTTGTATTTTTTTCTCCCAAAGATCCCCCTATTTTCCCCCGGATATCCTGCCCATATCTTTTCCTTTCCCACTAATCATGAGCCCTCGATTTTATAATATATGGTTAGGATTCAACTCTACTTTGTAGAGTTTTCATAAAACTCTAGAGGATCCGGACTCGTATTCTTGTATACACTCCCTAACCGCAAAATGAGATATTCGGTTAGTATGCAACTATGCATGAATCGCGAGACTAGATGCTCATCATAAATAATATCACATAATAATCTATTAGAACTTAGAAGTATATAAACTTCTACTTCCTCCATTTTTTATTGCTGGCAAGTTACAACTTGCTTTTCATACTTCTCAATTTTCACAAGAATTAAGGTAAGTGGAACATATCATGTTTTGTGTTTAATGTTAAAATTTTGTCGGAGATAACACTTGGTTTTTCTTTTTTCTTTAGCAAAAAGCATTAATATTTGTACTGTTTTTTCACCAGGTATCCTTGAGGTTTCATGAAATGCACCAGGTATGGAGGTACCCCACTTGTTTCCGAAATACACTAGATGCCCTAGTGGTTTAGTCGTTTAGATAAAATGCACTAAATACCGTACCCTTAATGACTAACGGTGTCAAGTTTTCGTTAGGTTTACATAACTAATCCACTTTCTTTCTTTTACCCAAGCTTTTTCTCTCTTTTTTTTTTTTTATTAATTACCCAAGCTATTTCTCTCCTCTTCACTTATGTTCTGGGCCACCCACCCCAAACCACCCTTGCACCACCCACCACCTTCTCTTTCTTCCTCCTATCCTCTGCACCTACCGCCCTACACCACCCCTGCACCACCCACCACCTTCTCCTTCCTCCTCTCTTTTTCGGTTTCGATTTGGCTCAAGCTTTGTAATTATTAATGTCGATTTCTTTCTCCTTTAATTTCCTTATTTAGTGGTTTTGATCTCCTCCTTTAATTTCACTTTAATTATGGGTCATCTTTTTTTCTTCACCTTCCTTTTTGTTTTATGCCCTCTTCTCTTTGCTCTCCTTTCTTCTTGAAATCCAGATTTTGTTGTGCATTTATGAGTGTTCGCTTTTAATTCATATAAAATGAATTGCTTTAGGTGAATATTTGACACTGTCTTCGAGCTTCACTCTGATGCCTTAGCTTTCATCTCTTGTAGATCTGGGATGGCAAAGATGACGGGTGCTTATGACCTTTCGACTAGGTAGGTGGAATAGATTCAGCATTACTAAATTAGTTTCAGTAATGCTCTTGTTCTAAGATTAGGTGTTGTGTGGCGGGTGGGTCAGGGCTGGGAAAGAGGAGGGTGTTCTGGGGCGGGGTGGGTTAGGGGATGGGGATAGGGAAATGGTGGTTTTAGGGGTTGGGTTTCCGAGGTGGGGTGGGGAATGGGTGGTTTTGGAGGCTGGGGTGATGGGTGGGAGGGTGTGTGTAGAGTGGTAGCAAGGGGTGGAGGATTTAATTAACTCGGTTTAATTAGGGTTTAATTATAATTAATTCAGCTAATTAACATTAATTAAGTTAATTATGGTTTATTTATAATTAATTAAGTTAATTATGCCTTTGATAGCTAATAGAAACTTAACGTCGTTAGTCATTAAGGATATTTGGTGCATTTTATCTAAACCACAAGGGCATATGGTGCATTTCTGAAACAAGAGGGGTACCTGGTGAATTTCGTAAAACCTCAGGGGTACCTGGTAAAAACCAGTTAATTGTAATTTTTAGTAACTTGTGTTGATTATTTCAACTAATAGAATTAACTTAAATGAATGAAATTTACCAAGAAGGTAACAACAAATTAAATAATAAAAATATAAAGATTAGAACTAGGAACTGTTTTTTGGGATACCTAAAATGATTACAGGAACTGTTGTGACAGATGCAATTAACGAAACAATTAACAATGAACTATCGACACAAGAGTTAACGTGGTTTAGTAACAATGTGTTGGATACGTCCACAGCCAAAGGAGAAACGGTTTTATTAGGTTTAGGAGAGAGTACAGCTTACAGAATAATTAATGAGACAGAGGCTAATAATAGGGTTTACTAAGTACTCTAGTAGTTATCCTAAACAGATGAGCCTAAACCTAAAACTAAAACATACTCGATATATTAAATGACATATACCTAGGTTAATCCTAGCGCTAAATAAACAATTCAAGGCATAGTTCAACATCAACTTTTACTCAAACTCAGTACAAGAATAATGTAAAGTTCTTTCACAATTTTGGGTTGAGAAAAGGTGAGATAGTACTAGAGTTCGTCTCAATCCATATGGCCTAATGACTTAACGAGTCATGGGCTTGAACCCGTATCTGAATCTTGGGAGCCTTTTAACATACAGGCTACATGCTACAAAAAATCTCTTCTCTGTTCTTCCACTATCCGTTACAATTTACAACAGCAAGAATCGAAGGCGGGAGAGGCAAAAGAAATGTCATCCAAAAACCAAAACCCTAGAAAATGGCGGTACACTTGGGAAGCTCAATCTCACTTTCCTCTTCTCAAACTCTTCGTCTTCTCCCCAGAAATTAATCCAATCACTCACTGCAATCATCTCAATGTCGATTTAATCTTTGAAAAATCACTCATCACTTTAACTTGGAAGCTTCATGAATCCTCAAATTCAATCTCTCTCCAAATTCCGCTACCTAGGGTTTTGGTCGACCTCGATTCTCCGCTCAATTTCAGACCTTTAGAAGATCACATTCAAGTTCAGATTCCTCTTCTTCTTCCTGTTGATCATCCTATTGTTTCATCTTTCATTTCTGAACTTAATTCTGATGATCAAATTGGCGCTTGTAAATCATCCCAAAGCTTCCTCGAGCCGCTTTTGATCGATTCCGGTACGATGAATTTTTGCTGATATTTCCTTCTGTTTTGTCAATTTTGATATTTTGTGACTTGTGAAATGTTTGTTGTGTTTGGAGTAGATTTCAAGGCGTTGGCGTCTAAAGGAGATGTCCACTTCTATTGCAGAAACTGTAATTATAAGCTTACCAAGCGCTCTATTAGGTACTTGTTGAGTTCATTTCTTCAATATTTGATGTTGTGCATACCTTGTTCTTGTCGAAAGATATTATTGGTGGCTCAATTGCTTGATTTTCTTCACAACAGTTGAATTGTTTTGTTGTATCGTTGTCGTGATTATTGTTCTTTTTGATCTTGAGAATTGCTTCTCTTGCGAACGAGCAGATGTATTTTCAACAGCTGATTGCAATCACTTTGAGGTTCAAAGCAAAATGTGAAGGCGGTGGAAAGATTATACTGTCAATGAAAGAATGTATACGAATTGTTCCATTATGTAGTTTGTATGTGGGAGTTAAACCTCGGAAGAAGTATGAGTTGTTTCTGGTGAAACATATTGATTTCATTAGTCATGGTTTCAAAGTATGGTGTGCGTTGAGATTTAAAATAGAAGTTACTAAAATGCAATTAAGATGTGATTCTTGTATTGTTGCTGACTTTCCATGTCAAATTCGTGTCTTCCTACTGTAATAGTCTCGGCCAATGAAATATTTAGCTTATGTCTTGATCTTCTCTCGTGTTTCATGAATATTATGTTCTTTGCTGCATGTCTTTATTGGAATTTCAAAAATGAATTAGTTAGTCCTTATAAATCCAGTTCAAGAAAGTTATTGATCTTCTTCATATTATTTTAGGTCTATGTTTCTTCAAATGTTACTTTAAACATCTTAATTATCTTTAAGTACATGCTGCTTTCTGATGTAAGTTGTAACTACATCCACATGATATTCTTCATCTATTCTCATCTGAATACAGGTGTCTAGTGGACTTGCCTTCTGTTAACTGGACTGATGTAGCTGACAATTGGTTTGGGACTTGTTGTTGCTCTTTTGGAGGGATAAGTGAGAAGCTTGTGGCAAAATATGTCAAATCCTATCGGTGTGCAGAGGGTACATGCCTGTTAACTACTGCATCTGTCATTCTTTGCAAGGATGACATTGCAGGATTCAAGTCTCGGGAGGTAGATTTGAATAATAGTGGTGATAACGAGGGCTCCGTTGACATCCTTTGTAAACCTAATAATGATTCTTCCCCAAAACGTGGCTCAGAAAGTATCCCGACAGAAAATAATTCTGTGACCAAAGAATCCATAGAACCTGATGATGACCAGAGAAAGAGTCCATCTTGTCCTCTTCCAGGGGTTGGTGCTGCTACAGATGATGAATCTGCACATAGCTGTTGTGAACATGATGCTTTAGGGTTGGGTCAAATTATCAATGAACCTGTTGCTCTTCAAGCTGACCAGAAGTCATTCCTTAACTGTTATCTTGGAAATGCTTTTTTATTCAGATCAGATGGTCTTTCAAAAGATATTGAATGGATTGATTTTGCATGTCCTCAGTGCTCCTTTACATTGGGTGCATACCCATGCAGTGATGGTTCTGAACCATTAGATGGTGGTATTCGGCTGCTTAAATGTTACATCTCGATTTCACCTCCCTCAAAGTCATCAGATGACTTATTCAGGTAATTATTGATACTCTCTGCTGACATTCTATTTCTGTATAATCTAAATAACTATAAGTGTACAGTTACTTGGCTCTTGTTTGAACAGTAAGTATACATTGGAGAGAATGTTCACTTGTCAACTCCTGGAGAGTGCTAAAGATGAACTGTCCTTCCGCTCTGTGGTTAAGGATCTGAAGACAAAGTTTTCTCTGGTGCATATAGTTCTGCTTAATCCCAACGCATGGTGCTGTACTGGTTATTGTTCAGAAGATACTGTGGAACCCTTTGTAAAGATCAATCTGCACCCTGTTGTTAAGGTGCTGTTTTCTCAATGCTATGGCAAGCCCGACTCTATACTCAGGTCTGTTGATCTTGACACACTTGCTAGTAGCCCTTCTCTATTACCAGATTTGTTCTTATTTGGTTTTATAGTCATCAGTTCTACCTGGCTAATGCGTTTGGGTCTGCAAAGAAACGAATCAAATTTAAATATATTTGAGCTGAGATTGGTAATGTCTTGAGTTCAAACAAGCTTTAAGAAATTTGCTAGTTAGGCTTAGGCTCGCTCGTTTGTATTCCAAGCTCTCGAGTCTCGATTGAGCTCAAACCCGAGCTTGAGCAGAGCTTTCATCACATCTCCACATTTGTACTGTGTAACTTGTATCCTTGGAAATATTTCACAAGATACCAGAATAATTATTACAAATTTGAGCTTTATACAGCCTTAACTGAGTCTTTAAGAGTGACTTATGAACAAGAATAAGCTGCTCACAGAAGATGAACAAGTTCGAACATAAAATTGTCAATGTCTGTTCACTCGCTGCTTGAATTAGTTTGTAAGCTTTGCATATTGTTGTGTGAGCTTTGCATATTGTTGTGTGAGTAGAGCAGCAGGTGATAGCCTAGTGGTGTTGACATCACCTCCGATCCCAGTGATCATGGGATCGAGTCTCACCCCTTGTAAGGAGGGATCCCCAATTTTCCCCCCTACTTATAAGGGACTTCATCTTATCAATCCCCAATTTTCCCCCCTACTTATAAGGGACTTCATCTTATCTTATTAAAAAAAAAAACATATTGTTGTGTGACTTTGTATGGTCAAATTATACCTCTTACATCCAAGTTAGTGACTTTGTAGTATTTTATCCCCCTCTGCACTTCTTATGTCGCTATAGTTCAACTGACAGAAAGTATTTTGCAGAATTGACCAAGAATGGGAAACAAAAAACCGAGCTGAGGAGATCTATATGTTGACATATGTAATTAGGGAGCTTGTAAAGTCCGTCGAGGAAGCATCATCCTTTTTTCCACCGTCATTTAGCTCCTCGCCCGGCTTTCTATTGTCCTCCATTCCAAGATAATCGACCAGATAGAGTTGAGTTTGTTGTCCTTCCTCCCAAATGATCTTCATATTTAGATACGGAGTTAAGAGCTCGTTGCATAACAGAGCTCGTTGCATAACAGTGTTTTGGCATTTTGACGGTATGTAGTAGCATGTAGTGGTGTGTCCAGAGCTAGTATATTAGTAGCATTTTAGCCTTTTTCTTGGCGGTATGTAATCTTAGTAGTGTTTTGCGGAGTTAGCATGGTAGTATCTAGTATGGTCATTTGAGTATACCATATTTTTGAGTGAATGGTAAATAGTCAAGTCTTTCGACTTTCAAGTACATTATGTTGAGGGAATATGCGACAACTATTTAAGCTCATGTATAAATATATTCAGCTAAAATGAAAGGTAAATATTCAATTTCAGAAACTTTTTATTAATTTTTAAATTTTTTATTTCAGAACCTATAAAAAGGAAACGAAATTAACAATACAGAAAACAAAGTGCTGGCGCGTTTAGTGGTGACCGCCACCAGGTAGCTTGTCCTTAATCTTGTCCATAATTCCTTTCTTTTCATGCTGTTCATAGCCAGTGTGACCATATCCAGGAGTAGTTGTGGTAGTAGTGCCATACTCATCTTTCTTGTGCCCACCACCAGGTAGTTTTTCCTTTATCTTCTGCTTCAAACTTTTCTTCCTTCTTCCCCCTTGTCCGTCATCCTCCGACTGCAATTTCCGTCATGTTTATAAGTACATAGTAATTATGCATAGCACCTTAGATTAAATAGACCTGACAAAACTAATCCGATTTTATTTATTTTATCTTAGACCTGAATCAAAATTAAGAAAGTTTGAGACAGATACTTCCTCAAGTGAAACACTTTTTCCTTTTCATGCGGAAGAACTTTTGTGGGAGATGTGTGTCACAGAAAAATGGAAGAAGTATATATTTCACAACCCATATGTACAATTTTAAAAGTTGTACATTTGATGATAGAGGTTATATTCCCTCTGTTTTTCTAATATTCTATTATTTAAGGGATCAAACTCATAATTTTTGACTATCTTTATAAACCTTGTTAAAATTATAAGAATGTGAAAATTCAATAATTGTAATTGTTTGATTTTATGTACCCGAAGTGTACTACGAACTATTTCATCATTCTCGACCAAAAAAAAAAAAAACTATTTCATCATTTGAAACCAAAGCTGTTAAAATCGAGATTCTAGTTTGAATCGGAAACGACCTTTAGAATCAAATCGTGAAATCGTAGAATCGTAAGATTCTACAAACACGTATAATCAAGATATTGCATTCAATTTCATTGGATGTGCTAAAATTATAAGTTAAAAAACCTAAAAATTAAAAAAAATAATTGTTTACCCACTACATTGGCAATAACTAATAATTTATATCTATTATTTGCTTTTACCCACTACATTGGCAATAACTAATAATATATATCTATTATTTGCTTTGTTAGCATGATTTAAATTTACGAGGTTTTCACTAGTCAAAATAAATGTATAGAATCGTCTGGAATCGTGAATCGAATCGTTTACCATATTTGAATCATAAAATCGTAAGATTTTAAGATTATAACTTAAATTGAAACCGAATAATATGATTAGAACTTAGAAGGGTTATAGGCTGATAAAAAAAACTTACAGAGCTAGAACTGGAGCTCCCAGAGCGGTGGAGCATACCAGTGAGACCACTTTCATGGGGCTTCTGATGTTGTAATTGTTGTGCATGGCCACCACCCATACCCACACCTGTGTCATAGCTGCCCGTGCCCGTGCTGTAACCAGTTCCAGTTCCGGTACCAATTCCCGGGGTTCCGTAACCGGTGCCCATAGTAGAATCATATCCAGCAGCACCAGTAACTGGATTTCCTCCATGCTGACCGGCTCCTGTGTTATATGAACCCATGGTGCCTGGGTACTGAACAGGGTTCCCGTATTCGTCAGTTTGACGAACTGGGTTTCCATACTCATCTCTCAAGTGTTCCATTTTCTATTCCAAGAACAAACTTTGTTTTTGTTTTTCCTCTCTTTTTAGGAAAGCTTAAATTTGCTATTACTTTGTGATATTCACTTGGGTGCTTGATGAAGACAAGCGCCTGAACCCCATGCATTTATACATAAGGTTTGGATATTGTTAGATGAAAGAATGCTCACGTGCATGGCATACGTATTATACACATACTTCTCATTCTGTTTATCTGTGGTGCTGACACGTTGGTTTGTATAGTGTTTCTGGCTCCATAATGAGGTGACACGTATGCCAATCCTTTGACCCAGTGGTTGATCATAATTTCGTAATTTCGAATTATTTCAAAGTCGAAATGTCACCTACATACGCCAACTCTTTTTAAAAAAAAACTAGTTGGACCATCGCGTGCGATACGCACGCGATAGCCAACATGAATTTCTATTAACGGTTTAGTAATTTGGATTTTCTATCGTTTTCTTCTTCCGTTGCGTTTGTATTATTTACAAATTTTGAGATATTGAATTATTGATTTTCAACATTTTAGATTAACAAATCATGTGGTAGATGATAACAATATGGTAGTGAATTGATGAATTACTAATAATGGTTCAATAATTTGGAATTTCTACTTTTTTCTTCTTCCGTCGCGTTTGTATTACTTACAAAATTTGAGATATTGGATGATTGATTTCAACAATTTATTTTATCACAAATCATATGATAGATCATAACTATATTGTAGTGATTTGAAGTTAAATGTAATGTCTTCATAATAGTTTCGTTTCAATGTTCATGACAATGTATTTCCACTCCCAAATGCACTTTCTATTTAGAAATTTTATCGTACGTCACACTCCACTATAATAAACGTGGTATGTAGTTATAATATATTGTCTTAGTGGAAAACGCATATTTTGGATGTATTCCTTAAGAATATTGCCACCTATCAAAAGGATCGTTAATAGACAAAACGCAAAAAAGAAATATGGAGCAATAAATATTCTTTGAACACCCTAACTAACAGAGAATTTATGGTAGTCAGTGGTGGCACTATTATATTTTTTATAAGTTGGGCTAGAACTATATGTAGATGATCTAGATCACCCATAACTTTAAATTCATAATTGTTTTGTTCTTCAATATTGGTATGTATGATCCTTAATGGACTCATTTAATCATTACTATCTTCCATCCTGTATTAATCGAGATAATTCTCATTTTTACGCGTCCTATGTTAATTGATGTAATTTCTAAATTGATAAGGTCCTACAAACTTATACTATTTCTCTCTCTTTCTAGGGGACCCAAACAATAATTTAGAAACAACTCTCTCACTCACTTGTAAAAAAAGTTAAGGCCTTACCCACTAACAACAATAATAATAAAAGAAAAGAAAATCCATTACGAACTACCAATAATAAAACAAGATGTCAAATAAAACGCTTAGATTTTGTGTTGAGAAAATTGTATCATTTAGTATGAGACAGAGGGTAGTTATAAAATAATCCCTCCATCCTATTATATAGTATTTGTTTATCATTTTTCATGGTAATTAAGGTAAGCAGAACATGAAATGACAAACAATTGAAGTTTTGAGGAAGAATCTGACTTTAGGAGAGAGAATGGAGAATAATGGTTGAAAAATATTACATGTATGACTAATATAACCGTTGGCTTGAATAAACAAAGAAAAAAAATTAATTGCAAGGAACAAATAAATGATGGAGGTCGGGTTTTCTTTTTAGACAAATCAAGGAAAAATATAGATTTTTAAAAAAAGAAACAAGAACAACATTTTGAGACATCCAAAAAGGAATATAATCACTATGTTATGGGGATGGAAAGAGTATGAAAATTGCAATATTCTAAAATTAGAGATAGGATTATATCTAATATAAGATCCTATATCAGTAGGTAGTTCATTACACATTAGTGATAAGAATAATAGGTGGGTACAACTTTTTATTTAGGAAAAATTGACACCAAGGGTCCCAACTAAGGCCGAACATTTTTTAAAGGTACCAACTATTGATTATCCTGTACAGGTCCCAACTTTAGGGGGTTGTGAATTTGGGCGGACCTTGTAGGTTGTCTAACCTGCTGTAGCAGGTTACTAGTCACGTGAACTCGTTGAAAGCACACATGACCTTTATTTTCTCTCCTCTCTGCTATTTCCGTCGATAAAGAAAATGGCACCAAGAACACAAGCGTTTTGGACACTGAAAATCAAACATGAATCATCAGCCATCTGAAAATCAAACATCAGTGTCAAACATCAGCACACTCGCATCATCTGCCCAAGGTATTATTACCAATAAAAATGGTATCTTCCACACTGAACCAGCCATCAAATATGGCACCAAAATTCTCTTTTGAATTTTTTCCTTTTTGCAATCTCGTAGTTTTTCGTCCTGTGCTTTTCGATTTAGATGAGATTGTTTATACATTTTGCAAGTGATTTATCTGTTTTTGTTAGATCCGATTTTTTTTTTTAATTTCGTTGTTTGATCCGAATTATTGCATATGTTAGTATATGAATCCAAGAGAATAACATTACTCAAAGTTTTTGTTTTGGATTCCTCTTATGGTTTTAGGATTGATGTATGGGATACTCCAACCATTCTCTTCTCCATTTCTTGTGAAGCTGGGTCCAAATTCGAGGGGGTGGTTGAGGAGTGAAAGTGGGGGAGTGAAGCTGTGAAGGAGAGAGAGGGAGGGGGCGGGTTTCGTAAAAGCGAGTGGTTAAGTTTGGGATGGAGGTGCGCGTGAGGCCGTGGGGGTGAGAGGTGGTCGAAGAACGGAAACAGAGGGGGAGTAGGGCAGAGTAGTTGAAGAGGGTCAATTTTCTCATTTGCGTTGGTAATGGAACTGGGTGTGGGAGTGATAGAGTTTTGTGTTTCTTTTTTCTAGGGGGTTGGTTTATGAGGAGAGAGAGAATGAGGGGGTGAGTTTACATGGCGTGAGGGGTGCAGAAGAAAGGTGGGATTAGTGGGTTTGAAAGATCAACAATGGAGGATGGAAGAAACAAATGACTGATAAGGAGATGTAAAAGAGGAGAGAAGATTAATTTTAAAAAAAAGTTTATTACCTATTCAACAGGTCATAGGTCACCTGAGTCTGTTAAAAAAACATAACCTATATAGTTGGGACCTATATAAGATAATCAATAGTTTGTACCTTTAAAAAATGTTCGGCCTTAGTTGGGACCCCTGGTGTTAATTTTTCCTTTTATTTATTTATATGCTTACCTATAAACCTCTTTTTATTATTGGCTTTAATATTGCAAAGTATAAGAATTTCACCGTAAAGATAGAAACGTCATTGTTTCTTTTCAAAACTATATGATATATGTAGTTTAGATAGCAAAGAAACTCAAAATATACATGATGAATGCCAATTCAAGGTTTAAAAGTACATAATAGACTTTTTTTTTGGACATGACACCAATTAGATTTTTTTTAATCTATCTACTTTTTAAGCATGGTCAACTACTCTGTCCCCTTCAAATAAAATGATTTCCATTAACTCCTAATCTCCTATCACATCTACATTTTCTATAAAATAACATTGATAACCATAAAATGATTTATCATCTAAAAATTATATCCCCTAATAAGTATTATAAGCAAGAATAATATGAAACAAAAAAAGTATATAATACATAATCAAATTTCTTGAGTTACTACTTATTATATATTGGATCTTTGCATTTGGTAAAGTTTCCAATTTTAAAACATGCCATGTATAGTTTTGTGCAATTCAAACTCTATAGCTGCTCCTAAAGAATAAATTTAGCTATTTACAATTTACATTACTTGTAAAGTTTGCCTATTATGTCATTTTGTTGACTAAAAAACTACTAATTTAGTTCATTTATTATATCAACAATCCTAGGTTTTTCTCTTTGTAATCCTGAAAATTTTATCGTTTAAATATACAAGCTAAAAATTAGCAGCTTACCATGCTAAGTTCCCTATATATTATTGATTAATTAAATGAATTCTGTGTTGTGGATTGAAGTGATCAGTTATTGATGTGTATAAATATTATCGTTGATTTGATGAAATCACGTGGTTGTGATATTTAAAATACTTATATATAACAAATCACTTATAAATATGATGACGCAACATGAGGATACAAAGATGATTTTAACTACAATCTCTGGTAATTTTGCAAATATTAAGTACACTTTATATTGAGCTATATAATATAAATTATTTTAGAACTTTTACTACATCAACCCTTTTAAGAACTATCTTTCATAGCTTTGGAATCCCTGAGATAGGGCCCAGCCTAGCCCATAACCAATGTGCATGGTAAAAAAAATGTATAATGGAATTAGGAAATATAGTTTTTTCGTGAGAGATCATTGATAGTTGTATTCCAAGTCTCCAATCGGTATTGTTGGAGTAAGAGAGAGAAGAAACAGGAGGAGAGGAGATAAAATGAAAGGCACACATTGGATGTAGACCTATCCAATGGGTCCGGTGGACGAGTTTCAGACGCGTTAAATATGGATTGGGTCGAATACGAGTCAAATGTATTTTTGAGTTTGGCTGTATAAGGTTCGGGATTATAGAATAAGATTAGTGTACTAAAAAAAGGGGTCATGATGCCTTTTATATCATAATTTCTATTTTTTTTTATTTTTCATATGAAATGAATATTTTTTGTTAAAAGTATTATTTCATCCCTTTCACCTTAATATTAGTAACCTATACCTCATCCGTTTCCATATTACTTGAAAAGTTTCTTCAAAAATATTTGCCAACGCGCAACTTTAATTACTTCCTCCGTTTCATTTTACTTGCTATACTTCTCAATTCACGGACTTCTAGGCAATTTTTGGAGAAGAGAGAGGTAGAAAGTAAAAAGAAAAGAGGCCCATGTGAGAGGAGAGAGATAGAGAGAGTTTATTGCCCAAAAAGGAAGTGTAGCGAGTAATATGAAACTTCCCTATATGGAAAGTGTAGCGAGTAATTTGAAACGGAGGAAGTATTAACATCTCAAATTGCATAGCAAAAATTTTAAAAAGTTGAAATGTTGAATGTATATGTCAAAGAGGAGATGCATAAGACCCATTTTGTGAATCTTGAATCATTATTAGTCATCATTT
The DNA here is from genome assembly GCA_947646795.1 of Beta lomatogona. Lineage (NCBI taxonomy): Eukaryota > Viridiplantae > Streptophyta > Magnoliopsida > Caryophyllales > Amaranthaceae > Beta > Beta lomatogona. The sequence continues at coordinate 60,394 of CANSNZ010000468.1, read as the reverse complement.
GCAATAGAAGCAACTCAATTGGTCAATTGCATAGACTCATATACATATCCACAACCCTTAAAAAAAAATTATATACATATCCACAAAACTCAATGTAAAACCCTCCAATTACCTACAACAATAAATAAAATAATCGGAAATACAACTATTAACCCAGTGACTCTAACAAGTTACAAGATTGATGCACGCAAGACTTGATGCTCTCAAGTCTCAAGTCTCAAGTGATGCAGCATCAATTCACATTCCAAAGGATAAAGAATCCATATTCCATTTCCATCCTTGGACGTTTGCCACATCAACTAAAGAGCCTTCCAGCAAGTCCACCTAATATTTGTCGTAGGGACACAAAAATACTCCAAAACATAGGATTATTCAAATTGACCTCCTTTCTATAATTGTAGTAATAGTTACAACAATAGACGCAAAGGAGGGAGGAGAACACAAGCGACAACAACAACAGTCAGCGAGAGGAGAGAGAGAACCACCGAGACAAACCGGCGATGTCGGCACCAACAAATAGCCACAGGCAATAAAACAAGAAATGAAGCTCTTTTGGTAAAAGTTCACTTGGTAAAGGGGTAGGAGATAATGGAGATGGAGGAGAGAGAGAGACAGGGTTTCATGAGTCATGACAATTGAATTTCATTCAATTTTATTATTTAAAAAAAAAAAACAGAAAAGAAGCGAAGAAGAAGGCAGAAGCAGGTGACAACTGAGAGGACACGGGAGTAATTATGTGGAAAGATAGGTCGGTGCACATACCCTTGTGCACCCAAAACCCCAATTCCCTTTTTATATAAGATAAAGGATTTTTTTTCCAACTTTTTTTATTTCATTTTGAATTTTATCACCTTGTACTACCTCCGGTTTTTATTATTTGCAACGATTTGACATAAAGTAGAGAGGGAAAATGTCTAATCGTTGCAAATAATAGAAACCGGAGGTAGTATTTTTTATTTATATTTTATTACCTTATATTGTTCAGTTAATTTAGTAAGAGACCGCCTACTTTTAATTTAAAACTAGTTTTTTGGCCCGGGCGATGCCTCTGGTCAGTCACAATAAACAACTATGTTATTATTCTTAAATTTCATAATTTATTTTGCTACTTTTCGTAGTTTTTGTCCATTAAGAAATTGAAAAATTCATGTCACGACGTGATAAGTAAAAAAATTTGAAAGGTTTGAGTTTGAAAATTTATACCTTAAAAGGAATTGTGGTAAGAGAATATGACATCAATAATCTCTTGTTAGTTACGTAATAAGAGTGTTAGATATGTATATACTTGTTTAAGTCTTTTTAGTTAAGTATAATTATTACAAGACTTTATCATATTTTATTTGAAACATTAGACAATAAAGCCACAGTTTATTGATGGTTAAGCTCTTACTTTTCATTTTAAAGGTCACGTGTTTGATACCTTGTAGTTACACAATATTCTTTTTTAAGTGAGAAGTACACATGAACATAAAATATTTGCATTAGAAATTTGAGGAGAGTGTCACATGGCACATAGGCTTCATTAGGCACGCCTTTTAATATATTTGTATAGACTAGTTTTTAGGTCCGGACTACGTCCCGGGTATTTATATCTATCATTTATTAATATTTTTACTATAAAATGATAACATCAAATATCATTTGGTGTAGTGGTTAAGACTTTAATATATATGCTTGTGATCATGGGTTGGAATCTTATACAACACATTTTCTGCTCTTTTTTATTGTATGTGGATTACATAGAGTTAAACACTCTAAGGGAAAGCGCCACGTGGCATCGTTCTTTGTTTAGAAACGCCTTTTAATATATTAGTATAGATTAGACGCTCCCCAACCCAATATTGAGAAGAGAACATGCGACCTTTCTTAATGCAGTGACTAGTTTAATCAATTTGGTGATCAGTTTTATCTATTCAGTAATCACATTCTTTTACCCATTCAGGAACTAGTTTAATTCATTTAGTGACTTGTTTAATTCGTTCGGTAAGACTGACTGATTATTTTTCGACATTGTCTGCTGTAGTTCGAGAATAAAAAAAACAAAGGAAGTAGAGGAGAAGGGATGACTAGGTTAGTGTGAGATGCGTAGAGATAGTGTTGAGTTAGAGTGAGATAGAATGAACTTGTTAGGTTTGGTTTGTCTAATTTTATGTTATAATTAGACCGCCTATTCTAATAATTTGTGTATATTGTTTGGCTTGCTAATACTATCCCCGTTCCTTTTTAATCTACACACATTTTTCAAACCGTTTCTTTTTAATAGTTACATTGTTACTTTATCTATATAAGGTAAAATGTTCAATCAATATTCCCTACTTTTGTCCCACATGTGATCTCTCACCAAATAAATTAACCCTTTTAAAACCTAGCTCCCACATACCCCATTTTCCTCTCTCCCATATTTTTTTATTTACTTTTGTACTTCTTACTCCTCACTTTTCATAATTCCTCTCCTCTCTCTCCTACTTTTTCACTTTTTCCTTAATTATACCCTAATTAAACCGTGTAGATTAAATAGAAACAGAGATAGTATGACCGTGTTGAACAATTTTTTGATGGATTTTATCATTTTAAGGTGAAATGACAATCTGATTGATGTGACATGGTGAAGACTGAAGAAAATGAATCATGAAACTAACACTATTCAATCTAATGTTATCAAAGGGTAAATATAGGTTTATATTAGAGGTGTCAAAAACTGGGCCGACCCACGGGTGAATCCGCATGCGACCCAGACCCAACCTGTTCCGAGCCGAGAGTGGTCGGTTGAAAAGTCGACCCATTTCGACCCAGCGTCCACCCGTGCCCAGTTGAACTCGTGGAATTAGTAACCCAACCTGAACTGGGCCGACCCAGGTAGACCCGTGGCCAATTGCACCCGTGAACAACGACCCAGACCCAACCTATTCCCGACCCATAACTAATCCGCACCCAACTTCACCCGCTAATGATCCAGTTAAACCCACCCAGTTATCACCCAACCCACTTGTGACCCAACCCAGTTAGCAGCCTACCTAATTGTGACCCCGATCCAGTTATCACCGACTCAGTTATCACCCAACCTAGTTACCACACGACCCAGTTATCACCCGACCCAACTAAACCCGACCCAAAACACTTTGGGCGTCACATGTTTAATTGTGTCGCCCATATAACACACTTTGGGCGACAGTTTCTACTTTTTGTGGCTCATAGACACATCTTTGAACGTCACTTTTTTTTTGGTTTTCGTTGCCCATAGCTCCAACTTTGAGTATCACTTTTCAATTTTCGTCACCCATAGCTCCACCTTTGAGCTACACTTTCTCATTTTTGTCGCCCATTAGAAGGCTTAACTATTGTCAAATTTATTAGTTACTTGCCACACCTAGTTTGAATCCAATGACACTTGGGCATTATTTAGAAGATATACATAATTCTTGGCATCACAAGCTTGATATGTATATAAAATTAAATGTTGATACATAGATAACAATCTCGGCTAGATTGTATACACATGACAATGTTGATACATAAACAATAGAAAGAAAGATTGCAAATTCCTATCTATTGTTGTATTGCACAATAAGAATTATGTATTGTACAAAGTCATCATGTATCACTTGTTTTCTCTTGAGAAGAGTCATCATATACTTGTATCCTTCCACATATTATAACATCTTTTTGAATTGCACAAATCTCTTGCACATAAAACCAAATGCTTCTTAGTTGCAAATCTTAACACAACGGGAGCACCATTAAACTGTTAGAAGTTAGAACAACTCATGCCATGTAATAGCAAACAGAAAACTAAGGGGAGATTATACATATACCCTGATAGCAATTGTTCTCTAGAGATCAGCAATTGGACGACCATTAAAATGAAGACAAGAGAGCAATGAAGATAAGAGAGAAAAGAAGACTTGATTATCTTCTATATATTAGATGTTCTGCAAATCACATTCAAAACTCGACATAAAAAAACATCCAAGGATCACGATAAAAAAGAATAACTAATAAAATTACAAGGGATGCTCAACAATATGGATAAATGACTTCGAATAAAGACCAAGATATATGAGTCCAATAAAATATCTAAGTAGAACAAAATATTCAAAATACTATTGCATAAGCAATTTGTTGTGAACTAGTCACTATATCCATATCTCTTTTAAGAAAGAACCGGTGCTTTTCACCTATATATCTCATAAAGTATTGCAATATGTAAGTAGTCAAGATGTATCATTATTAAGCTAAAAACCCTCTAAATCATTACCCATTAAAGCACAATGCAGAAATATACTAATCCATGGAGGTGGAGAAACAAAGGTTGCATTAAGTGACATTTTACTAGAAAGTTACGGCTTCTAAGAGACAATAATCAAATAGAAACAAAAGTATATAATTTAGACTAACATTTTTACTTTATAATCTTAGTGACATAACAGACTATTAGTGACATCTGTTTTTATTAGACAAAAATCAAATAGAAACAGAGGTGTCTTATTACTTATTAGGCACAAGTAATTTATAATGGCCTCTTTTTTTAATAGGAAAAATTGACAAGAGCAGGCCCAACTATCACTAGTAGAATAAATGCTTATTGCTGCGGTGGTATTGCTGCGGTTTTACCCATACGCAACAATATATCACGACAAAAGAAAAGGTAAACTATAAAATAACCATATCGCTGCTGTTTTTATTAAAAACCGCAGCAATATGTTTCCAACGGAATATTTTTCCAAAAAGTTGACCATTTGACCAACCATATTGCTGCGTTTTCTAGAGAAAACAGCAACAATATATTTCCAACGGATTTTTTTTTAAAAAAGTGGAATATTTTTTTCCAGATAGATATTGCTGCGGTTTCTGACGGAAACCGCAGCAATATGTTTCAAAAAACTGGAATTTTTTATTCCAGATCTGTGTCAGAGATATTGCTGCGGTTTCTGACAGAAACCGCTGCAATATATTAAAATAATATTAAAAATATATTATTTTAATATATTGCTGCGGTTTCTGACAGAAACCGCAGCAATATCTCTGCCCCAGATCTGAAAAAAACACGGGTTTGATTTTTTTGTTTCACTGTTTCCCTCGACTCTCTCTCTCTCTACTCTCACTCTCTCTCTCTACTCTCACACTCTCTCACTCTCTTACAATTTCCGGCGACAAGGTTTCGGTTTCCGGCGACAAGGGTCACATTACTCGTTTTTCCGGCGGTTTTCGGCCTTCTTTGTTGCGTTTTTTGGCCGGTTTCGCCCCTCTTTGGTGCGGTTTTCGCCCCTCTTTGGTGCGGTTTTCACCACCACCGACGGGTTTTCGCCCTTCTTTTCCACCGACGGGTTTTCGCCCCACTCCTCAACTCCGTTCACAGCCGCCAGCGCCACCTTCCCCTTGTCATAAAAGGTTAGTTTTTCATTATTTCTTATTAATTTTCAATTTTCTTTTTTAATAGTGCTTTACTAAAAAATTTGGCTTAAATAGTAGTTAAAAATGCTTAATATAATATATATATATGATTAGTTATAAGATTTAAGGATTAAAAACTATTTTTGTGATGATTTTGCTTAAGTTTTTGTATGCCCTAGAATGTTATGCGGGATTGTTTTTGCATAAGTTTGGTGAATTATTTGAAGTGATATGTATAATGGGATTATTTTTGCAATGCCTTCATATTAATAGACTCACCAATGAGAAGGGGAAGGGAAATCTAAGGCATGGTTTGGTATTTGTTGTTTGGTGATGACTTGAAATCGCTTAAATGCGATTGTTTGTAAGTATAATGCGATTGTTTTTGCAATGCCTTCATATTGATAAACTCACCAATGGGAGGGGAGTGGAAATCTAAGGAATAGTTTGGTATTTGTTGTTTGGTGATGACTTGGAATCGCTTGAATGCGATTGTTTTTATGTACATCATAATGCCTAGATACCCGTTCAAGACTTACTCATTAGGAGTAAGTCTTGAATAGTCCCCGTTTTGGGACTGTTCTTAAACGTCACATCTCACTTAGGTAGTGAATGTGTGTTGATTCTTTGATTCTAAGTGAAATACGGTTAATCATTTCCCTAATTTGTTCTCCGGGTGCATATAAGATAAGCAATTATCTTCATCGTGTACTTGGAGAACTGAAGGGAAATGCTGCCGAATTTTACTTAGAATCAAAGATGATACATGCACTCACTAGTGGGATTGGACGTTTAAGGATGTGTTAGGTTGGAGTGATAAGGACCCAATGGAAGCATGCATTGAATATTAGTTTGTTGTGTTATATTTATGTGAATTTTTTAATTGATAATAATTTTTTATGTATGTATATATGTGTGGGGGTTTTTAGAAATGGATCGAAGTTGGATGTATGGAAAGCGGAATACGTTGGAGTTCGTACAAGGTGTGAATGAGTTTTGTAAACGTGCTGTAAAGCATCAACAACTTACTTGCGAGGATGAGATATATTGTCCATGTGTTGATTGCTACAATGTGAATACGATTTCTGATATTAGGTTAATAAGAGATCATATTATTCGTCGAGGATTTAGAGCTGAGTATTATATTTGGTTATGGCATGGTGAGAAGGGAAAATATACTCAGAATAGGGTTATTGTTGATGATGGCACTAGTAACTCATTAGAGATTGATATGCCGAATGTTGGGGCTGAGAATGAAGTTGTGATTGAAGATCATGTTAGGATTGAAGGTGATGATGTTGTAGGTAATGAAAATGACAACGGAGATAGTAGTGACACTGAGGATGAAGAGTTTGGTGATGATCGATTAGGTGAGATGTTGGAAGGGGCACGTGACCATTTTTAATGAGCGGCCACGAGTGTTTGACAGTTTGTCTGAAGCGGCTGGGAAACCCCTTTATACAGAGTGTACAAAGTACACTCAATTGAGTGGGGTTTTGACCCTTTTCAACATCAAAGCGAAACATAATTTGACTGATGTAGGCTTCACAGAACTATTAGAAGCTTTACAAGATATGTTTCCTGAGGGTAATTTATTGCCAAAATCCACCTACTATGCCAAAAAATTAATGTGTCCTTTGGGTTTAGAATATGAGCGGATTGATGCATGTCCGAATGATTGCGTGTTGTATCGAAATGAGAATGCAGACCTTTATGAATGCCCGAGGTGTGGTAAGTCCCGCTATAAATGATGAATGATCACCTTCGAGTGAAAATTCATCGTTTTGTAGAGAAGTATGGTCATTTGCCACTACCTGTCCCCGTCCCTGCATATGAAATCGACACTACAGAAACTGCTTTGGGTACGTGGGTGCAATGGCCAAAAAATTTAGTGCAAATATTAGGTGATGAGGTAATTGTTCAAATTTTATCCATTTTTGTAAAAATAATAGGATTAAATTTAAAAATTACATAATCTTATGCGCGTTCTCAAAATTTATTATTAGGTTACACGGACACCTAAAAAACAAAAGGGGATTTCGGGGGAGGCTGTTAGATGTCCTAGCCAGCAGCTTTCAGCCGGTTCGGCTACTCGTTATAGTCCAGTTGTCGATGATGTATCGTTCTTGGAATCCCTCACCGAAGACCCGTAAGGAGTTAGCGAGATACGCTTGCCCTTGCCGTCGCAGACGATGATACCGTTGCTGTAACATTGCCGAGCTCATTGTTCCATTATTCAGAAGATGCCACCGCTTATCTGACCGAGGAGGATATTGCTCAGTTCCTGAAAGGGAAGATGCTTAATAAATCTATTATCCAAGTGTACATGAGGTAACAATAATCAAAGTTATGATTTTTTTTTACATTTGATTGTATGATAGTTGTATTTTCCACATAAAATTTACGTTTATCTATTTTTTTTAGGGCAACACAGTCTGACTTGGATGGATTTGGGGCTGCTGTTCGAGTTTGTTGGATGTGCCCGGAGAGTACCGCGGATGTGCATGCTTTGGAGAATATAACGACTTACATTCAGTGTGCTTTGACTGGATCCGTCGTTGCTGGTGCTGGTATCATCTTCGCGCCAATCTTTCAAGAGTAATATTCTATCTTAATAGTTTTACAAATAAGGATTGTTGCATGACATGTGAATTTTTTAAGTAATTATTATTATTCAATCTTGCAATAGCCGTCATTGGATGCTCCTTGTCATACGTCCCATGCTCGGGATCATTTATGTCTTTGATTCCGCTAGCTTTCACAAGGAGCGGAAGTTAAAGATTAGACCGCCTATGATAGGGTAAGTTGATCGTTTTGATATATTTTAAATGAATTTAAATTATAATATAAAGCAAGTAAAGTGTAACTCATTTGATTTTGTTTTATGTAGTGCTTTTAGGAGGTTTCGGATGAGCGGCAACGAAGTTCGTCACCACAAGCTTATTTGGAGATGTGTTCAGGTATAATAGACTTATTTTATTCAATTAAAAGCATATGTTATGTCATTCTCATTATACGATAAATTAAACTTCCTCATTTTCTTAAAACTTTCGTTAAAGTGCCTACAACAACAAGGAGGCACGGAGTGCGGTTACTTTGTCATGCGCAACATTTTTGACGTACTCAGTTTATATTCTGGTTTAGAGGATTTCGATGAAGTAAGTTTTTTGTTCACTTATTATTCATTTCATATTTTATATATTTAACTATTGAAAGCTAACTTTGGTGAATTATTTTCAGGTTGCTCGTACCTTTACCCGCGATCCTTATACGGATGATCAAATCAATGAGGTGAAAAATAAGTGGGCAAGATACTTTATTGATAATTGCATTGCATAGGTTAGTGAATGTTAATTTTCTTTGCTTCTCTTACAACGAATATAATTTAGTGCAACTTGTACCAACCAACATTATCGTAATATATTGACTTGGATTTCATGATATATATATATATATATATATATATATATATATATATATATATATATATATATATGTTGGATTCGTATGATATCTATGTTGGATTGAATCGTATATATTTCTTGTTAAACTTGGAATTTGGATTCTGCGTGGAAGTTGGATGATGGATGGATGTTGGATGAATTTTGGATTATATGTTGTTTGTTGGATGGATTTTGGATGATGGATGGATGTTGGATGAATTTTGGATGATGGATGGATGATTGTTGCATATAATATTGTACAGGTTAATTCCCAAGTATGGGTTTATCCAATTTACAAACGGGGCTCTGTCGAAATTTATGCAGAAAATATTCTGCTTGCTGCATCCTGCTTGCTGCATTCTCTGCTTCTTGCATGTGGTTGGTGGAACATATAAAATAATTTATTTTAAAAAAAAAAAGCAGTATATTGCTGCGGTTTGTCCTAAAAACCGCAGCAATATGTTTTTTTAAATTATAAAAAAGCAGTATATTGCTGCGGTTTCTCCCAGAAACCGCATCAATATACTGCTTTTTTATAATAAAAAATATACATATTGCTGCGGTTTGTCCTAAAAACCGCAGCAATATGGTTTATTTAAATAATGAAAAAAAGTAAATATTGCTGGGGTTTGTCCCAGAAACCGCAGCAATATGTTATAATATTGCTGCGGTTCAGTTTAATTACCTATTGTTGCGCCGTTAATTGCTGCGCGGTCAAAACCGCCGCAATAGGCCAGTTAATGACCACAACAATAAGCATTTATTCTACTAGTGTATGGCCACCCTTCCATAATAGATCCCAACTTTCGATTATTCCACACCAGTCCTAACTTTGGGGGGTGCTTTACATTAATGGTCCTAGCAAGTCACTTAACCTGCTACAACTGGTAAACATTTGAAACCACCACCCTTGCCACCTCTGCCACCCTCTCCCCTGCACTGCCACCCCTTCCCCCGCCATCGTAACTCCTATAATGTTTTTACCCAGCAACAACAACCCCTCTCTCTTTACGACTCTACCCCCACCACCTCCGGCAACCCCACGCCCAGCCACCACCTCCACCTCACCTTCTCCCTCTCCCGCTTCCTCGCCGGCAACCGAACCCCATTCCCCGTCGTCGACCCTAACTTAGCACCGCAGCGGCCCAACCCCACCTCGACTCTTTCACCTATCCCGATTTCCCCAATCTCTACCACTCCAATTTCCACCACCCTCCATCCCGTCGATTTCCTCCCCTCTCTCATCTTCTTCCATGGAGTTCCGATCTAATATTCAATGGCGAAGAACCGGTTGCAGTTTAGGGTGTATGGGTGGTGGAAATGGTGTGGGTGGTGGGTTTCGGTTTTGTCGAGGAGCAGAGAGGGGGAGATGCGGCGGTTGGTCGAGGTGGGGGGAAAGAGGGTCGGGGAGGGTTCATCTTGGAAATCGGAGGGCTGGAGGTTGGGGGTTTGAAATGGTGTGGGTGGTGGGTTTCGGTTTTGAGAGAGGAGAGAGAGCGAGGTGCGGTGGTTGGTCGAGGTGAGGGGAAAGAGGGTCGGGGAGGGTTCGTGGGTCCCGGGTTACGATCGGCGGCGGGGAGGAAGCCCTGCGCCCGGCGGAGAGGTGGTCCGGCGCCGCGGTGAAGGTGGAAGGGGGTGATGGTGGCTGGCAGGTTTGGAGGTGGTGGTGTGGGTGGCTAGCAGGTGGTTTTGTGGTCGGAAAGGAGAGAGAAAGACTGAAAAAGGAGGAAGGAGATGGGTTGATTTTTTTTTTTTACAGGTTAAGCAGGTCACCCTTCCACTTGCACTGTTTTCGTAAAAGACCCTCCAAAGTTGGGACTGGTGTGGAATAATCGAAAGTTGGGATCTATTATGGAAGGGTGGTCATAGTTGGGTCTGCTCTTGTCAATTTTTCCTTTTTAATAAGAGAACAATCTAAGAGTTAACTGGTCCAGTCCTTTATAAAGTACCCATAACCACCACTTTTAGCTCCAATAAAGATAAATAAAAACCTCACAATATTGCCTCCAGTAGAACCAATACAGTTAGCCAAAAACCCAGAAAATAAAAAAGTTCTTTCCTTTAGCTCAGTTTTTATGTTGCCAACTATTCAAGTTAAACATGATTGATATAAGTATGACTAACTTTAGGTTAACTATACAACCTATATCAAATGACTTATAAATCGTAAGCCAAAATAGCTGAAAATTGGCAGTCAAACGAGCCTTCATCCATCTTCATTTTGCACTTACAACTAAGTTCATTTACGAAATAGGGTTTGTCATCTTACATCCAAGAACACTCATTAACCATCTATTGATTCTTAAGCATCTCAAACAATAAGCCTTTCATCTGCTGAAACATATGAGGGTATAATAATGATGACATTACCAATAACCCACAATATAAAATCATGAAGTTCAAGAACTAGAGCCAAAAAGTAAACTCCAAAATGAAAACACAAGGGTAGAAGTTATGCAAGCAAACTAAAGACACAAGCAGCAGTAGGAAACTAATATCTTCCCATGGAAGATGAAAGATGAAAGTTCCACCTAAAGCATAACTATTATTAATATCGTGCCTAGATAACTGAAACAAGGCAATTCAAAGCAAAACCACTAAGGCCCTGTTCTTTTGAACTTATTTTGGCTGAACTGAACTGAACTTATTTTATTTTTGCTGAACTGAACTTATTTTTGCTGAACTGAACTTATTTTTACTTATTTTTGCCGAACCGAACTTATTTTTTGCCGAACCGAACTTATTTTTACTTATTTTTGTCGAACCGAACTTATTTTGGCTGAACTGAACTTATTTTTGCTGAACTAAACTGTATTAACATAATATTATCAATACTCATTATTATAATAGTCAATAAATATTAACATAATATTATCAATACTTATTATTATTATTTTTTTATTATTTTATAATAATAAATAATAAATAATAATAATAAATAATAAATAATAAATAACAATAAATAATAAATAATAAATATAATAAATAATAAATAATAAATAATAAATAATAAATAATTAATAATAAATAATAAATAATAAATAATAAATAATAATAAATAATAAATAATAAATAATAGTAATAATAATAAATAATAAATAATAAATAATAAATAATAAATAATAAATAATAAATAATAAATAATAAATAATAAATAATAAATAATAAATAATAAATAATAAATAATAAATAATAATAAATAATAAATAATAAATAATAAATAATAAATAATAAATAATAAATAATAAATAATAATAAATAATAAATAATAAATAATAAATAATAAATAATAAATAATAATAATAAATAATAATAATAATAATAAATAATAGTAATAATAATAAATAATAAATAATAATAAATAATAATAATAAATAAAAAATAATAAAAAAAAATAAAAAAATAAAAAATAAAAAATAAAAGAATTAAAAAAATAAAAAATAAAAAATAAAAAATAAAAAAAATAAAAAAAAATAAAAAAAAAAAAAATAAAAAAATAAAAAAAAAAAAAAAAAAAAAAAATAAAAAAAAAAAAAAAATAGAAATTCATCATTATTATAATTATAATATTAATAATAATAACAATATTAATAGTAATATTGAAAATAAAAATAATAATTACAACATTAGATAAGACTGTACTTATTTTTGCTGAACTGAACTTATTTTTGCTGAACTGAACTTATTTTTACTTATTTTTGCTGAACTGAACTTATTTTTACTTATTTTTGCTGAACTGAACTTATTTTTGCTGAACCGAACTTATTTTTACTTATTTTTGCTGAACTGAACTTATTTTTGCTGAATTGAACTTATTTTTACTTATTTTTGCTGAAAATAAGTCCAAAAGAACAGGGCCTAAATTTAACACCCATATGTATCCAGCAAAATTAGACTTAAACATTTCAAACACTTACCGATCAAACTCCATTATTGCGCCCATGAGACATTGCTTCTCTATTCTATATGTTAACTCTTGAGGTCTTGGTGTCCACCCTTAATTACTTAAATACCCCCAACCCCCAACAAATATTACAACCCCACCCAACAGTAAATTAAAAGAAAAAAACACTACCATATGGAGTACTTAAAAAAACTGCCCCTACAAGTAGTTAACTGTTAACCAATACCAGTAAGCAAAACCATAAAAACAAAAAACCACATCAAAGAGGAACACTACACAGTGGTGGATCCAGGATTTGACGCACGTGGGTTCGGAGTCGTTCTAAAAAATCCGAGTGTAATAAAATAAAGTTGTTTACGCGTTAACAATTATGTAGCACATATTTTAACATCCAAAAATACAGATATACAAAAGGACAATTATTTCCTCAATTTTTTTGGAAGAAATATAAATCCAAGTAGTTAGATATATATTAACTATGTACAAATTGAAAATTGGAAGGCAAAAAGTTCAAAAGTAATATATAGAATCACAGTTAAACATTAGTTTGGATTCTAAAAACAATTAAAAAATATGATTCTTTTAGGGGATTAAGAAAGGGAAATTTGATATGAATAAACCATATATATTTTCACATTTTGGGATGATTATCATAATAATCCAAACTCTTATTTTTTTGCCATCACCATTTTGGGTACATTGTATATAGGAAATTGAAGAGTTCATATTATTTCGATAAGATAGTACTTAAGGTTTGGTGTTTTTCAAAATGAGAAGTTGAGATTATTGTAAGAAGATGATTAAAAGTTGGGATTATTTGGAAAAAAAATTTCCAAAAAAAGAAATAAACAAAATGCTCCATAAAACCTAAAACTAAAAGGAAGCAAACCAAAATTATAAAGTAGAGCTGTAAAATAAAAAAAAGAACAAAAAGGCAAACTTGTATGGAAAGAAAAAAAAAAAAAACGAAAAGATCAATCAAGAACTTAATGAATTGACATTTGAAAAAAAAAAAACAATAAAGAATGGAAAAGGTAAACAAAATCCTCCAAAGGGATTTGAACCCGCGTTCGGGACAAGGAGTAAAACTGATTATAAAGCGGTGCGGAAAACTTATAATTTGTATCTAGTTTCCGATTTTTCGTCGTTTTTCATCTTTTTTTTCGTCCAGTTTTTTGTGGGTTCAGTTGAACCCACTGAACCCACGTTGGATCCGCCTCTGACACTACACGACATTTTTTTTCCTTCATCTTCTTCCTCTTCCAAAATCTTCAATCCCCTGAGATAATATGGTCGGAGAAATACAAATGATTTCTTCATAATCCCTGTACAAATTTAAAGTCTAACATTCATTTATTTTTTGTGATTTTAATTTTATATGCGAAACACCATAAACAATCAAGAGCAGCAAGCCAAACAGTCGCAAGTTCCATCTGAAAAAAGAAAAAAAGGTATATCTTATTAAACTTGAAATGCAAACTGTTTGTATGAAAAATAAGGAAGAAACCAAAATTAGCACACCAAGACTACAAAATTTTGACTCCCACAATCTAAAAAAAGAGGTGCACTATATAATTTGCACCCAAGAATCCAAAATTTATGATAAATTTAAACATCATTCCCAAATAAAAGTCGAAAAAAATTAAAATTTGGGGAAATTAAAGCACGCGAAATTTTTATAAATTAACTTAACCATGAATTACTTAGTAAGTTTAAAAGTTCAAATTTTTTTTCAAACACCAAAAAAAATCAGAAAAAAGAAATTCGTAAAAAAAAGGAAATACCTGTATTCTTTACAACGATCAAAGGAATGGCCAGTCCAATCGTGAGTTCAATTAGCAGTCATAATCGGGAAAGAAATCAAATAAAGGAGTGTGCCTTTTATTTCTTTACTTTTGGGCCATATGCTTCACGGTAGTTGTGTTTCGATCGTTCGACGCCAGTGGGTGTCGTTCTTAAAGTGCGCGGGTAGGGAGGTCTTGAGGGAAGCAACGACAAGTTGGGGGTGATCGTTTTGGTGGTTGTTATGGTGAGAGTGGTGGTGTTGTTCTTTGAGGTGTTTGGAGACTTGAGGGTCAAGGACAGAGATGGGCAGAGCCGCAGAGGATTTTGAGAGAAGGGGATGCTAATTGCTAATAAGGAGAGATGAAGTGTTGAGAGTTACTGAGTTAGTATATACTCCCTCCGTTTCATTTTAATCTACACACTTACACTTTTCACGCATGCCAACGCAAAACTTTGAGGACATATATCTTTAGTTTTGTATTTGTAAAAATTATAAAAAGTACATATTAATAAAATACATGTTATGATGATCTAACAAGATCCCACATAACTATATTTTCATCCGCGTATAAATCACAAATGATGGTCAAAGTGAAATTTGTGAATAGTGTAAAATGTCAAAGTGTCTAGATTAAAATGAAACGGAGGGAGTACATGCATATCAATTAGCAATTAAAAGAAATCTTTGTATCTTTTTTAAAAGATAAATCTTTGTATCTTAGTATTTGGTAAAGTCAAAGCTTAAGATGTTATCTTAATACATTGTATCAAAGAAGGATATCATACCTTAAATTGATTCTACTTGATTATGTTTGAGTTTGGGCTTTGTTTACTATTGTGTTTTTCCTTATTGATTCTAATTGATTAGTTTTATAATGATATACATTTTTTTGGGGGGATGATTTACATTATAATAGAGATTTTAGTTTGGTGTAATTAATTTGTTAACTTTTAATTTAGATGAATTTATTGTTCATATTGCTCATATGGTTCATACTTTATTTGCTTTTAATTTGTATTGCACTAATAAATGGATTTTTTTATTAGAAACAGACATGCGTATTAAAAAGTATTATTATAAAAAAGGTTAATCATAAAGAAAAATTAACAAATATGGGTAATTTAATTGAATAATTTGCAAATACGACACTAAATTAGGTAAAATAATATCACAAACTTATACTAACTGACTTCAAATTAAAATGATTATCAATATTAAAATCTTATATATAAAGAGTTAGATAGGCTTAATTTAATAAGTTACATCTATATATTTAACTTCAATAATGATTTCGCACGCATAGCGTGCATATAAGACTAGTTTGTGTAAATGCAACTCCAATTCCCAGCAAAACAGCTACGTCAAGAAGAAATTGAAAAAAAAAATATTGATTAAATAAAATCAAGATCTATCCATCATATACAAAATTTAAAATTCATCTCATCTATAAAACCAAAAATTAATAGATCTGAAAAATATACCTATAAATGAAATTTACTAGATTTATATACCAAAGATATTCAAAAGTATGAGAACATATTTCCGTACTTGACAAATGAATGAAAAAAATGAAGCCATTCATTTAGGCATACATGATATGGATTAATTTAGAAGCCCTTTTGCTATTTACCGCCCGTATTTACTAAAAATCGCCCGTTTTTTTCAAGATTTTCCTAATCTACCCCTCTCCTTTCACCTCACTCTTACTCTCTCACTTCTCATCCAACTTCACCTAACTCCACCTCTCGGACCTCCACCACCACGGGACCACCACCACCACCACCACCACCACGGGACCACCACCACCATCGACATACCACCACCACCACCACCACCACCGACATACCACCACCACCGACGGACAACCACCACCGGAGCCACACTCGCGCAACACCACCATCGGTGTACCAAGTGTTTTTTCGTTTCCACCGAGGAAACGAAGTAAAATTCCGTTCCCTCCATGGGGGGAACGAAATAGATCTTCGTTTCCTCCATGGAGGGAACGAAATTTTGTTTCGTTTCCTCGGTGGTGGTCTGCCGGTGGGGTGGTCTGCTAGTGCGGTGGTCCGCCGGTGGGGTGGTCCGGTGGTGGTGGTCTGTCGGTGGTGGTGGTGGTGGTGGTGGTGGTGTTGGTCCGCCGGTGGTGGTGGTGGTGGTGTTGGTCCGTCGGTGGTGGTGGTGGTGGTGATGTGAGGTGAAGTTGGATGAGAGGTGAGAGAGTAAGAGTGGGTGAAATGGGAGGGGTAGTTTAGGAAAATCTTGAAAGAAATACGGGCGATTTGTAGTAAATACGGGCGGTAAATACTAATGCCCTTTAGAAGTTAGTAAATTTCTTCAAAAATTATGTAAATATATTTTTTTGCGAGAAAATCAGATAGATCTGCATATATCCAGAAGAAATACGAAATGTTTATCTTTAATTGAAGAGAAACTGCAAATTTGACTCGAAATTGCGTGAAATCCATATGGAAAAGAAAACAATGCTTTTGGATCTATCTTTCACCATCTCAAGGGAGTGAAGTACTAACACCAAACCTTTAGTTTGAGAGAGAGTGAGAATTTAGATAAAATGAGAGAGAAACTGATAATTTAGGGTTTTTAACGGAATAATTGAGAGAGAAACTGAGAATTTTAGGGTTTTGATAGGAAAAAATGAGATAATAGCTGAGAATTTTAGGGTTTTGTTTAGGGTTTTGATCGGAGAATGAGAGAGATCTCTAAAGTGAGGAGTGAGGACTGAGAGAGAATGAGAGGAAAGAAACTGAGATTAGGTTCAGAAAGAGGCGAAATGAGGGGTAAAAAAAGGGGGGTTATATAATTGGGAATTTTAGGGTTAATGAATTAATCTCAACCGTTGGATTTTAGAGTGAATGGCTGAGATTTTAGAGTGAAGACTCTAGAGAGTTCTACTATTATAAGATTTTAGATTTTAGAGAGTATAGAAATGAAGGGCTCAAATTTGATATTGGCTACTCAATGGTCTCAAACCATGATCCTTGATTTATTTTTTTGACAAATGAACATCAAGAGTGACCAAGCTAAGCACATGGATTTCAAAGAATCAATGGTTGGATTTTATATTTTCTTTCTAAATTTATAATTCTAGACAACTAATCTAGACTTCTAGTATTGATTTGTTTAGTAATTAGTAATCTACTTAAATTTCTAAACTATTATTAATATTATAAATTAATAAAAATTATAAAGTTTAGAAGTTTAATTAGTATTTTTAATTTTAAACAAGTTGATTCATGTAAAGATGATTATGAATGACGTGAAACTGTTCAGCCAAAGTTGTAATAGCGTAATTACTGTAATACCGATACGACGATAGGTATAGCAACTCAAAGAGACGGATAATCAAATAGACTCGAGACTCCTAAGTCCTATGTTACTATCTTAGTATCTTTTAAGATCCACAACTGAATCATCAACGATGAAAGTTGATCAATCTAATGATGCATTGATGCTTCGATTATTGTTAACCGTGTAATAACATCGATGATCGAGCCGTATCTTGTATAAAGAACCCCGTAACACGAAAGATGAAAGACGATCAATCTTTTGATGGTTTTGATTAATGTCAAAGACAATCAATCTTATGATCATTTGATTTATGTGAACCTTAACTTAACGAAAGTCGATCAATCTAATCTAATGATGCTTTGGTTATTGAGAATCGTGTAATAAAATCGAGCCCTATTTTGTAAGATAAATAACTATAACATGGTTTTTCAAATATGGACCGTTTAATAAGATCGCCTCCTATGTTACTATCTACTTTCATAGTTTCAATGTTTCATCGTCTACTGATATGATTATGTATCTTGATCACAGCTATCATCTTCATATTCAATTAACGTTGATCATTGTTATTTGTTCAGCTGTTCCATGAACGATGAATGTCGAACAATTTTATAATTACGATGCTTTCACTAATGTCAACCTAATTCTTTAATTCTAACTCTTTTTGTTGCTATATATATAGTGACTCAGTGAGAGTGAGTAAGTAAGTAACTAACTAAATGATTAAGTTTAATAGTTTATTGACTCGAATCAATAATCAGTATGGACTTATGCCTTAGCTCTTATGGTTGTTACTTGAATACTTATGCAATCATAAATAAGAATAACCCGATGGGCAATAGCCAATAATATAACTATATAAATTATAAGTCTTAGTTTAGTAACTTTTTAATATAGTAATATAAGTATCAATGTATTATCACAAAATTCACAATGACTCAATCACAATTCACAATATCAGTGTATCACATGTTAATTGTTATAACTTTCGATTTCGTAACTTAATATATATATATATATATATATATATATATATATATATATATATATATATATATATATATATATATATATATATATATATATATATATATATATGTTTTCCGACCCAAGTCATTCAGAGAGCCGATTTATTCCGACCCAAGTCAATACGCCGTCGGTTTGAGGCTTCAGCCGACCCAAGTCCTATAGAGAGCCTGATTTATTCCGACCCAAGTCATTTCGAAAGCCTTTTTCTTCCAACCCAAGTAATTCCGAAAGCCGATTTATTCCGACCCAAGTCATTCCGATACCGATTTCTTCCGACCCAAGTCATTCCGAAAGCCGATTTATTCCAACCCAAGTCATTTCGATATCGATTTCTTCCGACCCTAGTCATTTCGAAAGCCGATTTCTTACGACCCAAGTTATTCCGAAAGCCGATTTATTCCGACCCAAGTTATTCCGAAAGCCGATTTGGGCTGACTTCATGTTATCCCATTCCGACCTAAATTCATCCAACCCAGATACCGGCCGACCCAGTCCCAGTCAACCAGTTCCGAGAGCCTCCCACCCAGTTGAACCCGACGTAAGTCCACCCGACCCACCCAGTTCCGACCCATGGCACATTCTCACCCACATTATTCCGACCCAAATCATTCCGACCTAGGTTAGGTCAACCCAATCACATCCAATGACCCAGATTGACACCACTAGTTTACATTATATTTTAGTTTAGATTAGAAAACTGAGAAAGTAACAAGGTATAGTCCAAAACTTCAAATATGTATAGTATAGTATCAGTGGCGGATCTAGGAGTTTAGCTATGTGGGTTCGAAGTCTTTAAAAAAAAGGTCGAGATAAATTAATTGAAAATTTCCAATGTACTTATTTAAATTACAAATTACAACCGATCACTAAAAAAGTTAACATGTTTTGGCTACATTTATAGAAAATAATATATGGACCAAAGGGGTATTAGACAACCAATATAATAATAGAGAGATCATTGCCAAAAACGAAAGTGTTTAAACTAACTTGGGAAAAATAAACAAGGAAACGGTTCAACTGTTTTGGGATAGAGGGAGTAATTTTCAATATAATTAGCAATTGATCAGTAGTATTTCAAGCATTTAAAAACACATAGTATAAAAAAATACAGATAAGAATATGGAACACTTTAAAAGATATTAATTATATACAAGAAGATATCAACTATCTACAAACTAAAAAGTTGCAAGAAAAAAAAATCTAATAGTAAATCGGCAGAGGAGTGATGATAGATAATAATTTTATTATTTTTTTATTTAAAAGAAACAAAAGGTAAATGAGAGAAGGAAAACAAAGAAACAAAAGGAAAGTAGCAGAGAAAGAAAAAATAAATAAAGATGGTAGTGGTAGTACAACACAGGAGGAGGTGCCGAAAATAAAAAGAAATTGCTGTCACGGGGACATGATCCCGCGTCGCAAGAGAAGGGAATGGAAATTCTACGCCTGTCAACCACTAAACCAAGCTGTGTCTAACGGACAGAATATTCTTATAAACTGTTACTATTTTCTGGATTTTTGTCTATTTTTTTCGGATATTTTCCCTGGATTTTCGTGGGTTCAGTTGAACCCATGCTAGATCCGCCCCTGTATAGTATAGTAAAAGGCGAAGATTTTCCCCCCCAAAACTCCTCCTTTGTTCTCCTCTACAAACCCTAAGAGTTCTCCGCCGCAAACCTACACCAACCAGGAAACCCTAGGAGCTCGACCGTCGCGTGAGCTTTCTCGGGCTCCTCACGACGGCAGTCGGGCCCCTTCCCCTTCTTTTCCCTTTTCCGGTTCAAATATCTACTAGTGGTTTAGGTTCGTTGTGACCACCGTTAGGTTGCCGCCGCCGCCGTTGTCGTCGTCCCCGATCCCCCACCCCTTGTTCGGTGTCCCCAGTCCCTCCTCCGTTGTTCGTCGTCCCCTTCCCCCATCCCCTGTTTTGTCGTTCTTTCCCTGGTTTCGAAGATTTGTTTTTCACCCCCCTTCCCCTGCTTCCCTGGCGCTAGTGGTTTGTTTCCCCTCCCAGTTTAGTGTTTTGAGGTTTTTAGGTCTAGGTATCCCCTCCCTGTTCCCCGATTCTCGAGGTGTTTAGCTCTTAGGTTCCCCATCCCCGCTCCCCAGTTCCAGTTCAAGGTGGTTTGGTCTTAATATCCCATTCCTCGTCCCCCAATTCTAGAAACGCGTTTAGTTTTAGTGTTCCCTTCCCCGTTCCCCGTTAGTGTTCGTTGTCAGTTTTGTTAGGTTGCCAAGGAAGCATTCGTAAGGTACGTGAAGGCTACGTGGAGTTTTTTATACGTCGTGCGGTGTTAATACAGGCGTGGTTTTATGAGTCGGGTGGTCGTTTGTTTCGTTTATGTTATTTGTTTTAGCCTTAGTTTAGGTTTATCCAGAACCAGTTATGCAACTGTAGGGGTTCGAGTGTTGGCTAATATGAGAGGAGGTTGTCACTTTAAATCTGTTGTGGTTCGATCTTCTGGTTTAGAGATTGCAAGGTTAGATCTTAGGATCTGTAGTTCGGGTGAATTTCTTCATTATAATTCACCCCAAGTTCATGTGATGAATTTCAGAGTCATCATAGTTCAAAAATGCATCTTGTGGGAGGCCATCCAATTTACATTAGGACAAGTTTCGATCTCCATGCATTTTGAGTTCCAGTCTTATGAGACTAAACTCTGAAAACCCTCGCAGAAGGGTCAGAAGTCACCAAAGGACATGATTTCTTTGTTAATTCAATCAGTAGAATCCCATGAAGCTATATTCGTTCAAGAACCTTGGGATTTTTTGTCTGGCAGACATTGGCGTCTATTAGATGAGATGCGACAATCTATTTTTTAAGATCGTCTCGGTTTCATCTCTCAACAGGTTCCCTCTCATATCGTGTCTTCTTCAACAAGACATTCAACTCAACCTCACCTTCCATCGCTCGAGACAAGTTTAAGTTGGACTAGACATGTAATAGTTTTTTTTTGTTTCGTAGAGTATTAAGAGCAAATGAAGCTCCATTACTTCTGTTTGCTTTGTTGTATGTTTGGATGTATTAGTATTAACCTGTACTTCCTTTTTAATTAATGCAAATTTTCTCGTTATACAAAAATAAAATAAAAGGTGGATAGAGAAATTTACGTTCAATAGTCAAAACGATATGTTTTCTTCAACAATGCAGTGACTCATTGGAACAAACCTTTTGTTTTTAACTAATATTTGTATCTGCATACAAGTTTGTGTAAAAAGTAAAAACAATCAAGAGTCAAGATCGTTACAAAATTTCCCAACTATAGTTTGACCTGACTTGGTACCCCAACATGGTAAAGGAAACAAAGAAAATAGAATAAAAAACAAACAAAAGGCCCAACAGATTAAACCCTAAAGAATTAATTGATGAACTAAATTAGTCCAAAAATTAACTCTTCCAACTTGGAATCATTTAAAGGCCCAACATTATTAAACTAAATGTGATAAACTGAAAATAAAACTGGTTACATGTAAAATCCTCATACTAAGAATAAGGTAAAACCATGCAACTCTCTATAAATCCACAAGAATTGGTTAAGTAGTGAGACGACGACCATCAAGCAACAGATTAGGGACATGTTGAATGAGAGAAAAGTATTCTGTTGAAGTTACCGCACATCAATCTAACAAGTGGGGGCAATTCCTAATACTCACTTCCTGGTGAGCATTGACAATCGGAAAGCCCTCTGGAAGGGCCAACAAATTAGGACAATTGTGAATAAGTATCTTATAAAGCATGACAAAATGCTGCAAGCCGTCGGGAAGCTGGCTCAAACTATCACAGCCAGAAATACATAGATATCGCAGAGAAGTTGCAGCTGATTGAATTCCATCTGGTAGACGCCTCAGCCGTGGAACTCCAATGATGGCTAATGATTGAAGCTTTTGAAAGCCACTCAGACATTCATTGTCCTCTAAGTCCAGAGCTTCACAATTAGAAATCACCAAATCCTCAAGTAGAGCAAGTGACTTAATATTGCTCGGAAGCCTAGTTAACAATGGGCAATTTTGGATGTACAAACGACGAATGGAAGTAAGGTTTCCAATATCACCATCATCCCATAATGATACTAATCCCTTACAATTGTAGATCCATAAGAAACGAAGAGAACGTAATCTGTTGAATTTGGTGCCAACCAAGCTTGTCTGACATGTAGTGATGACAAAGTACCTCACGTTTAGCAACCTGTATATCTTTTTGGGCAACTCTTTTAGTTGCTCACAGCTGTAAAGATCCAGGGTTTGCAAGTTCAGTAAATTGCATATTGTATCAGGAAGTGATTTTAGGAGAGGATTGTACGATAGCTTAAGCCCTCTTAAGTGCTTCAAATTCCCAATAGACCTCGGTAACTCCTCGAATTGACTGTCCCCAATTTCTAAGATGCGTAAGCAACTGAAATTGGATATGACCCCCTCAAGAAAGGATCGGCTTACATGATTCATTCGATAACCAAACCTAAATGTTCGGGCCTTTTTTGCGTTGAGAAGGTCTTTAGGGAACTCCTTATCCCAGATACTATCAGGTGTCTCATAACCCCAAATGATGTGCTTTGTTAATTCTGAAACATGTAACTCGTTACATGTTACAACAGCTAACTCGTTCCCTAGAATATCTACAGCTAGATCATGCAGAAGATCATGTATGTTACAGGCAAATATCGTTTCATTAAAATTAAATTTCGGTTGCTCAAGAAGGGATCTGGATACCAAATTCATCGCATTTGCATATCCACAAGCTTCAATTTCATCTATTCCATCTTGAAGTTTCAACAATCCATGTGCATTCCATAGATAAATCAATTGTGTCGGATAAAGTTCAATGTCCTTTGCTTTTAGTGCGCAATAGACAAAACAAGGTTTCAGATGGGATGGAAGTTTGTCATAGCTTAATCTCAAGAGTTGCAACACTTGGTTGTTTTGTCCGTGCAGGTTTGCAACGCTATCTGCATTATTAATACGTTGCCACTCCCCTTCATCCCTAACCCTCCGTAAGAGACTACCTATACTTTTAACAACAAGTGGAACCCCTGCACATTTCTCAACAATTGACCATCCGATTTTACAAAGATTAGGATATTTATTTTTTTCACCTTCCATGAATGCTAATTGGTTAAAAATAGACCAGCAAACATCATCTGGAAGCCTATCCAAATCGTAAGGTTTAATTGTCTGAGTAATTGAAGCAACTTGTGCGCTTCTTGTAGTGACCAAAATGACACTTCCTACTTTCCCACCCTCAAAAATGCTCTTCAAATCTGTCCACTCAGAAGCATCATCCAACCATACATCATCCAGTACAAGAAAATACTTCTTTCCATTCAATAAATTTTGAAGCTTTTGCACTAATTGTTCTAGTGTGAGGTTAGATGTAACATCACTACTAGCTTGATTTATAATGTTTTCTAATAACTTACTTACGTTAAACTTATGAGAGACACAAGCCCACAGTTTCATATCAAATTGATCAGCAGGCAAATCATTATATACTAATTTAGCTAATGTAGTTTTTCCAATCCCACCCATCCCAACTACAGGTAAAACACAAGGACATGTAACAGCCTTACCATGACCCAACAACCTAGTAATAAGTTCTTTTTTAGCCTCACACCTTCCAAAAATAGATGATTTATTCACATATGAACAATCATTAAAAAGATCTCTTTCAACAATTGGGACTTCAACGGGATTTTCCGTCAATCCAAAGTCCTTCTTCTTAGCTACCACACTGGCAAGCTTTTTACGAAGATCTTTTATATTGTGACTCAAATGAAAGCGAGTAATGAGAGGATTTGAGGAAGGGGAAAGATAGTACCTAATTTGGGGGAGAAAGTGGCCTTTGTTGACACTTCGTCGCAAAGCGTCATAGGCTACTTCATCCAAGAGGTCATCTAACTCATAAACAACATTCTTCAGATCAGTTAGCCAAACCTTGATGGCATGACTAGCATACTGTTTCGCCTCAGCATCTTGAAGAACAGCGCAAATGGCAGAGAGATTGTCATGTATGGTCTTGACATCTTTTTTAACAGACTTGGCTAATTTTATTCTTTCTGTAATATCATTCAAGGCAAGATCAAGAGGGAAGGAAACTAGCTTTTTTAGAATGGATATTGCAAGAGGCAAAATAATGGCTTCTGCCATTTTCTTCAAAGATTAGTGAAGGGTATGTAGATTGCAAATGAGAAGGGGTCGTTAAATAACTGATGCATTATAATTTTATAACACAAGGTTGATTTTTTTTTTTTAAATTTTTTTAATCTATGCATGACCAAGTCTAATTGGTCCCTTGTCATTAATCTATGTACACTTGAACCACAACAGCTAAAATTATTGAAGGCAACTTGGATGATGAGCTAATCATGCTTTCAGACGTGCTAGGCAGCTGTTGCCATGATTAAGCAATCAATTAACAAATAGGACGGTAAAAAAACTTTAAATAAATAAAAACAATTTGTAACAAAAATCACAATCCATTGGTCTGATTTATGCCACCAGGTTTCTCCTGATTTTTTTTACTCCCATTAATTTTTAAGGCCAATGGGTAGTGGTCGTTGTATAACATAATATAGTTTGACAAAAAAAGGCTCATCTATAAGTGTTAAGTTTCTAGGAGGAAATAATAAGAGTTTATTATATTGATGTGTTTAATAATGAATTATGAGTACAATATATATAGGAGTGCAAAGGAACTCCTACTAGGTAACTATCTCTAAAAGATATTTTATTCCTAATACTTATTGGAAATATTCTTAACATAATATTTTCCTGACAATAGTATATCCTAAAGATATTATCATATCTTTATGATACCCTAATATTCCTATACCACCCTCCCGCAATCGTAACGGAACGTTACGATTGAAGAAATAAAAAAAAATTAAAATCAAGATCAAACAAATATATTGAACGGGAACACCATTCTTTTTGAACCTGCAAATTGCTTCTTCTTCTCGATGAGAACACCAATCTTTTCGAACTCGATCACCAAATACTTTAACAAAACGGGAACGTCATTCTTTTCGTACCCGTAGTGTTTATGTTTTTCTTGAGCAAATCACGCTCACAACAGCTATTGATTTTTTCTTGAGCAAAGTCGAGCTCGCTTCAAATATTGGTTTTTCTGAGCAAAACCGCGCTCACAACACATGAAACCCCTGTCTCATGGCACAAGGAGAACCAAACCTCGTTTCACGGTACAAGGAGAACCAATATACCTTGTTTCACGACACAAGGAGAGCCGAGATTCATTTTTTTTTTTTTGCAAATAGATCTGACCGAATATTGGGTGGATCAAATAATCTTTGACTACAATATGCAGCCTTTGAAAAAGAAGGGAAGAGAACAACTCCATAGCTAGATTGTTATAAGACGAACCAACCCAGCCAAAACCAACTCTACAGCAAAGCAAAGAGCAAGTAGTGGAAGACATCAAAAAATTTGCAGCAATATGAGAAGTCAATGCTTGAAGATAATCCAACAATCAGAACCATCAAATTGAAGTGGCACCAGAAGAACAATGGATGAAACCATGAAGAAGCCAAAAACAAACTGAATAATCAATCAGCGGCCAAAGAAGCCACGCAAACAGTAGCAGCAAAGGAATAAGATTTTTAAAAAATGTGTTTTAGGAATAAATTAGTAAATCCGGCCGGTGGATTTTCATGAACACTCACCGGCCGTGAAAGTTTTATGCGGAAGCGTAGGATCAATCCAAAATTTTGGAAGGTTCCGATACTATGTTAAGTTTCTAGGAGGGAGGAAATAATAAGAGTTTATTTTATTGATGTGTTTAATAATGAATTATGAGTACAATATATATAGGAGTACAAAGGGACTCCTACTAGGTAACTATCTCCAAAAGATATCTTATTCCTAATACTTATTGGAAATATTCTTAACATAATATTTCCCTGACAATAATATATCCTAAAGATATTATCATATCTTTATGATACTGTACAAGATTGGAGTTAGCGTCCGCAGGTGAATAGCTGCACAAGAAGCAAACGTGAACTACCCTCGGGGGGGATGCGAGGAAACCCCCTCCGACGCTCAAGTCAGCACGTGCCCAACTAGGATTTAGAGAGAGAAAGTAGAGAGAGAGAGAGAAAAGAATTGCGAGTGTGAGAGACTGTACCTGCAGAATAGTATCATTGGGCTATTTATAAAATTACTATTTATCTGACAGGGTGCGTAATCCTTTTACACGTGTACGGTCGTAGTGCGTTTGACAACTGGGAAGATTCCCTTATTTTGTCTTGTTGGGCAACCGCCAACATTGTCGGACCACGTTGATGTACTGACTTGTTAGAGCTGTAGGCGACATTTACAATATTCGCGTCCGCAATGGTGTTCGCGGACTCACTACAAGGATCCGCTAACACACTTGGTTATACCCATACAACTAGCCTCCCCAGCATCATGTGGGGGTCTTGACCGCTAATGATGTTGTCGGTGGACGGGAGTCGTTGTTGCCGTGCTCAAGTTTTTGTTGGAGTTAATTCGTTGGATGCTACGTGTCGTCGTAGGGAGTTGAAAAATTTCGAAAAGTTAATGATTACTTTTCCGAAAATCCCGCCCATTACTTTATTAGGGTTTTACCGTGCTTCGACACTTGGCAAGAATCTGGAGAGGGAGTTGAGAGGTCTTTCAATCTCAGTCGTTCGTCCGTGCGTATATATCGGAGCAGTTGTCTTTTTCTGAGTTTTTTATCATACGCTCGAAGTTCTCTCTTTCCTTCTCCATTTCTTCTCTAACAAAACCTCCATAGTCGAAGCTTGCATTGTTCAAAAACCGCTTTTTCTGTGCTGAAATTACTTCAAAGAGTTACTCAATCTTCTAGTTTTCATTTTCCGGTTCTAGTGCACTGAAAATTTCGTCTTTTCTTGACGAACGTTTTCTGGGTTTGAAGATTTGTGTTTCGCCGGCGCTTTCTCTACATTTCCAGTGATTCCTTGGCTCAAGCTCCAGTTTTTCGATGTCATTTCGCTGTTTAGGGACTTTGTTCACCTTTTCCGGCGGTTTTCATTCCTTACTCTTACTTTTTTCCGGCGATCCTTCGTTTCCAGGTATTTCTTCAATTTTTCTTCGTGTTTCCTTAAGTTTCTTTGCGTTTTCGTCATGTCGGACCAGTCTGATAGCCAGAATGCCCTTATTGAGGCGTTTATGACCGAAAGTGATCCTTCTTCCCCTATGGCCGATAGCGAACCTGCTTCTCCCTTGGCCGATAGCGAACCTGCTTCTCCCTTGGCCGATAATGAACCCGCTTCTCCCTTGGCCGATAGTGAAACTGTTTTCGGTTCAAGCCCTGTGGGGAGGACTAGGTTGTTAGCGGACATACCCCTTACTGCCGAGAGAGAAAAAGAGCTGAGGTCAAAATTTCTTAACGACCCTGCTACCCCTGAGGAGCATAGCCTGACGAGGAGGTATCTGTTCGCTAGTCAGAGTGGTGATAGACAAACGCTTAGGGAACTTAGGCATCAAATTCTTGCTAGGCGTTCCGTTAGGCATCCTCCAGCCGATGTTGTTCCCGGCCTTGATGTAGCCCCTCTTAGAGAACATGCCTGTTTGGAGAACTTGCCTACCCAAGAGTTGCTCGGGATTTATATCATCTTCCCGCAGGTTATCGGCTGGTAGTTTCGCCAGAGGGGGCTATTGTGACGGAGTATCCTCCCGGTCACGTGGCCGTGTATACTCATCATTTCGAGTTTGGCCTCCGCCTTCCTCTGGATTCTTTTTTGGTGAAGATTCTGAACGCGTGCAACGTGTGTTTGGCTCAGCTGACTCCTTTGGCGGTCCGGAATCTGATCGCGTATATATGGGTTGTACGTTTTTTGGACTTTCCGCAAACGTTAAATTTGTTCCGCCACCTCCATTGGTTGAAAAAGAATGGATCTTCCAGGCAGGCAGGTTGGTGGTCGTTAAACACGGCCGATAAGAAGATGACTGTTCAGCCCAAAATGACTGGTTTAAAGGGTTGGCAGGACGCCTTCTTTTGGTTGCAGGTTCCAGAGGATTATCCCGTGCGCTATCATTTCACCGAGCCTCGTCCTCGCATGGAGCATTTATCTTCAGTTCTGTTAACTGGGGAAGAGTTAACGACCTTTGAATATTTTGACACGGAGGACTATTTAGTCACCTATGAGGACGGGAAGACTTCCAAAGTTAAGGAGTCCAAATATTGGATTCCTCACTCCAAGTATATCATGGGGAATAGACCTTTGTCGGCCATGCTGCTCTCTCCTACCCATGATAATGGTAAGTGTTACTGTCGGACTGGTCTGTCTGATGATAGTAGTAACTATTATGTTTATTTATTTATTTTGTGATTGTTTCCTGCTTGTTTGCAAGTTTTGACCATCTTGATCTCGACACACTTGGCGTTGACGAAGATCTTCGACCGCTAACAAATTTGTCGGCCGCTCCCTCTTACGATTACGAAACCATGCACGACAACACTAACGGTCGTCGAGGTGGAAACCGTAGCGGTTCCCAAAACATCCGCCGAGGTCGCGGTGGGGTAACTGTAGCTCGCACCCCTGTTCAGGGCGCTACTGCTGCTGTTGCTGGTACTAGTGGCCAGCCATCCCCTGCCGTTCCTATCAGGTTGTCCACCTCCCGACCTGTTGCCCGGGGTGGTGGTAACAGGAGGCGGCCTCGTGAGCCAGTTGCGGCAGATACATCTGCCAATAAGAGGCATGCCTTGGGTGATCCTGAGGCTTCTGCCCCCGCCAATGAGGGCGTCCAGATAGAGGATCTGGACGTGAATGCTCCAGAGGGCCGAGAGGATGTTGAGGTCGCGACCACGGATCCCGGCCACCAGAGTGGTGGCACTTGGTTGTCTGGTTCCTATACCACCATTCGCCAGAAGATCCGGGAGATGATCACATCTCAGAGTTTTTTATCGAGCTTGTCTCCCGGCATTTTCTCTCGGTTCGGCGAGTGGATTGAGAAGAAAGAAGTGCCGCTGAGTGATTCGGTGGCGGCTTCCTTTGCCGGTCGGCCTGTCGTCTCTGGCAAGATCTACCAGCCTGATTGGGACGTCAGAGAGGACGAATCGTTGAATGCTGATATTCCAGAGAACGGTGGCGTTCTTGCCTACCGGATTTTGAAAGGCATGCAACTGCCTCTTGATAGGTCGGCAGGGTACTTGGTGACTCCTGCTGCTAGGTTGGCTCACGACCAACTTGTGGTATGTTTCTTCATCCATTTGTTATTTTTGTCATTCATTTTTGCATTTGTATTGACGTTCTCCTTTCCTCTCTGTAGGCCAACAATGTTACTCTTGAGTTGATAAAGCAGTACGTTGAATATCAGAGGCTGGCGGACAACTACAAGCAGTCGTTGGAGATCTGCCAAGACTTGCTGTGGGAGACAGAGGATAAGTTAAAGGCTAAGATAGAGGAATTACAGCCTTTGGAAGATGAGCTTTTAACTCAGAGGCCGAGAGCTGCCTTGCTGGAAGAGACTGAGGAAAATGGTGACACATTGACCAAAGCCCTGGAGGCCGCCAACACTGAGAAGGAGGTTGCCGTGCTGGACGCCAAGGCGGAAGCTGGAGCCAAGGCTATTGCTGAGTTTCGGCAATCCGATGAGTACGCGACGACCCTCCACAAGAGGTACGATGGCGGGTGGGCGGCCGCCATGAGGTGCGTGTGCAAGGCCATTCCAGGATTTGACTGGAATGTTATCGAGGATGCTCATGCTGCCGGCCAACACCTTACGCCCTTCGAGGGGGATCCGAAGTTTGCTGATGAGGACGCCGTAGCTGATGCGGACCCTCGGGATCTGGCAGAGCGGACCAACCAGGAAGCCCCCCCTCTTGAAGTTTTTGGCGGCCTTCTCTCAGCTCTTCCTGTTCTTCCAATAGCTTATAGTTTGTAATTTTTGAATATTTTGATTAACACTTGATTCGGCCCATGTTGGCGTTTGTAAACACTAAACTTATGTCTTTAATTCTACAAGTATGATTCCAACTGAAAGCCTTTTATTTGGCCTCCATCTTTTTCACCTGTTAGTTGGCCGCCAAGCCAGTAGCTTTTATTATATGGAGCAGTACTTTTTTTATATCTTGTGTTTGTATCGCTTTAATTATCGTCTGATTGCTTCATGACCGCCAACCTTTTCTATTTATTAATGATAATTATCGTCTGGTCTGTTATATGACCTTGAAAGTACACGAGCCTGTTATATGGCTTTTGCCTTGTGCTTGGTCTGCCATGTGACCGTTAATGTAGTTCGAGCCTATCATATGGCTTTTGATTTGTGTGCTAGGTTTGTCATATGACTGTTAACTCACTTTGAGCCTGTCATATGGCTTTTGCTTTGTGCTAGGTCTGTTATATGACCGTTAACGCACTTTGAGCCTGTCATATGGCTTTTGCTTTGTGCCAGGTCTATCATATGACCGTTAACGCACTTTGAGCCTGTCATATGGCTTTTCTAACGTTTACGCCTGTTATATGGCCGTTAGTATTTTTGACCTGTCATATGGTTTGTTAATCATAAATGAAAACAATAATACATTTAGTCAGCTGCTAGCGGAAGCTTGTATTATTTATGTAATGAAAAAGTGGCTCTCGGCCTATTACATTCAATAAATCAAACATAATTATTTCTTTAGGACGCTAGCATTCCAACAATTTCTAAGCTCCTTGTCGTCCAGGCCTTTTAGGATGAAAGAACCAGGAGCGATTTTGTTGGCTATAATGTAAGGACCTTCCCAATTAGCAGTCAGCTTCCCTTTAGTGTGTGCCTTGCCGGTAGCTGCTGTTCTGCGGAGGACTAGGTCGCCAACATCTAACGGCTTCTCCATGACTATCTCATTATAAGCCTTGCTAATTCTATTTTTGTAAGCGGCTGCTCTCTGTTCCGCCATGAGCCTTGTTTCTAGCAAGAAGTCTAGGCTTTCCCTGAGTGCTTGGTCATTCTTCTGGAGGTTTTGATGTTTGATCCGATAAGAGGGTAACCCCACCTCTACCGGTAACACCGCCTCTGCACCGAAGGCCACCTTGAAAGGGCTCTCTCCTGTCGCTTCTTTCTCTGTTGTTTTATTCGATCATAGCACTGCTGGCACCATGTCTGCCCATCCTCCTTTGAATTCATCTAGTTTTTTCTTTAAGGCATTCAAGATTTGTTTGTTCGCGGCCTCTGCTTGTCCGTTGCTCTGAGGGTAGCAAACGGCTGAGTATGCAAACTTCACACGGAACTCTATTAAGAATGCTTGTATGGGGCGGCAATCAAACTGGACGCCATGGTCTAAGACGATAGCCATGGAAATCCCAAATCTTGTCATAATGTTCTGCCAGATGAATTTCTTGACCTGATTTGCCTTGATCTTTGCTGTCGGCTCAGCCTCTATCCATTTTGTAAAGTAATCAATGCCCACTATTAGGAATCCCCTCCCTCCAGTTGCTGTGGTGAACGGTCCCAGGATGTCCATTCCCCACTGAGCGAATGGAATCGGGCATAGGATAGGCTGTAAATCATTGGCTGGTCTATTAATGACGGGAGCATATCTCTGGCACTTGTCGCACTTCTTGACGTAGCCCTGGGAATCCGCCAGCATATTGGGCCAGTAGAACCCCGCTCTCAGTGCCTTAAGTGCTAGAGCCTTTCCGCCAATATGGTTGCCGCAAATACCTTCGTGTATTTCTTCAACAACCCTCGCGGATTCCCATGCGGTTGCACACTTAAGTAGAGGTAGACTGAACGATTTCTTGTACAACTCATTCTGATACATGACGTACCAGTTTGCTTGTCGCTTCAGTTTCTTAGCGGACGAAGGATCGTTGGGAAGCGTCCCAGTCAGCTTATACGCCACCAGCTCACTAAACCACTCCCCTTGCTGGTATATACTGTTGATGGTCACAATTTTTTCCGTGATGCTCTTTTCCTTCAAGATGTCCACCGTGACGGTTTTCTCAATGCTAAATGAGTCAGAACTTGCCAATTTGGACAATGCATCCGCTTTCGTGCTCTCGGCCCTTGGTATTGCCTGAATCTCAAAGTGATTCAATTGAGCTATAAACTCCTTGGCCTTTTCCACGTACTTCAGCATGTTAGGCTCTCTGACTTCAAATTCTCCTCTCAGCTGGCCGCTAAGCAACTGCGTGCGAATCCGTCTTCAAGAGTACATTCTTAGCGCCCGCTGCCAAACACATTCTTAGGCCGGCAATTGCCGCTTCATATTCTGCTTCGTTGTTTGACGCCGGGAAGAAAACTTCATGGCGTACTGGTATGAATTTCCCTCAGGGCTAGTCATCACTATACCAGCCCCGGATCCGCTAACAGTGGAGGATCCGTCAACTTCCAGTAGCCAGACTTCCTTTTGCTCCACTTCTTCCTCCTCATATGAGGCTTCCACAATAAAATCTGCCAGGGCCTGCGCCTTGATAGCGGTCCTGGGCTTATACTGTATATCATATTCCGATAGCTCAACGACCCATTTCAACAAGCGGCCGGAACTATCCATCTTTTGCAACGCTTTTTCTAGCGGCTGATTGGTTAGAACTTGAATGGGGTGACAGTCAAAGTATGGCCTGAGTTTCCTGGCGGCGATTATCACGCCCAAAGCCATTTTCTCAACCAGCTGATAACGGCTCTCTGGTCCGTTAAGGATGTGGCTAACGAAATATATTGGTTGCTGCCTCTTCTCTTTTTCCACCAATAACACGGCCGCGGCTGTTTTCAGCGAGGCCGAGATATACAATTGCAATACGTCCCCAGTCTCAGGCCTTGTAATGGTGGGTAAGCTCTTCAAATGCTCTTTTACCGCCAGGAATGCTCTGCTTTGCTCCTCTCCCTACTCGAATTTCTTATTTCCCCTTAGCAGCGCAAAGAAGGGCAATGCCTTGTCTGCCGATTTTGAGATGAATCTAGTGAGGGCCGCCATTCTTCCTGTCAGCCTCTGCATATCTTTGACGCT
Source organism: Beta lomatogona (assembly GCA_947646795.1). Lineage (NCBI taxonomy): Eukaryota > Viridiplantae > Streptophyta > Magnoliopsida > Caryophyllales > Amaranthaceae > Beta > Beta lomatogona. The sequence goes on along the minus strand of CANSNZ010000468.1, from coordinate 26,612 downwards.
CTTTGGTTCAGGTAGGTCGACAATGGCTTGAACTTTGTCTAGATTCGCGTCAATCCCCCTTTTGCTTACCAAAAAGCCCAAAAACTTCCCTGCTCTCACCCCCAAAGACACATTTCTTTGGGTTGAGCTTCATCTTGTACTTTCTCAAAGTTCTGAAAGTTTCTTCCAAGTCGTCTAGGTGTTCGCGGTCAGTTTTACTTTTGACGATGGAGTCGTCAACATGCGAATACCTTATCGACCTGCTTTTGGTAGGTTGCTCCTGCATTGCAGAGCCCAAACGGCATTGCCTTGTAGTTGTATACGCCATAATCTGTCATGAATGCTGCCTTTTTTCTGTCAGCCTCGAGCAAGCTAATCTGGTGATAGCCCGAAAACGCATCCATAAAGCTTAGCAGTGCATGACCGCTAGTAGAGTCTACTAACTGGTCTATTCTTGGTCATGGATAGCAGTCCTTTGGGCAGGCTCTATTGAGGTCCGTGAAGTCTACGCACATCCTCCACTGACCGTTAGCTTTTTTAACCATGACTACATTGGCCAACCATTCCGGGTAATCACATGGCTTAATGAAGTCAGCCGCCAGCAGCTTATCAACTTCCTCTTTGATGGCCTTGTTCTTTTCGGCAGATTAATTTCGTTTCTTTTGCTTGATAGGGCGGACAGTGTTGTCAACGTTTAGACGATGTACCATCACGGCCAGGTCTATTCCCGGCATCTCATCCGCCGAGAACGCGAAGACATCCGCGTTTTCTCTTAGGAGAGTCACCAGGTTAACCCTGACCTTTGGGTCCATGTCTGTTCCGACAACAACTGTCCTTGCCGGATCCTCCGCCAACATTTCCTGCTTTGTTTCCTCATCCGGCTTGGGCCTTGGCGTATCGTCAGGACTGGATTCCAACTCTTCCATTGAAACTTCCATCATCTCCTCATCCCCTTTCTCGGATTCTTCCTCATTTGCCAAAGCTCTCCTCTGGGCTCGTCTTTGCTTCCGAGTTGGCGAATTCAGATCTTCTATCGGAATTCTCCTTGCCGGCTGCTTTAACGCTGTTAGATAGCATGATTTCGCCATCTCCTGATTCCCTCTTAACTTCGCTGTTGTTCCAAGATTGGAAACGTACAGCATGGTAAGATGGTAAGTTGACACAACCCCTTGGACGTCATGGATAAAAGGGTGTCCGATAATTGTGTTATAAGCTCCAGGCACGTCAACCACCAAAAATTCCGCCATCACATCTCTGGCGTTCTCATCTTCTCCTACCCTGACCGGTAGGGTTATCAAACCTTCTGGAATCACTGACGCCCCCGTGAAACCTATAACTGGGGAACGGACGGGCTTCAGATGCTCCTGGCCAATCATCAGTTTCTCAAAGGTTGAGAAATACAATATATTTGCAGAACTTCCTCCATCTACCAAAATTCTATGGATCAGACAGTTTGATACTTTCAGCGTGACCACTAGAGGGTCGTTATGGGGGTAGACGACGTGCTTCGCGTCTTCTATAGTGAAAGACATAGCGGGCATTGCTGGCGGCCTTCTCCATTGCATACTTTCGTTGAAATTGACCTGGTGCCTGAATTCTTTTAGGCTGGCCTTTGCTCCGTTCACGCTACCGCCATGAATCGGACCGCCATTTATAACATGAATTTCTGAGATCCGCGACTGTACATTCTGGTTATGTGGCTTTATCACGTCTCCGTCTTTTGATTGAGCCTTGTACTGAGTGAAGTAACCTCGTCTTATCAGATCCTCCAGATTATCCTTCAAGTGCCTACAGTTTTCAGTAGTATGACCGTGATCCCCATGAAAATCGCACCACTTGCTCTTATCACGGTTTTTGTGAAACATTTGCTTTGGACGCTGCCATTTATCATTATCTTTGTTCATATGATATATCTGAGCTCTTGGGGCCGTGAGTTGTGTGTATGCATCGTACTTATCTTTGTACTCGAACCTTTCGCGGTCATTTTTCTCGCGATCATTCCCTTTCTTGACCACATTTGACTCTTGCTTCTTTCATCCCAGCCGCGATCATTTTCGCGACCCTTTTCTTTCTTCTGCTTATCATCCTTCTTCTTTTCAGGCTCGCGACTTTGACTGCTCGCGGCCTTGTCGAACTCTTCACCCCTGATGAAATCGTTTGCCTTCCTCAAGACTGGCTTTAGGGATGTGAAGGTCTTACGGCCCAGGTAGCTCCTGAATGCGAACCCCTCTCTCAACCCGGTCATCAAAGCTAAGACGGTCACATCCTGCTGAAGTCGGGGGATGGTGACCACCTCGGCATTAAAACGGCCAACGAAATCTCGCAGGCTCTCATTTTCTCGCTGCTTGATAGATAACAACTTGCCAGTTGTGCGCTCACGGCGTCTATTGCTCACAAAGTGAGTGCTGAACATAGATGAAAGTTGAGAAAAACTAGAAACATTACCAACCTTGATGCTCTTAAACCATGTCTGGGCAATCCTAGTCAGAGTGGATGGGAAGACTTTGCACCAGATGGCGTCCACCTGGGTGTATAAATACATGTGCCCTTCATAAGCGGCCACATGGTCATCTGGGTCTGAGGTGCCGTCATACTTACAGGACAACATCTTGATCTGCGGCATGGGGTGGTTCAGGATCTCTGTAATGAAAGGAGACAGCTTAGGCAAGATCAATAAGTGTCCGCCGGCAGAATAATTGCTGGCACCACTGATGCTATGTTCTCGGCGAGAACGACTTTGATTTTCATCCTCAAAATTGTTGAGGTCTTCAGTCTCCAGGATTGTTTCTTCATACTCTAGGTCCTCAATTTGCCTTTCCATCTGGTGTCCCGCCTGGGTGAAGGTCCGCATTCTCCTTATTGGGGTGCCATCACCGTTGCGACCATTCACGACCGCCATCCGCCTACGAACCTGGCCAACCCTTGGATTAGGAGTAGGGGTGTTGTTAGGCTGAGGAGTACCCGCTTGTAACATTTGGATGAAAGACGCTACAATTTGTAGCTGCTCAGGAGAGAACTGACTGAGTTGAGTCAGGTTGAGTGGTCCGCCACAAGTGTTGACCTGAGATACATTGTTCTCAGGAGTTTGTTGTTCGTTAACGTTCTCGGTCCCTCTAGTTTGGAATTGAGGTGCACCGAGTGGTCCGGTAAAAGCGGGCTGCGTAGACCCCTGACCGGCATCGAACCCTAGTGGATCACGTCCTTCAATGTTTGCTCTTTCCATGTTAGCGTTCACAAAGATGGGAGGTCCCTCTTTCTAGCGCCAAATTGTTCCGGTTGCAGAACGGTTGGCGGTCTTATGAAGAGTCCGCCAAAGATTGGAGTTAGCGTCCGCTGGTGAATAGCTGCACAAGAAGCAAACGTGAACTACCCTCGGGGGGGATGCGAGGAAACCCCTCCGACGCTCAAGTCAGCACGTGCCCAACTAGGATTTAGAGAGAGAAAGTAGAGAGAGAGATAAGAATTGCGAGTGTGAGAGACTGTACTACAGATAGTACCATTGGGCTATTTATAGAAGTACTATTCATCTGACAGGGTGCGTAATCCTTTTACACGTGTACGTTCGTAGTGCGTTTGACAACTAGGAAATTTCCCTTATTTTGTCTTGCTGGGCGACCGCCAACGTTGTCGGACCACGTTGATGTATTGACTTGTTAGAGCTGTAGGCGACATTTACAATATTCGTGTCCGCAATGGTGTTCGCGGACTCACTACAGGGATCTGCTAACACACTTGGTTATACCCATACATATACCCTAATATTCCTAATAATAAGTGAACTTTATGTTTTTATAACATGTCCTATTATTAGTTATCGTCCTTCTAAATGGCGCTCTGTTTATTTGTTAATAACTCTGCATCTAAGGCAATGCATTTGTATTTTCATGATGATGTTCAGAGCCGGCTAATGGCCTGTGCAAACAGACCATCAGCACAGGACCCCGAAATTTTAAGGGCCCAAATATTGAAGCCCAGCCTTTTACAAAAAAAAAAAAAAAAAGCGTCTTCTTATCACCTGATATCTTCCATATTCAGTGCACCACTTCAGTCTTCAGTAATCCAGCATAACACTCTAACTTCCCCTAATTTCTCGGTCCAATTTTTCAAAATTTGTTATCTTTTGAAAATCTTCCATATCCTTAATTTCTCAATTTTTACAACTTTCCAAAATTCTCTTACTCATTCTCTATCAACAATTATGCATAATATGGAAAAATCAATTCTGATTTCTCCATTCAATCTTCAGTTAACTGCTAATTTTTTTTACTCTTTATATATTTCTACTCAATCTCTTTTTTCATCAATTACCAACTGATTCTGAGACAAAAGAATTTAAGATTCTTACCTTCAAGTTCTGTTATATTTTGGTTTCTGGGAATTTGGGGAAGAAGAAACGAGAAGACTGAAGATACCTTTTGTTTCTTTGTTGTCAATTTTTTTTCTTTCATTTTATGGTTTGCAATTGTTAGAATGTTGGCAGTAGCCTAGCTAATTGCTCCACTATGACGAAGACGATGACAGGTACTAACTTGCAATATGTAATGCCGTAAGCCTGTAATGTAAAATTTTAAGGCTTAGTGGTATTTGTGTATAATAATGTCTATCATCAATTGAATTTATTAAATCAAAGAGATTTTTTCTTTAATTTTTTAGGTTGAAATTAATGGTTAGTAATTGACTAAAGTAGAAGGTTAATAATAGCTTCAAGTTGCAATGAGATTTTATTTACCATTTAAATAAAGTATTTTAAGTTTTGGGGGACTCAATTTGTAAGAATATAATCGTAATTTGGTAATATATTTAATGCATACGTTTTGTTATGAAAATTGCATTTTTTATATTAGGGGCCTAATTTTTAAGATTAGAACAGGGCCTCTAAAATGTTTAAGACGGCCCTGTTGATGTTTATGTGGGTAAAAGAAAATGCAGAGAAAGTATCATCACCGCTATTTGTGTCTAGTATTAATATAGAACATAAGTGTCAATCACTTTAAAAATATATAGCATCTAATACTTAATTGTTGCTTTCAGAATTTAAAATAAAAATAAAAATAGAATAACTTACAACATTTTCCCTTTCAACCTCTAGTGGTGGCTTTAGCTTTCTGTAAGCTTTCTGATACATTACTCTCATCCTGTTAATCAATAATGATAAATTAGAAAGCTACTTAGATGACAAAAAATAGATGAATCATAATTGAATATACTAATGTACAACCAGTGGCGGATCTAGAAGTTGGGCCACGTGGGTTCATTATATATATATATATATATATATGTATATAGAAGTGAGTTCATATGAGAATGCATACTTACATGAGAAATGAGAATGAATTTTACACGCTATAACTCTAATGAACAAGTGATGTAACTCTAATGAAAAAGTGATGTAACTCCAAAAAAACAAATATTAGAAAAAAAAAATTTAGAAAAAAATTTTTTTTTTTTGGGGCTCGAAATTTTTTCGGGGGTATAACTCTAATGAACAAGTGTTGTAACTCTAATCCAATCATGTGGTTGAGATTCATTCTCATTTCTCATGTAAGGATATATATATATATATATATATATATATATATATATATATATATATATATATATATATATATATATATTGATGAGTATTCTATGACTGTATTTTTTCCTTAGATAGAAATTATAAACAATGGTTAATGTAGAGTACGTGAATAGCGTCAAAGTATAAAATATATCAATTGTACTAAAACGGATGGAGTATTAACAATTTTGAAACTGAAATAGGAAGCGAAAAAAATAAAAAGTGAACTAATTAATAGAGGATACATTCATCAGATAATGAGATAATGGATAAGTTTTAAAAAAAACAAGAACAAAAGGAAAAGAAATGAAAGTCAAAATGAAAAATGAAAAATGAAAATTAAGAAAACAAAATGCTCTAAATAGCTACTTAGAATCCAAAGAGAAGACAATAGGAAAATAAATAAATGGAAAACAAATTGACAAAGAAGCAACACATCAGTAGAAACATATTTAAAAAAGAGGAAGCAAAACGTCAGTACTAAGACTTGAACCCGCGTGTCGAGAAGTTAGATAATGATATCGGTCATACCACTAAGCCAAGTTCACACATTTGCTTGAGAGCAGCGCGGGTTTTTTTATGTTTCGTTACTTCTTCCCGTTTTCTTCTACAGCTTTTCCGTTTATTTTTTCCCAGATCCAGCATGGGTTCAGTTGAACCCACTGAACCCACGCTAGATACGCCACTGTGTACAACCTCATCTACTTGTTACAGTAGAAACATCATAAGTGATGTTGACCATTATATACACAATGTTATTGTAAAAGCCCCAATTTTTCCGACCAGCTTACAGAGCATTAAGCACAACGGGAGGGACTCTGCTCGAGCTAACCCGAACTATTACCATTACACTCACCGAACTACATCGGCAGGTGTGGAACTCAAATCCCAACTCTATTCAATTTAATTAATTATTCATCATCACTCCATTGTTTCTTTTAAGTAGGCAACCATTGAACTCACCAAACTAACAATCATGTTAAACTAATTCACGAAGTCAGTCTTAAAATTCTTTTCCAAAATAACAACTAAAATTATATCACATCACTCAAAGGCTACTAATATTTGGGTTTTTAACAAACAATTAACAATATTTCACAATACCACATCCATTCCATCAGCCAATCAAGCACCATTCAATTTATCTTTATTCAACCAACACTACATCAATCAATTAACCATACGCCACAACTGCGGCAGGACAGTGGCAGCACCACCACAACCCCATAGCCCCGTAGCAGTAACACAAGCAGGCGAGAGAAGAGGGAAAAACAGAGCTGCGGCTCGTGGCAGCAGCAGTACAACAACGACACCAGGGCCACCAGGGAAAGAATTGCGGGGGAGGGGAGAGGGGGTTTTGTTTTTTCTCAAACAGAAACGAAGGTTGGTTTCCTATTTGGAATTTTGGACCAAACACTACTCAACTAAATTTTTTTTTTTTAAAACTAAAATCTAAAATATATTTAATAATAATAACTTTATAAAATTAAATTAATAAAAATCAAATTCATACTTCAATTCAAATAAAATAATAATATTCGATACATAATTAACTTAATAAATATAATTAGTATTTAATAATTATTTTTAAAAGTTGGACTATTATTACAGCTATAATTATTCTTGTGGGTTACATCAACCATAAATAGAAATCTCTTTCACAATAACACCTTGAAGTGTTTAGGAAAGCCACCACTAACACCATCCTAATAACGATTGCAAGGATAAACTTTAATACTTATGGTCCGTTCTATTCAACTTATGTTAGTTTATATAAGATTTTATAAGATCAGATCAGATCAGATAAAATAAGATAAGATAAAATAAGATAAGATAAGATCAGATAAGATAAAATAAGATGTTAGACACACTCAATAACTATCTTATAAGATAAGATAAGACAAAATAAGTTGAACTGAACAGACCCTTAGTAATAATATGTATGAATTTTTTAAAACTTTATTGTTATTTTTATTAATTATTAAAATAATTAACTCAAACTTTTCTTGATCTTCCAACAAATCTACAACAAACTTATTTTATAAATTTCGTGACCTCTTTCTCAACTAAAGGAAAGATGCATTACCCCGTATTGTTATTGTCAGATATAGGGGCGTAAATAATGCGAGTCGAGTTTGAGTTCGGGCTAGCTCGACTCGACTCGACTCGTTAGCATTGCGAGTCGAGCTCGAGTTGAGTCGAGTTTTGACCGACCATTGTACGAGTAGATCTCAAGTTGCTTGCAAATGTCTCGAATTAAAAGCAATCATAAGGTAGAAAATATGTCGGAGTTTGGTATTTTGCTATACATGATTAGGTAATCGACCTTCTAACGAGTTTCGAGTCGAGTATGGAGTTTCTCAACTCGACTAGCCAACATCTCGAGTCGAGCTCGTGTTCTATTCGAGCTTACTTGAGTCGAGCTTTGACCGAATCAATCTCAAGGAGCTTGCGAGTTGTCTCGTCTCATTTACACCCCTAGTCAGATACAACAACATATAAGCTTGTATCTACAAATTATTCGATCAAATAGCGTTATTAAACACAAAAAACATGAATAATATAAAAAAGTTTGATTACTAAAATGTGTTTTGTTACCTTGGCACGATATTTTTTATCACAATGTTCTGTATCCGCATCTTACAGCATCGCCTTCTCGTATGAATCCACTTAGACATTTTTTGCATGCATCATAATACCAAGAATACTGAAAATCTATATCCTCAATTATGATTAAACATATACATAGACTCGGCTATATAAAAAAAGAGAGTAAGGAATTACTTATTTATGTCTTGCTTTAATCCTATTAATCGGTTTGCATCATATGACAAAGAAAAATTGCTTCGGCTTGCTGAGTTTTATCCATATGAATTTTCAAGTGGTGAAATGTTCTTTTTTTGAACATTCAGTCATTCACTCGATAATTTCATTGATGGTGTTTTAAATGATGACAAGTTTTGGAATGTGAAGACTCTCAATGAGCTTTCTATGAAGCGTTTTGAGACAAAAAAAAACATGAAGCATATTCAAAAGTTATTTGCTTTTAGAGTTGGTGTTAATTTTTCTAGTGGCGACTTCAAGCGTAGAAAGAGCATTCTCTAGTATGACTATTATCAAAAGTAAATTAGAAAATAGCTAGCATGGGAGATAAATTGTTAAATGATAGTTTAGTTACTTATCTTGAGAAAGATTTGTTTTGTGATGTAAAAGTTGATGCGATTTTAAATCGTTTCCAAATTTTGAGAAATCGACGTGAACAATTGTAATTTTCTTTTATTATTGACTTCAATATTGTATTTGGATTTTGTAACATTTTGTATTTAGTAGTTATGATTTATTTTTTGGGACTTGATAGTATTGTAAAATTATGCTACCCATCATCCGAAATCCTAGATCCGCCACTGACTTGCACCACTTACCTAATAGAACAACAAAGGAAGTATCCAACTAGGAAGAGACTCTGTCGCATCTTATTTGTGCTCCATTACGATTGAATTACAGGTTAGAGATTAGCCAAAAGTTCATTTTTAGTTTTTAATTAGTTGTTGCCCCGGTGATGTCTTGGGTCATTGCGTGTAATTCGTTTATTATTTTTTTTTATGAAATTAATTGAAATACATGCCTCCATATCAACGTATGTATTTAGATGACACGTAGCTACCTCCAATGCTTCATAACTTTCAATTAGTATTGAGTACCGGGTGCATAATAAATTTATTATGATATCATTTGCTTTTCGCAAAATAGGTCACTCTTTTAAGTCAAAATAAGTCATTTATAAACAAAGAATAGTTGCTTACCTTAAATGAGTCAATTGAATATAAGTAAAAGCGACCCCATTTAGGACAAAATGTTACTTGGGTCTAAAGGGTAGCTTTTTATCTTAATAGATCACTCATATATAAATTTATAAGTGCTTATTTAAGACATATAGTTACCCGCCATCTTCATAAATTCATGTCATACAATGGATCGGTCCTTTAAATTAGTTGATTCGACACGACAAAGTTTGTAATATCAATTTTCGAGTCATAAAGGCACGTTACATTTCCGTTCCTATACATTGATTTAGTTAACTCCAATATATTTTCTTAAATTTCTCCTTCAGATAGTTAATATTAGTGTTTTCTATCTTGTAAAAGGCTAAGCATAAATTAAGGTTTTGGTGGCTTCATTAGAGATTTTTATAATGCAGCAAAGTTGATTTAATGTTTTATTATCACTATTATGATAAACTGAAACTTGATAGGTAATATAACTTGTAACATGGGGATATATTATTATAACACTGATTTACTCATTTACTTGATAAGTCAATTAATGTAGAAGTCGAATTGGTGTGTCAACTTAAGAAGCATAATTATTTCTACTTACAATAAAAAATAATATGAACTTGTAGATAAGTTGGTTAGTACATTTGTATCTCAAAGGAGAGGTTGTGAGTTCGAGTCTTAATACCCACATTTTTATTGTTAATTTGTGTCAATTACATATGCTTAGGAGGGGGGAAAACATGTGGCAGTACGACATTTATTTGCTTTGAGTTATATAGGTACTTAAATGTAAATAATATGAAATAAATAAAGAAGGAAAATAGTAACAAATTTTTTGAGGAAATTAGTAACAAAAATTTACTTTTACTAGGAGTTTGATCATTTAGCCATAAAAAAACAAAAGTAACCATTATCAACAAAAAAAAAAAAAAAGATTTCATACATATGAGGAAAACAAGGTACATAAACAATCTCCATAGAGGAAGGGTTAAAACATATAATTAGAATAGTGAAAGTAGACTTAGAAAAATATTGAAATAAACATGGCAACATCTCAAGAGAGGCCTCCTCTTATTGGTAATTTCTGAACATTAAAAACTCTAAAACAGTTGATCACGTAGCTTCTTCTTCTTTTGACTTTTTTTTTTTTTTTTTTTTTTTTTTTTGGCAATGGATCACCTAGCTATATCCACACTAATTTGCAACAGAAAATATATTAAACATTTACACCTTTTGCATTACAAGGTAAACTGATGACCTCAATCCTACAAACCTTAAAATTACAACAACACTCACTCCCACACATTATTGTTCATCTAAATTGAAAAGGAAGAAATTCAAACTAGTGATGACAAAACTAATGTTCAACAGTTTTCACTTTTCCCTTTCAGTTTCAAAAGAGCTTTATTCTATCCTCGACGCTGCCCTTCTTTTTGCTCTTGTACTCCTCCAGTGTCATAGCCACCTCTCTGCTGTCCAACCCCATGTGCCCGCTCACGGCCTGTCTCTCCAGTATCATAATCAACACCGCCACCACCAACACCAGCACCTACAAGATCCCCAGTGTCGTAACCGCCTCCCGTTCCATGGAGGCCTCCGACTCCATGAGTCCGCCCACCCTGCATCTTACCAGTATCATATCCGCCTCCAACAGCACCACCTCCAACATCCACAGCATCATAACCTCCACCATAAGTGCCTGTCACCCCGGTGGTATGGGGGACTTGAACCTCAGTAACCTCAGTACGGTACCCAGTCGCAGTTGGCCCCATACTGGCTGCGGTACCATAAGTGTAAGTGTAACCAGCTTGGCCAGTGCCAACATCAGCACCAGCAGGGCGGTGGAGCTGCTCCTGCCCTCCGCCCTCGGTGCCGTATTCTGTTGGGTCATATCCTGTGGCGCTACCCATGGTGGTCCTGGAGGCTCCAGTGGAGCCAGGTGCTCCCATTGGGTCACGGGCTCCCGCCGCGCCTGTGGTTCCAGGAGCTCCTAAACCAGCACCACCTTGGCCTGTAGCTCTAGTGTGTTGGTCAGTTTGACGACTTGACATTTTTTTTTTCAAGGGATCGAGTAGGTTGAATTTGATTTATGAGTGTGCTTACTTAAGCTTTGAAGGAAGTTTTTTTTTAAGTTGGGTAAGGTATGTGAATATGATGTGATAATGTAACATATATATACTGGTGGCGCCTGCAGGCTGCATATAGTCGGCGAAGAGGATGGAGTGGATAAGAGTACTAATTAAAGACTTCTGCTGTACACGTAGCTGTGGTTGCTGCGTGGCAGATTTATGAGGCAGGTTAGTTGATGAGAGCATGACACAACGTGACAACGCTCGTCAATGTTACTCTTTATACTCCTTTTGTCTGCATTTGCTTTGCATGAGAGTTCGAGATAAGTTGAAGATTAAAAGAATAACTGGAATATTGATATGACATATGAGTCATGATCATCAAAATAATAACAACTTTTTGTTGAAAAAGACTTATTAAAATAGCTATTTTGTTAAAAAATATCTAAAAAAAATTTTTTTGTTGAAAAAAAAAAAAGACCACCTCAATATTTTCCGACTAAAAAGTCAATTTTTCCGATGTTGACTTGTTTTGCCTCCCTTTTTCAATAAATGGGACCAACCTATTCTTTTTTCCCTACCATAATCCCTTAAAATGGAAAGCAAGAGGAAAGGGTTTTGTAGGGTTAATGGATTAGGATTGAAAAAAATATGTTGGTGTTATTTAATGAGAAGAGGAGAAGAAGAAAAGTCAATGCTATAAAATTGATTTTTTGTCCCAAAAATATTGAGGTTGTCTTTTGTAACAAAGGGAAGTATTATAATAGGTCTTTTGAGAAAGAAAAAAAATTTATTAGGGTTTTTTCAACAAAATAACTATATTAATAGGCAATAAAAAGTTCAAATAATGAAATGCAGGTGGTCGATTATTTACAAAGATTTATCATGTGAAAAGAGTAATTATCTTTAAATTCTTGATAGACTCGAACAGTGAGGAATGCCGAATGCCAGAGCTAACGTGCAGTGCGAATGTGCGATGAATTGTAGTGTAGGAGTGTTACAATCAAAATCAGATCCAAGGATAATGATAGTGTCGTTTTGATTTCAAAACGGTTCTTTTTTTTTTTTTTTTGTATCTTCCGTAACATTAAGTATCTTCCGTGACATTATGCTTTCAAATCTATATGAACCCTGGGTAATCCGTCTTGTGTGGACCCGGTTCATATTAAAAAATAGTATGGTTTGGCTGATACGTCTTTTCTACAAACTAGCCACTCCCGCTTCCAAAATCCGCGCAATTTTCTCTCTCTTCAATAAGATTCTCTCGCCCTAAAATTTTAACAAAAACAGTTGTTCAGAACAAACATATACTATATCATCTTAAAATATACTATATCATGTCAAAATAACACTATCATGTCAAACACTATAACGATCAATTATGATAATTTTGTGTAATATACAAATAAACTACACTATAACATTTCAAAATACACTATATCATGTCAAAACAGACTATATCATGCAACTCTATCATGTCAAAAAACACAGCAAAACACTATCATGTCAAAATACACTATATCATTTCAAAATACACTATATCATGTCAATATATACTATAACATGCAACACTATCATGTCAAAAAAATCAGCAAAACACTATCATTTTAAAATACACTATATCATTTTAAAATACACTATATCATTACAAAGTACACTATATTATTTCAAAAATACACTATCAGGAGAGTGAAGTTATCGGAGGTGAGAGAAGTTATCGGGAGAGAAAAGAGCAGAAGACTGAACGCGGCAAAAACGGAAAGTTGTAATCATTAAAACTCACGTGAGATGGATAAGATGCACACTAAGTTAGTGTGCACCGGGTTCATATTAGTTTTTTTATTTTCTTAATCCTATTATAAGAATGTATCCATATTTTAAGTAAATTCATATTGCAACACAACTAGTTTAAGGTTCAACTGTTTTCTTCAACTTAAAACCTCACGTCTTAGATGTCCCGTCTAGGGGGTGCTTAACGAGCGAGCCGAGCCCGAATAGCACCTGGGCTCGGCTCGAGCTCGTTTAAGTTTTCAAGAGCTCGGCTCGGCTCGTGAGCTCGCCGAGCCTGGGGGAGCCGAGCTCGGCTCGAGCTCGTGATGAGAATTCACGGCTCGAGCTCGGCTCGTGAGCTCGTTTAGGCTCGGCTCGTGGGCTCGTTTAGGCTCGGCTCGTGGGCTCGTTAGGCTCGGCTCGTGGGCTCGTTAGGCTCGGCTCGTGGGCTCGTTTAGGCTCGGCTCTCTATTATGGGCTCGAGCGCGTTTAGGAAATTTATTTTGCAAAAAAACTCGTATAAAGTGAGTTTAATGATTCTATCATCATTGACGACTCCAATAAAACAATATAAAAGTTTCGCATATTGCAAACAATACAAAAGTTCTAAAACAATACAAAAGTTCAACAACGATAATATATCAACCAACACATATACAATATATTACATAAAATAAAGAGTTCATTCTTTTCTCAAGGCAATGTCATTCTTGTAAGTTGCCATATGCTCCAAAGCCTACAATGCCCGCTCCATGCTACTTCCATTACACCATACAATCATAAGTTAAATAAAAAGATTAGTCAAGTTCTAAAAATACAATCATAACTTCTCTATCTTTTTTTGTTTTCTTTTTCTTTTTAATTGTTTTAACCTTTTCTTTTAATCTTTCTTCTATTATATAGCTTAGTTAATATCTTAAAATAAATAATTAATATAATTATTAATATCTATAAACAATTTTTTAATATATAAACAATTTTTTAATATAAAATATTTTTTAATATAAAATATTTTTTTAATATAAAATAATTTTTTTAGTATAAAATAATAATCGAGCTGTTCACGATCTTTACGAGCCGAGCTTTGCCTAGCTCGGCTCGGCTCATTTAAGTCTCGAGCCGAGCCCGAGCTCGAGCCGAGCCCGAGCTCGAGCCGAGCTTCAACGAGCCGAGCTTTGACCGAGCCGAGCCCGAGCTGCTCGCGAGCCTGTCAGGCTCATTATCACCCCTAGTCCCGTCGTTGTGCTAGCGATATGCATATATATATATATATCCAATCCATTCTTTTGGTGTTCGAATATTTCAGATATGAATTTTCCATTTTAAATATAATATTCGAAAATATTCGATTTTATGACCGGATATCCGAAAATATATGGTGAATCGAAATTTATTTTTTGAACTTTTCTTTAAAAAATCAACATTTTTTAGTTATCGGATTTGGATCGCATTTTCTCCGATTTATCGGATCATATCGGATTATCAAAATATTTCCCTTGATTTCATTTCTGGTAGCTTTATTTTCACACTTTTCCCAACCTTACTTTACTAAATGAATCTATTTGATTCATCATGTACACACCTCTCTGGCTCTATCTTCAATCAACTTCCTTTCATTTACTTAAAAGATGTAGCGAAATTGAAAGATATTCCCTCTGTATTTTTTAGTTTGCTCACTCCGAATCTTGACACTATTCAAAACCAGAGAATTTTCTAAATCCTTTTCAGTATATAAGAAAAAAATATAGTCATGTGGGGTCTTGTTTCATTGTTCCCTTACTTTATTAATATTCAATTGTTATAATTATTACATTCTAGAAAAGATATTTAAGGTCAAAAAAGTGTAATGACGTGCAATGTCAGAATAGACAATAAAGATATTCAAAGAATAAAGAAGACATCCAACAATATTAGTTATTTTACTCAAACCTTTCATAAAGACAAGCACTAGAAAAACAACAGAAAAACCCAAAATAATTAGTTAAATTTGATAGCTAATCATAATAATTTGTTCAGTAACACATTATTTTTTATTACTTAGTACAGACCTTCTTGCATATAACTAATAATCTTTGATGTAAAAAATTTATATGGACCTAGGGCCTGTTCTCCCTAGCTTATTTTCAGTTTAGTTCAGTTTAGTTCAATTCAGTTCAGTTTAGTTTAATTCAGTTCAATTCAATTCAGTTCAGTTCAGTTCAGTTCAGTTCCTAAATTATTATCATTACTATTAATTAATTATAATTTAATTCAGTTCAGTTAAGTTCAGTTCAATTCAGTTCAGTTCAGTTGTTTTATGACGAAGAGAACATGACCCTAGTCCACACTAAATTTAATGTGGATCTAATGCTCTTACATGTGATTTATGGAAAAAAAAGGTCACTATGTTAAAAAAAAAAATTTAGTGTGGACCTAATGCTTGTATAGAAGTAGACGGTAGTTATAGATTGTATATGGTGACTATGTGAAAAAGAAAATTATTATGTTATAAAGTGTAACTTTCATATAATAAGCTAATGTAAAAAATGGTGACTATATGAAAAAACTATCACTATATTAATGAATGGTAGATTAGTGTAATATTAATTGTCAAAAGTGACTATATGAACAAAGGCTTAATATATCACATTGATGGATTTGGTCCACGTTAACTCATCCTTGATTGATTAGTAAAAACATATGGAAAGGTACACCAGCCTAATTTAGGTAGTCGTGTTAGACTGTTAGTACTGAAAATTTGATTTTTTTTTTTTTTTTTTTGGTACCTATCATTGTTTGAAACAACACAATATTGTGTGTCTAGCAACCATAGTTCAATACATTCCGGTGGAGGGGAAAACAAAATACAAACATCATTAGGGATGTACTTAAGTTCTTCCTAGCCAACTTAGCTAAAGCATCCGCCACTTTGTTGGTTTCTCTACTATCAAACTACACGGTGACATCTTGCATTCCATGGAGCAACTCCCTACAATCAATTAGTTAAACAAGCCAGATTACTTTTTATGTTGTGAGGATGATGGATAGCTATAAGTTATATTGTCAAGCTTAAGTTATAAGTCTTGCTTAGTCAGCTTAGTTTGCTAGAATACTCTTTTAGAATACTCTTTGTATAAATAGTCTTGCCTAGTCAGCTTAGTTTGCTAGAATACTCTTTGTATAAATAGCTCACATCAAAGGATAGGAGTTAGCTCAAGTGGATAGAGCACTCCCCCTTGGCCCCCGAGGTCGGGGTTCGATCCTTTACCCCCAGATTATCTTTGGGGTGTTTCCTTAGCATGCTATGCATGCCTTACCAACCAATGTGTTGGTGTTTCCTACAGGCTAGTAGCCTTGTAGGGGTTAGCCTTTGGGCTGACTTAATTTCCTAATAAAAAAAAAAAATAAAAAAAAAATCACATCAAGATAGTTTACAAGTTTAGTTTTTCATTATGTAAGAAGCAGTTGTAATATGATTTTTCTCTCTCATTTGAATGAAAGATAAACACATTTCTTGAGCTTATATTCTTCCATATGGTATCAGTTGCCGAATCTCGTTCGTGAGATTAAGGTTTTCCTAGCTTAATTACGATTGAATTCATCTAAATCAATTGTAATTGTTGATTGAGGTTGATCGAAATTGTTTAATTGCAATTTCTTGATTCTCGAATTTGAGGTTTCTTTGAAGTTTTTGGTGATTTCTTGAAGTTTTCTGGAGAATTTTTCAATGGCAGATTCTGATGTAAATTCTACACGAGTTAATGATGAGAATTTGCAGAACTCAAACAATGGAGGTAATCTCGATCCACTTTTTGTTGCAAATTCAGACAATCCTACAGCTTCTCTTATTTCTGCTACATTTAATGGTACGAATTTCATTAGATGGAATAGGAATGTTAGAAGAGCACTTATTGCTAAGAATAAAGAAGGTTTTATCACTGGATTGTTGCCTATGCCTGAAATTACACACTAAGATTATCCTAGATGGAATAGAGCTGATTATATGGTCATGAGTTGGATTCTTAGTTCTATGAGTCCAAATATTGCTGATGATTTTGCTTATGTTTCCAATTCTACTGAGTTATAGAAAGAATTGTGTTAGAGGTTTGGTCAGTCCAATGGTCCATTAACCTATCAATTGAAGAAACAAATTGATGGATTAAGACAAGAGAATATGACAATTATTGCATACTATGGAAAGATCAAGAAGCTTTGGGATGAACTTAAGTCATAGAGGTCTTTTCCAAGCTGCAGTTGTGGTGCTTTGAATAATTGTAGTTGTCAATTTCTTAAAAGACTGGCAGATCTTGATGCTGAAGACAAGTTGATGCAATTCTTGTTAGGGTAAAGTGGATTTTGACAATACTATCACTAACATACTGTCAATGGAACAACTACCTACAATAAATAGAGCATTCTCAAATCTCAATTGCTCATCAAATTGAGAAACAAAAGGAGAAATCTGGTGTATTAGATGTTGCTTGAGAGCGTGCTATGGCCGCACGAGGTTTAATCAGGGAGGTGGTGCTATGAATGGATTACGAAGTTTGGAAAAAGAGACTGAAAAAGGAGAAGCAAGATAAGAAGTGTGATCATTGTGAGGCAAAGGTCATACTGTTGACCAATGCTTCAAGATAATTAGATATCCAGATTGGTACAATGCTATCAAGTCTGAAAAAGGTGCTAATGGAGGCTATGGTGCTGGAATTTATAATAGCAACAAAAGTGGTTAAAAAAATGGAGGAAAGAAATTTGCAGCTAATGTGCATATTTCTCAAGAAGGAGGAAGTATTGGACAGAATGATACTCCATTTGATTTTCATAATGATGCAAGCAATGATGCTGGATATATGAATCATGGTGGAAATAAAATTGATCAAGATATGTTAAGCTCAATTTGTCAGGAGGTAATGAGGGCTATGAAGGGTAAACAACCTGTCTACAACAATAATTCTTTTGCAAGTTGTGCAGGTAATGCTATTAACACTTCATTTTCTGCCTTAAATCATAATTTTGCTTCTGTGTGGATTGTGGATTCTGGTGCATGTGATCATATGGTGTTTGATAAGAAGTTTTTGGTAGATAAAAAAAAATTATAGAAGGAAATCAGGTAGGTTTACCTGATGGTACACATAGGTGTGTTAAGATGGTTGGAAGTGTTATCTTAAGTGATAATATAATAATACAGGATGTATTGTTGGTAGATGGATTTAAACATAATTTAAATTGGTAGAAAATGCCGGTATCTTGGTTCAATTTACCAAGGATGCTTGCTATTTTCAGGACCAATATAAGCAGCAAGTTATTGGAAGTGGTAAGAAACATGGTGGTCTATATTACTACTTCGATCATGCGTATCCTAAGGGTGTTCAAGATGCTTTCGGTATGACATCATCATGTAATACAGTAGCTACTTCTTGTGTGTTGCCAAACAAGACAGCTGTTGGTAGAATAAATAAAAACACAATTGCTAGGAAGAATAAATGTACTAATGTTACTGCTCATTTGGAATTGTTGCATAATAGGCTAGGTCATTTGTCGCTGTCTAAAATGCAACATGTTCCTGGATTTGATTGTCAAGGGTTATTTGGAGTATAATTGTACTGTTTGCTTGAATTCTAAACATCACAAACTACCATTTACTATCAGTACCAGTAGAGCATAACATTGTTTTGATGTACTTCGCATTGATTTATGGGGACCCTATAGAGTTCATGCTTTGAATGAAGCTAGTTATTTCCTTACTCTACTTGATGATCATATTAGAGTGACATGTACTTATTTGTTACATAACAAGTTACAAGTTGCCTAAACCATTACTGATTTTCTGCAAATGGTTGAAAATTAATATCATACATCTGTTAAGGTTGTCAGATCAGATAATGGAATAGAAATCATAAGACAATCATGCTTGAATTTTTTCTGTCTGAAGGAATTTTAATGCAGAGAAGTGTGCCATATGTTCCTCAACAAAATGCTCGTGTTGAAAGGAAACATAGACACTTATTGGAAGTGTCTAGATCATTAAGATTTTAGGCTAATTTGCCAAAAAAGTTTTGTGTGTTAACAACAACATTTCTTATAAATAAAATGCCTTCTAAAGTTATTTCTTGGAAATCTCCTTATGAAGTTATGTTTGGAAAGGTTCCTGATTATGATGCTTTGAGAAGTTTTGGTTGCTTATGTTATGCTTATATCATGATGATTAAGAGAGATAAATTTGACTCAAGGGCAAGAAAGTGTATCTTTATAGGTTATCCATATCACATTGAAAAATATTTTCTCTTCTTCATAAACCTGATCTTGTATCATTTGGTGATGACAATGATACTCCTGCTCTAACTACAAATAACTCCTCTGATCCTATTCCTTCATATGTCCATAATTCATCCCATTCAACAGGTGATTCTTCTGCTGATTCATTACATTACATTCACCCGTGCATCATTCTCCTATTGTTTCACATTCATCTTCATCTTCTTCTCAACATATTTATATCCCTACATCACCTATACTGAGACAAAGTACTAGAAACATTATTTCCTCCACTGAATTTACTGATTTTGTTAACACTTATATTCCCCACAAAAATATTTCTGCATCTTCTACTAGTACTGAATCTCAGTCATTTGCTGTCAATTCTTGCCAAATCATTGATCCCAAATATTATAATCAGGCCAAGAATGATCCGAATTGATTAGAGCAATGAATAAAGAACTTCAAGCCCTTGAGGAAAATGAAACTTGGGAGTTAACAATGCTTCCTAAAGGTAAGAAAGCTATTGGTTCTAAGAGGCTTTATAAAACCAAATTTAAACCTGATGGAACCATTGAAAGACATAAAGCCATACTTGTAGCAATTGGTTATCAGCAAATAGAGGGTCAAATTTTTACTCAAACATTCTCTCGTGTTGCAAAACTAAGAACAAGAGTTGTTGTTGCTTTGTCTACTTGTCCATAAATGGAATATGTGTCGACTAGATGTAAACAATGCATTTTTGCACGGTTTTCTTGATGAAGAAGTGTACATGCTTCCACCAACTGGTTATTCTAACGCTAAAAATGGTGAAGTTTGCGATTAAGGGAAATCTCTTTATGGGTTAAAATAGGCTTCAAGGCGTGGAATAAAGAGTTAATAAAAATTTTGATATCTCTTGGTTTTATTTGTCTAAAACAAGATTATTCCTTGTTTACTAGAACCTTGGATGGGGAATTCTTGGTTATTTTGGTGTATGTAGATGACATGTTTGTCACGAGTACTTCTATGTCTCAAATTCGGGATGTTAAGCATGCTCTTGATTTAGCCTTCACCATAAAGGATTTGGGTGAGCTAAATTATTGTCTTGGCATAGAAATCCTCGAACAATGAGATGGCACTTTTATGTCTCAAAAAAAAAAAAAATTAAAGATGTTATATCGGACACAAGCATGGAAGACTGTAGTCCCGTTTCTACTCCTCTCTTCAAGGTCAAAATTACGGGAGATCTGATGGAAGAACCCGATGTCTACGTAAGGTTAGTTGGCAAGTTGCTATACCTAGGTCTTACTAGACTGATTTGTCATATGTTGTACAACATTTAAGCCAATTCATGCATAGTCCTCGTGCTCCTCATCTTAAGGATGCTCTTCGTGTCATTAAATATCCGAAAGGCACCATAGATCATGGCTTGTATTACCTTTGCTCGCCGGACTACTCTCTGGTACATGCTTATAGTGATTCGATTGGAGTGGGTGTCAATTTAGTAGCAGATCACTTAGTGCCTAGGCGGTTTTCATTAGTTCAAACCTAGTATCTTGGAAAACCAAGAAGCAAACTACGAGTCAGTAAATCCTCCTGCAGGACGAGCAAGGGAGCATGTCCAGCCAACAAGTGAACTTGTGTGGATCCATGGTCTCTTGGAAGATTTAAGTGAAATTTTCTCTTCCTATCACTATGTACTATGACAATAATTCGCAAAGCATTTGTCTCACAACCCTATGTTTCATGAGAAGACTAAACCTTTGAAACAAGGTATGCATTATGTTAGAGGAAGCCAGTCGCGATGGCTTCTTAACAACCGCTCATGTTTCAAGCAATCAACAGGTTAGCGGATGTTCGACTAAGGCTCTTCCTTCTCCTCAGCATTCATCTCTTTGTTCCAAGCTTGGTCTTGCTTCCCAAGTCTAGCTTGAAGGAGGTGTATAAGTTATATTGTCAAGCTTAAGTTATAAGTCTTGCCTAGTCGGCTTAGTTTGCTAGAATACTCGCTAGAATACTCTTTGTATAAATAGCTCACATCAAGATAGTTTACAAGTTTAGTTTTCATTCCGTAAGAATCAACTGTAATATGATTTTTCTCTCTCATTTGAATGAAAGTTAAACACATTTCTTGAGCTTATATTCTTCCATAATAGCGGGACGTGGCATTAAGGCACCGCAGGAGATAACACGGTTCCTCCAACTCTTTATCCGAATCCACTCTAAAGCCATCTCGATTGCTCTTATCTCAACTTATAGCGCATCCATCGCAAAATAAGAGCAATGAATACTCTCAGTCCAATCACCTGCATGGTTTCGACAAACAACATCTCGATGCATGGTTAGAACTAACAAAGAAGGAACCATTCGTGTTAATTTTGAGGGCCTTTATAGGGGGAAGGGGACCAAAATTTGGGCGACAATGAGGTCATCATGGGATGGATTGTGACACTAGTAGAATAATTGCTTATTGCTGCGGTTTTACCCATACGCAGCAATATATCATGTAAAAAAAAAAGTAAAATATAAAATAATCAAATTCTTTGTAGTTTCGACGAAAACCGCAGCAATAGACTTTTAAAATTAAAAATAAAAGCTCCCAACTAGGTTTCCTTTTACTGCTCTCATTTAACCTTAGGCGCCGCTCCTCTTCTTCTCACTCTCTCTTTCTCTCTCAGCATTACTTCTTCTCTCAATCCCACCCATGACCCATCCCATTCAATTCCCATCTCCATGCACGCCGGCGATTCTTCCTTTTACTCCGCAATTTCCGACCACCTCCAAGCTCTACACCTCGAAATCCTCAACAATCTCTCTCCTCTAACTTCCGACTACTCGTGGCCTACAGATCTCGGCGGTCTCTACTCGCCGTCGTCGTTGCTTGCAGTCGTCGTTGCTCGCCGTCGTTCGACCACGCGAAGCCCAGCCTCGTCACCGTCGCTCGCCTCAGCCTCGCTCGCCGCCGCTTGTGGTCTTCGCCTCAGCCTTCCCTTTAGTCGCCGCCCTTCGCCGTCGATCCGCTTTGATGTACGGTTTGTTTTTCGTTTTCAATTTTAATTTTTTTTTCATTTTCTTTTTTTACGTAAAAACTCAAATATACAATCAGTTTTTTTCATTTTTTCGTTTTCTTTGAATTCTTTTTTTATTTAGTTTATTTTTTTCATTTTTTGTATGTAAATATGTTCAATTAGTACTAGTTTGATTTGCTCATTAGAATATCCGATTTTTTATTTTATCTCGTTACATATTGTAATTCTTTATTTTCATTATTTTTTATTTTTCAAGTCATTGCATGAACTCAATATGTTGTACTAGTTCGTCTTAGTTACTTTTAATTTAATTGCATTTTAAGGTCGAAAATTGTATGGATACTTCAATTTTTTTAATTTTTTTTTTAAAAACTTGCACTTATTGCTTCTGATTCTATCCAAAACCGCTAACAATAGACCTAATTTTTAATATATAAAAAATACATATTGCTGCGGTTTTGGCTAGAAACCACAGCAATATCCGGCCTATTGCTATGAGGTTTAAACCGCAACAATAGGTTAATTACCTATTCTTTGCGCCTCGAATTGTCATGCACGGCCAACACCGCCGCAATAGGCCACTTAAGGACCGCAAAGAATAAGCATTTATTCTACTAGTATGAGAAGGAGACGATGAGGTGGGTGCTTTACCCACTTTACAGATGATCCGCGAAGTGAACCACTCGGTGGTGGCCCAATAAGCTTTTTTTGTAGGAGGACTAGAAGGGGATGGAATGTTTGTTAAAACCCACACATTACGTCTAAGCCAAACTTCCCCAAAGCAAAAAAAAACAAAAAGGGAGTTATGAGAAGCAGCAATATTGGGAATGTAAGAGCTATTGAACATGTTTTCTTTTAACCAACATTTTAAGGCTTGTTTACATTACTAGAGAACATCGAGCAGCCCCAAATTTCTTTGGCCCGAGAACAGCGCCTAAAATTATGGTCCTATCTTCATTATCATTGGGACAAAAGGTGCAATTTCTACCATGAGTATTAATTCCACCAACATTGCCATATCATATACTTTTGTTTCGGATTACACACGGACTTTCCAAATCCACGCCCAACTTTCATTAATTTTTGGAAGTAAATCGTTGTAGGCACTATGTGAGCCGAAAGAATTGTTATGAGTCCACTTGGAGTAAATAACATCCTCATGGGAGTTGAAGGCCACGCTATTAATTTTATCAATTAAGTCATGCGGAAGTGGTAGAGATATAGAGTTAGATATATCCTTAATATCCCTACTGTTACTAAGAGTAAGAAGCTCTTCTTTTTTATTTAATGGCCCGTGGATTTGAGATCTAAGGTTCCCCCATACAACCAGTTATCATCCCAAAGGTTAATAGAACGACTATTTCCCACATGCCAAGCTAAGCTATTTTTATACAACTCCCAACCTATGCTAATATTTCTCCAAACATGAGAGCCTTTTCCGAAATTCCTTATATCATTACTTTTGTTATAGTATTTATCACGGATAATATTAGAGGCCCACAAAAGATTATCATTATCAAGTTTCCAACTGCGCCTGGCGCAGGCTGACGTGTCAAGCGCATGACGTGGCATGCCCAGTAGAAAACGTACACGTGGTACGCACTTTTGAAAAAGTCTTGCAAGGCTAACTTTATTAGTCACTTTGTTTTTCCAACAACCCAAACCCCCTAAATCTTTGGGTTTACTAACATTGTCCCAAGCTACCCAATTATTCTTTTTGTTATTACCCTTCTCTTGCCAAAAGAAATTTCTACAAATGGAGTCAAATTTAGAAGTGATGGCAATAGGGAAATCAATAACATGCATGAATTATCAAAGAATAATGGATTGCAATGTAGCATTGATAAGAACCATTATCCCCGCCTTGGAAAGAGACTTTGCTTTCCAAGAAGCTAGTTTCCCCGCCACTTTATCCAAAATGAATGAAAGTTTGTTCTTGGAAGGCTTTTCGGCTGACAAGGAAAGCCTAAGTAGGTACCAAGGTCATTTGTTTGCATGATGGTAAGATCTTGTTCAAAATTATCTATAATACCAACTGAAGTATTTGGAGAAAAGTAAATCATGCTTTTGGAATCATTGATTTTTTCCCCGAGATAGCAAAGAAGTGAGCAAGAACCGATTTCATTAAAGAGAGAGTTTTATGAGTTGCCTCACCAAAAAGAATAATATCGTCTACGAATAAGAGGTGAGAAATTTCAGTAGAGCCCTTTTGGATTCTAAAGGTTGCTAATCTTTAGAGGAGCAAGCATCATGGATCAATCTCGAAAGATATTCAAGACATAGGATAAAGATATAAGGAGAAAGAGGTTCTCCTTGCTAATACCCCTAGAAGAAATAAAGTGATTTGATTTTTTCCCATTAATTTGTATCGAGACTTTGGAAGATTTTATACAGCTTATAATTAAGGAAATACTATCTTGAGTGAAATTAAAGAAATGAAGACAATGTTCAAGGAATATCCACTCAAGCATGTCATATGATTTCTCAAGATCAAGCTTAAGAGCAAGTGACCCTTTTCCCCTTTTTTCTTATTCATAGAATGAAGGATTTCCGAAGCAACATAATGAAACTTTCCCTCGGATTCCTCCTAGGAATAAAGCTATTTTGATTAGGAGAAATTAAATCCTTAAGTGAGGTCTAATTCTTTGAACAATAGTTTTGTGATCATTTTATAAAAGTGTTAACAAGGCTAATTGACCTAAAAATTTTAATTCTAAGAGGGATTAGCTATTTTTGGGATTAAAACAATGAGAGTGGTGTTCATGATTCTAGGAACATTTTTTTCTCCTAAAACACCACTTTGCTAACTTAAAGCAATCATCTTTTATAGAATCCCAAAAGTGATGATAGAACATAGCATGAATCCCATCATCCCCGGAGCTTTATCTCCTCCCGTAGCAAATATAACATCTTTAAGTTCAATCATAGTAGGGACTTGGCAACAATTTAGCATTTGATGACTCGATAAAATATTCGGGGGAGGCTCGGGTTTTCAGAGGAAAAAAGAGTCGAAAAGTAATTATGAATTAAGTCGTCTATCCCCTTCTCATCGGTAATTTCATTACCCAATCCATCCTTCAAGCGTGGAAATTCTATTAGTCTTTCTCCTAATAATAGTCGAAAGATGGAAACAAGAGGTATTTCTATCCCCATTCATAAGCCAATTTGTATGCGCCGCACACGCTTAAGGATTCTTCTTGTCAAGCGCAGTATTATGCTTGGGCATTTAAGTCACTTTCAAGATAAAAGGTAATAATTAAGTGGGTCGACCTCAAGAACTTTTTTGGGTTCCTAAAATCCGGGCTTGGAGCTTCCTTTTTTCTCGAAACACGTTATCATTCTTTTAATTAAGCCCAATCAATTAAATCATTTCTAACCAACAAGATTTTAGACATAAAAGGGCAAATAAGAGTCCCATTTCGCGGGACCTAAGGATCAAACTTAGGTTTGCAAACCAACTGGACTCGAAACTTGAACTCTTTGTTTTTTATGACTTTGGACACGAGCTTAAGGGTCAATAAAACCGAGTTATGGTCGGCGACATACGGACCAGATTATGAAATGGCTTCGGAAAGTTTATGGTCCAACTAGGGAGACTGACACCTATCTAACCTCAAAAATAGGACAATTCCTTCTTTTGTTAAACCATGCATATTTACTACCAACAAACCCAAGATCATAAAGGTTGCAAGCATCCATTGTTTCACGATAATTCCTCATTTTATAATCTTTCGGACTACTTCCTCCACTATTTTTCACGAGTAAAAGCAATTTTATTAAAGTCACCTAACACAAGACAAGGAAGATTTATATTTTTCGACATTTCAATCAAATTATTCTACATTTCTTTCTTACCATTGTATTTAGTATTAGCATATAGAGCTGAAATGAAAAAGGGGATAGTTCGAACCTCAATTATTCAGTGGACTGCTCGGGCTTCCTTAGTTATGGGAGTAAAGGTATGGAGACCTTTGTTCCATAACATAAGAATATCACCGAAACCCCCGTAGGCTCGATGAGTCTCAAAAGAGTTAAAAGGAAGACTTTCCACGAGCTCTTCCATGTTCTCACGACCCACTTTTTGTCTCGGTGATAATAATGATCATTGGGTCGCGTCCTTGAGAATGAGCTGACGCAAATTTCTTTTGAACCCGGTCTAGCCACCCCAAGAGCATTCCACAATAAAATGGACATTCCTTGGTTAATTGGTGGGAGG